>PVKU01000215.1:236186-279741 GCA_004027475.1 Anoura caudifer
CCCCCCCCCCCCCCCCCCCCCCGCCACACACACACCAATATCAAGGTCAGATTCAGCTGTGAGGAGTCCAGGCCCCTGGGCACAGACTGTGGGTCAGGCAGCGTTGTGACCTATGGGGAGCAGAGTGTGTCATGCAGAGAACAGGACTGGTTGCCCGCACCACTGCAGGCTTATGCTGGATTTTTAGGATATGGACTATAAAATGTCTTAACGCCTATCGTGACATCTTTCTCCTAACGTGGCTGCCATATCTGAGAGGTAGCTTCGGGTTAGGCCTGCGGTATTGTAAACAGTTTCCCCTGAACGCATATAGATGGTATCGACTGATATTTAGGTGTGGTTTTTTTCTGTTTAATTTTAAAGGGCATCAGAATAGGCTTTCTTCCATGAGTCTCAGATCATTTCATACTTAGAGCACAAAAGCAGGTGGCAGTTTGGGGCAGCGTAGGAGTTGTCAGACTCCTGACGTTTTAAGGCCGGTTTCCCCCTGTGCCGGGCGACAGTGGAGACGATGCAGAGAGCCTGGGGTGAGTCCGTGTCGCTGCCCACCCCACGTGGCTCCCTGAGCAGCTGGACTTCTGTGCTCTGTTCAGGAGTTTGCTTGTGCCACTGCCTTCCTTTTATATATAAGAGCAGCCACTCATCTACTTTTTTTAGCGTTGTGCATGTTTAGGATTTTCACAAGAACTGTATTTTACATTCAAATAATGTAGTTGGGTAGTTTGAATAGTATGTTTCAGGATTTCCGATTCACTTGTCACCGCCTTCAAAACTCCACTTTTGTTCCTCATCTACATGCATTTCACCAAACACCGCATTTACTCAGTCACAGTGCAGTCGATGTTTCCTGATACCAAAAGGTTAAATAGTAACTCATTTTCTTCATAGTCATTACCCCACACCTGGGAACATCGTTTTATTTTTAAGATGCTTACTACTTCCCTTTTTTAAAGAGGAAAATCACTAGGAATGAGTCATAATAATTTTTCAATATTCGTTTGATTCTGTGTTATACTGTATCCTTCAGCATCCAAAGTAGTTGGATGGGCTATTATTGCTAGTTGTTCTTACTCATTCAGTCTATAAACCTAATTTGTTTTATTTATGATGGGAGAAGGGGAATTTATGAATTCACTTTACTGAGCAATCTTTTAGCCTTTGCAGCACGTTCCTGGTTTGAAAAAAGATAAAGAAACACAGAGTTCATGAGATTATGAAGCACATTCCAGCAAATATATTTGGCTTTGGTATACATTTACCAATCTTGTGGGACACTTCAATGTTCTCCAGTGTCTTCACTATTTCTTTGGAGTAATCATTATTTTTAATTATAGTCCAGATTTCTCTCTCTTCTTTTCGAGAAACAGTGATCTCCCCTCTCTACCCTTGTGTTTGGAAAAGTCAGTAATCTGGGTAATTTCTATTTAAAAAGCTCTGTTAAAGCCAGGGAGTGAAGTGAAGTAGTCCAGTAATGAAGCCGAGCGAGACAGGTGATGAGGACAGGAGCGGCAGGGACGAAGTTCACCAGTGAAGGGAAGTCCTTGTCAAGGTAAGGAAAAGCAAAGAGGTTCTTCCCCTTCCTTCCAACTTTTTTGGGGGGGATTTTAAGTGAAATGAAATTATTCGCTACATGTATGTACTTTAAACTAAGCACAAAACCCCAAAGACTGTTTAATCACTATACTTTTGTTAAGAAGATTATGGGAAAGTAATTAAATGAGTCTGTGGGACTTCGCGTAGAAAAGATGCTAGGCACAATGGAGTCTTTTCCTCTCGGTAGGGATACTTGTGTTGTTTTCGAGTGTTTGGGTGTGATATTCTCCTTTCTAGTCTGTTCTCTAAAGGCTGAAAGCAGGAAAATGACCTGTACTTCGTTCTGTTGAAAAGGTCTTGCCTGATTTGAGTTGTTTGTTGGTGCAGAGGTGTTTAAAACCTGTTTAAAGGTTGGATGTTATATCTTATTATGAAGATACTTTCCATAAAATCTTAGCAGTTTACTAAAATTTTAAGAGAAGTTTTTAGAATGGGAGTGTAGCAGTTCCAGAGGGTTCAGTTGTTGACTAACCTGTCCAAGTCAGTTTTAAAAATAGGGATCCTTCCTCATCTCCCACAGGAAGTAAATAAGTAAGTAATAACTCAGAGCTTTAGATTTCTTCTGCTGCTCTTTTCTTTGTGTACAGTTTAGTGGAGTGAAATCTGGGAGGGCAGTATTAAAAGTGGGAAGTGACTTCACAGATACCCATGAGGCATATGGCTTATAAATGTTTCGTTTCTGCAGAGAAGGCACTGAAGTATGAGCTTAGAATGAGGGTGGTGGTGGTATGTGTTGGCGCGGGGCGGGGGCGCGGCAGAGTGTGAATAAAGCTTTCTGCTGTGGTGGCTCTTTGTTGATCTAAAAGTCCATTTAAAGAGAGTTAGGTCACTCTGGGTTCTTATGAAAAGCATTTTGTTTTCTCAAATCAGGGTGGAAACAGCCTACTCTTTGAATGGGTCGAGTTGAAATGACTCTCTTGCCCCCGGCCCATCCCTTCTGTCATCCACCACCGACAGGTGAGAAGTCCGCTCCCCACGCGTGTGTCTCTGGTTCGCCCTCTGGCTCCCCATCTTCCTGGGTAAGTTCTCGTTCAGGGTGATCTTTGCAGATCGTCCAGTACTTGGTTTAACAGAGAACACTGTGTTCATCCCAAACCACTTTTGTGAGTTTTTTTAAAGCAGTATTTCATGTCCTTTACAGTTCCTAAATTTCTTTGCTTAAAAATAAAACCAGTTTCTGCCTTCTGATGGGAAACTGGGCTCTGTGCGTGTGTGCGTGACTGATGTCCTTCACTTGCTCATAGCACCTTCCCTTGTGCATTGATACAAGGGAATTGCTGTTCTTGAAGTAGTTTACCCTAGTTTATAGTAAACTAAAATTGTGTTTTCACGTGGTAATTACATTAGTTCAGCCAGCATGAAATACTGTGCGTAAACTTTGTTTTGGTGGCAAACTTCGCTGTTCAAGTACTCTTTTTGTTTATTGGTTTGTACGAGTTTGGGTGCTCGTTCTTGTGAGTCAGTTTCCATAGTGTGGCTACTTGCTAAAGCCTTAAAAATTAAAGCAGGAGTGTCACAGTTAGTCTTTGCATTTATTTTTTTATGTGTAAAGTGCAGTTATCAAAGGAGGGAGAACCCCAAATTACTCTATTACAAAAGAGCCTGGGAAACTAGAATAAGACTTAAATTTAGCAAAGTGACCGGGTTGTAGAATTATAGACATGCAGCATTTTCCTGTATATTTTTAAGGCTTTGAATTTAGAGGTGATTTTGTGCAGGGAAAAAGCAAAGTTATTCTCTGAACGTTTTGTGAATCAGGGCCCCAGGAAACCTGGAGAGTGGAGCTCACTGTGCGTTCCTGTGTGGCTCAGGGTGCCGTTTTGAAAAACTCACGAAGTGGGCCACTCTTTTAAAAGGAACAAAGAGTTGTAAAATGGAACATTGACTTCTAAATTTGAAGTTATATGTGTTCTCACAGAAAAGGAGAGGAATCGCCCTCCTAGAAAACAAAGAAAGAAAGAAATCCCTGGTCCCTCAGCTCTGCAGGGACGTCTCTTGCCCAGGGCTCAAACTGGCACAGCCCGGCGCTGCCCTGCGCTGGGGCTGCTCCGTGGAAACCAGGGACTGAAGTGATTTTACACTTCATCAGCATTCCTTGTCAGATTCAAAGCCAAAATGCATTTTTAAAACATGATGCTGTTCCACACAACCTCAGGTGTGTATTTTGGAGTGAAATGAAGGGAATCAGCAGTTAGGACATTTGGGAGGTGGTGAAATTGCAGACTGAGAGAGCTGTGACTTGGGCTCTTCCACGTGATGCTGAGGTGACCTCCTGTGCATAGCACCAGGCCCAGTGCTTCAGCTGCCTGCTGGCTGGTGCCGTGCCTGTTGGCAAGGATCGCACCCCTGAGCCCGTGCCCTCATCAGGATCGCCCTGGGGTTCCCCAGGCGTGGAGCTGCCCGCGAGCACGTGCGCTTGGCCCGTGTCCCGGGGAGCCGCTGGAGTGGCCCGCAGCCGTGTGACGGGGAGTGCCTGAAGTTAAGCAGAAGGGGCAAGGCCTGTGCACCCACAGCCTCATCTCCTGTGCAACGTGAAATCTCTGCGCCCGTGGTGTTGCTGGTGCCTCGTGAACTTGAAGTAAATGGGCACATGAGGCTAAGGATCAGCTCTGTGTGATTTCACGTAAGCGAGGTTTTGTTTATGGAGGAATGCATTTTAAAAGAAAATTCATGTTACTTCGACGTATTCTAAAATGAAGTAAGAAATGTGTGGGAGGGTCAGCCTGCCAGTTCTTTCTTCTAAATAAAAAAATAAGTCAAGTCTACGTGTCCCATCCACTCAGTGTTCGCTGAAAGAGCAGGGGCGCGATTCATGCCACGGAGTCATTGTATGTGCACGTGTCTGCTGCTTAAAAACAGTGTAACGGGCAGGTCCCAGCGCAGCCGTAGTCAGATTTCCTTTTTTGCCTTTATGGTCTTGAAGTGGCGATTTCTGAAGTTTCTGAATAAAGCCAGGGTAAGTTATATCTTAGTGTTTCTTAGGTTTTTATATTTTAGTTTTAGAAAAGTAGTTTTTCATAAATTTGTGCCTCATTCAGTTTCTTTACATAACTTTTGATGATTCTGTTTTCATGGGTTTAAAAAAAGCCACTCTTCGTTTCACTCACATTTTGTGTCGCCTTCTTGCATCACACAAGGAATGTGGAGTTAGATTAGGAAGTAAGGAAGCCTGCTGCTCAGTGACACATTTTCTCTTTAAATGTAGCTTTACTTGTTATTATCACTTGGGTAATATATACTTATTATAAAGATGAGATTACATAATTTTCTGTATCTTAAATTTTTTGCATATATTTATGGATAATTCATCTATTTTGGAAAAACAGGGTCATATCTATGTACTGTTTATGACCTGCTTAGAAAATGTAACACAATTTCCTGTCAGCTGTAGGTGTATATGCCCTTTAAATGATTGCGTAGAGTCCATTTAGAATAAACTCATTTAAGAAAATATTAAACCTAAATAGACTGTGTGGTTGCATTTTTTAGTTTTCTTCTTGCTATATTGATCTTTAGTGTTCAAAGTGATACTCAGATATTAAAAAGTAATTCTGAGTAGCATTTCACTAAGAACAATCAAATGCTACTTTAAATCAAAACTATGGAAGAGTTCGTTTCACAAACAAGTAAGGCTCCTCAAAACAAAACAAGTTTACCTTCATGGTATATTTATTTGAGATTATCCTTGTTCTCAAGGATAGACAGACGGACATTAATGTGAAAGAGAAACATCAATTGGTGGGCACCTCCAGTACATGCCTCGACCCGCGATTGATCCTGCGCGATTGATCCTGCAACCTTTTGGTGTACAGGATGAAGCTCCAATGAACTGAGCCACCTGGCCAGTGCCAAAAAATAAATAAATAAATAAAAACAAAAATAAAAATAAATTAATCTGCTTATGAAGTAGAGGTGAGAGGGATGCAATTGATGTACAGCATGAACCAGGCGTGGCACGGGTCAGGGCCCCGACACGGTTTCCCGTTGCCTTTCCCTGAGATGTGCATGCTTGCAGGTGCGGAAGGAACGTGACCGGGTGCCCCCGAATGAGAAGTCTCCGCACCTGCCTCTTCTGTTTCCGTTTCAGAATCTCTTCTGTCATTCTTGGAACCAGTCACAGAGATTCTGGGTTGTGGCCCACAGTTGTGGGCAGTATTGTCCCCAGCACTGCCCACCCTGTGCTCCTCCTAACCCCCCCCCCAAAAAAAAAAAAAGCCCAGCCTTGTCGTGGACTCAGCTGCACACCTTATTACCTCATCTCCCAACCTTTGGCTGCTCAAGACTAGCTGTCAAGGGCCCCATGACATCAGTAGTATGTGACTTCAATGGCCACACGGCTTACGCTGAATCAGCTTTTTTCTTTCACTTCCGAAGAAGGAGAGCAGGCGTTAAGGCCCATTTTCAGAATTTATTGCTATCTGTTGGTGACACTTTAGAGACCACTCTGCTTATTTGACTAATAGCCAAATGGAAGCTAATAGTCTGTTTTGACCATTGAAGCCTAAAATCCTACTAATTTCTTCCCCTGACCCCCCCAAAAAAAATCTCTTCATGCTTATGTGCTGAGACTACAGATAGGCTAATTTGATATGTCATGTAGGGAAAATTAGGATCGGATTGTTCAAGAGATTTGTGATTTTAAATTCTTTCAAGCACACTCTTCTGTGTGTGCTCTGGCCATGGAATGTCATGTGCATGTGTTTGTGTGTCTCTGTAGAGACTGTGCGTTCGGAATTACTACTGGTTTTGCAAGAGAGAATACATTTTAAAACCATCTTTAAAAGAAACACCTCAACCTCAACTAATGTATGGATTCTCTTACTTGTAAGGATTTATTTTTTATTAAAACTTTAGGAAAATTTACTAAGGTTGTGTTTGTGTCTTGTGTACATGGTTTGTAAAGGTTTTGTTTTCGATATTTGGGGAGAATCATTCTTTGGTTCTGTTTTATTTTAGCTTTTAGGAAATGAAAAATATATAAAGAATCTAAGAATCAGTGTAGATAAGATGCTAAATAAATTGTAATCAGCACCAGAGGACATAAGAATGCATTAATCTCTAAGCTACGTGGTGATTTTTGTGCTGTGAAAGGTTATCTTTTCAATTGGACGACTTAATTACTTTTCAAATGAATATTTCATAACAGTTACGTAATTTTTCATTGAATATACATCTGCATATGTATTCTATTCCCTGTGTGGTAGACATCAGTTATCAGCAGTTTGAAATTCAGTTATTTCTCCTGTTTGTTTGTTTGTTTGATTTTGCATAGTACAGCTGTGATGAACAGTTTATTTATATTTTTAACATACATTCTTAAGGTTCAAAGCAATGACGTAATTCCGTGGTGCTTTCCCTGCCGTTACTGTGTTGACTTGCTGTTGAACGTGACTGCGTAGTTTACTTCCCGAACCTCCTGTGGTGTCCCCGTCAGAACACGGGACCCCGGCTCCCCGCGTCTCGCGGAGGCTCCCTGTCCATCTGCCGAGGAGGGTTTTCTGACGCAGGCTCGTTCTTGCTCGGTCCCCTCTTCTTTATCTCAACAGCGTGGAAAGCACGTGTCACTTAATAAAAATTACTGTTGATAATTCCATGGCTTTTTTGCCTAGTTTAGCAGGGGTTATCGGAATAAATGAAACTTTCACTTTATGAATATGTATTAATAGCCATGGAAGCTGAGAATAAGTTTAAAGTAAAACTGTAGTGGTTTCAGTTTGGGGGGAAGTTACTGTGATACAAATATAGGTAATGCTTAACAGCCTCTTTCCCCCACCTCTTTTATATTAAATACAGTTTGGAAATTTTAGAAACTGATGTGGAAATAAAGTTTGCTAATTATCTTTTGGGGGAGTTTGTGAACAGTAATTTTTAGCTTGATTATCCAAATGTCATATTTAAATGTACATTTGGAGTTTATTTCAGATCATGCAAAAATTCAGTAATCTTTACTAGGTTCTGAGAATGTTTAGATTAATTAGACTTACGTAATTTTGTCTTTAAGATGTAGACAGTATATACTTTCCTTTTTTTAATTAGTGGGATGCCTTCCTTGTCTATTTATATGCTTCCCCCCTCCAGGTTTTTATTTAAAATGTATTGTAACGGGATCCACGCAGAAGGAGGGTGTGATGGGTAGGGAGTGTGCCAGGGACACGGCTTCTGCCTTGGGGGAGAGGGATGACAAGAAGAGGCCAGGGCTGGAGCTGCGGTGGAGGGGAAACACCGAGGCCGCTTCCCCTCACCCCCGGGAAGGACCTCTAGTCCCTGGATCCTCGCATTTACCCTGGCCTCCTCAAGTTCTGTCTCTGCGTGCTTTGCTTTTACTTGACCTGCTGTTAAGTAACAGGGCCAGCGGACCCGGATGGTATCTCTGACTGGCCTCTGCACAGAGACCGCAACTTCTTGTGGTGTCTCTGAGATATTTGGGAAATGCTGCCCGCTTTCTTTCCAGTAAACAGGGTGTGGCTCCGTTTGCATGTACTGTTAACTTACCATTCAACAAGATAGACCTACAGCCAAACAAGTTCTCATTACCCGTGTCTTGCTCACCTTGGAATTGTGTGAAGACTATCGAGCGGGCAAACAGGAGACATTGCTATCCACAGCGTACAGGATTGAAGAAGGCGCGCTTTAAAGTCCTGTCGATCTTCTTAATTCCAGAAGCATAAATGTTCTAGGAGGGGCAGTTTCAGTTTGGGGGAAAAGTTATTACAGTGCAAAGACAGATGTCTTTTTTCATAGCCTATTTTTCTAGCTCTTTTAATAATAAGTCTCCTTTTTTTGTCTTTGTTCTTTGTTAATGTTGACGTTGTTGTCCTGCTTTGTAATTGCTTTGATTAGAAGTTTTATCTCAGCTATCATTCGTGGGTCCGTAACTCTAGTCTTTTGAGAGACATGAAAGGGGTTACGCAGTGTTACTGTTCTTCAAAACACACTCGTATTTGAAGGATCAGAGGTGTGTTACCAAATAGAAATTAGTTTTATACGTACACATACGCAGACATAGGTTTTTTAGATGAAAATTTCATAGTATTGAGACACCAGTCACCATAAGAAATGTCATTAAATAGAAATGAAAGTCATGAAGATAAATCAGCTGTCACCTATTAGGTTAATGATTAATTTGGAAATGGGATTTCTTCCCTAATACTTTCCTCTTTTGACTGATTTTCACTGCTCTGTAATGATGAGTAGGAAAGAGAAAAAGAGAAGGAGGAAGAAGATGTGTGTTTATTTGCATATGTGGTACGTAAAATTTGCTTTGATGCTTTAAAAATACAGAAATAGTAACTTAGCTTATATATTTTGTTTGAAATAAAAATTACAACCTGCTGTTAGCATAGGTCAAATTCATTATTGTTATCATAACGAGAACTTAAGTTTTAGACTTTCCAAATGTATTTAATATTGTTTGATCAGTTAGTTGAAATGATCTTTTATGTAACATTGACTTATATTTGAAACAAATACTGTAAGAACCTCTTTGGGGGGGCTTGTGATTATTTTGAAAGTGGTAGAAATGAGATTCCTAAAGAACTTTTATTCATCCAGTAGGAAGCTCAGTTTCCAAATTGATTTTTATTTCCATTAAAAAGTACATCTTTGCCATAGATGTATATGCAAAGTTCAGATTTGTGTAGGCTTTGGACACTGAGTTTGTTTCCTGTTCGTTACGTCCTGGGAAAGTGCTCTGCTTGTTCCACCTGGGGCCACCGGCCACCGTTCCCTGTCCCTCTGTGTTCCTGTCCACCCAACTGTCCACCCACCGGGTCGGAGCGCAGGCGTCACAGAGCCAGCGCTTGGGCGGGTAACTAGCCAGACGCCCCTGGACACCTTATCTGGGCCGTGGGCTGCCCACAGAAGTGACTATTTTAAACTGCTGCTTGGTGGTACTGCTTGGTGGCTAGTATTTTAGTACTGACTATTGTAAGTCAATACAAATATTTGAATGTTTGGCTTATTTTGCCCTCATTTTACAAAAATGGGAAGTTGAATGACAATATTAGTGACAACAGACCTGAAAAATGTAATAGAAAGATGTGAGACATTCGGAGAAGATGGCTGTGGAAAATCTTTCGTCTTAATGGATTATTCATTTCCCCTTGGCAAGAAAGGGCATCCTCTCTGGAAATTGTTTCAGGAGGCAGACGTAAATTAGGTTTTCCTTCTCCTCATTCCTCCTCATCCTCATCACTCTGTCCGTGCGGAACCCCACCTGCCCCATTGTGTTTAGCTGTTGCCCTTTGGTTTTGTGCTTGTTTCTGGAAGTAACTAACCTCTGTGACTGCAGGACTGTGTGTACCCTCAGAAATCTCATCACCGCCAGTGGATATAGGAGAGGGGCCTGCTGGGGACAGTTGGCGCGTTTGAATCTCACCCTGCCATATCTGGCTCTGTGACGTGAGCAGTTCATTTGACCTGACTTTTCTTTTCGCCTCTCTGTTTTGCTAAAAACAGGAAATAAAGGTTCCTTCCTCCAAACGTTGCTGTTGGGATTGCTCGATACCGCGCACTTACTGCGTCACAGTGAAGCGCAGCACATTTTTGTCGTTCATGGTTATTCTGGACTTCAGCCCTGCGCTGGCTGCAGGGGGGCAGAGCCCTGGCAGCACCTTCGGTCCATCCGCGCTCTTCCTACTTGTGGGCAGAGCCAGACAGACTGGTGGAGGGCACTCAGCACGGGGCTGGGTGACTTTGCTCCAGAGGGAAGCTCTGTCCTAAAGCTCTGCCTTCGCTTCTGGCAGTATTGGTTCTGTTTACGTGTTGGAGTTTGTGGTAGGCTGATAAATTTAACTTCAACTTGGTGTAATTCTGGAAAATGCGTTCCAGGTTCTGAACAAGTTGACTTAGAGATCAACCTGACTATGTAATTTATTTGTAAATTATTTCCAGAATGAACAGTGGGCAAAAGCATAGCCTGCTGTTAACATCTCAGTTGATTCTACCTGTGTGTGTGTGTGCCCACAAAAGCATCCAGGTAATAGTATGAGTGCAAACCCATTCAGAAAGCGTTTGTTGGTCTAGGCCCTGGCCAGGTGGCTCAGTCGGTTGCAGCATCATCCCATACACCAGAAGGTTGTGGGTTTAATTGCAGGTCAGGGAACATGTGCCTAGATTGCAGGTTCGATCCCTGGTCTGGGCACATACAGGAGGCGACCGATCGATGTTTCTCTTCCACATGGATATTTCTCCCCTCACCCTCTTCTTCCTCTTTCTCTCTAAAATCAATAAACATATCCTCAGATGAGGATTAAAAAAAATAGAGTAAGTTTGTTGGTCTAGGCTAAAATTGTATCCCTTTCCAGGCCAGGGGTGGGGGGTGGCTGGATTTGTACCGGAATGTTGAGTTTGTGTTGTAGGTTTCCCCTCTGAGCACTGGTATATGTTTTAAGACAGTCAGCTGAAGAAAAGAATATAGTCTGAATGAACTTTGTTTAAGCTACTAAACTTGTAGGTATGATGAGTCGGAATTTTCTGCACTGATTGAAAAGCGGTGTCAGGAAAACATTTAGGGTCTCATAATAATACAATAATCACTTTACGTATAACAGTTCCTTTTGAGCCAAGTTAATTAACGTTATTCAGATGGCATTAGTTTTATAAGTATCAATCGATAACTAAAGATGTGTGACAATATAAGTGAGCTTTATGTGACCAGGGGAATTTAGATTCTGGAGCATTTATTGAAATAGAAGTTTAAAGGCATACTTCACTACTATATCCTGATTTTCTAAAGAAAATACATTATCTAACAACTTACAAGGCACAGTAATTTCAATTTAATTTTCTTCTGTCTGGATTATTTTTCATTCTGAAATGCCTTTTGCACTGACTGGTACCAGACAAACTTAGGTTTAAAGCAGTTCAGACTTTGTAAAGAAAATTAATATTTGTCCTTTATGTATCAGTTAGGGGACTTGAGAATGTAGACATTATGTAGAATATTTTATTTAACTGCTAGGAATAAAAGCTTTGAATTTTTAAAACATTACTTTTGTTTTTTTATTTAAAAAATTTTTACATTTTATTCTTTAACACTTGAAATATGTTTTAACTACTTTAATCACAATTGCTTAGTAATTTTCCCATGATTTAAATTTTGGAATATTAACAGCAGTTCTAAATATTTTAATCCTATTTCATTAATATTGTCAAATTTATGTGATTAGTAAGCAGCACTGAAAAGAGATTCTTTTGGGTTATAGAAGAGCCGTGACTTCCTGCCCGGTATTCCCTCCGCACTGTGGTGCCTCCCGTGTGTTCCCCTGTGTGCTCACGGACGCGGTGGGACACTGGGTGCCTTTTGCCTTCAGCTGCTTTGGGGGGTTAGGGGGGGCTTGCTTTCATCCCACGTGTTGTGCAGTGTGTTTATGTCTTGCTCAGGCTGAATCACAACAGGTGACGCCTGGGACCTGAGCGCACGCCGGTCACGCACTGGCCGTTCTCTCTCAGCCTTGCTCCGACCGCCCTCCCTACGTACTCCTGGATCTCTAGCAGAGAAGCATAGTTGTGCCCGTTTGTGTTTTGTGTTAAAGTGTAGTCTCTCACTTTCTGTGGGTCCTGATTTTTCTCTCTGCAGTTGGTTTCCTGAGCCAGCAGGACTCTGAGGCTTGTCACACATACAGACAACCTCTGCCACGTCCTTACTCACCTGGGGCATCATGAAGTTCACTGTTGATGAAGTTTTCAGAAATTTGTTTGTAGTTAAGAGTAATTACCAGAGAAAAACAATGGAAAAATGAGTGGGATTTGGAGCTTTGCATTAAAGTAGACTTGAATTCAGGCATTTCGGTTTCTGCTTTTCCTTGCTTGAAAAAATTACGACTTCCTTGAAATTGCAGTATTATTGATAAAATGAGCCTTTTATCCTTACTGATAGAAGATTACATGAGCTTACTAATGCCTTACTACGCTCATTTAGACTCAAGATTTCCTCACCTTTAAAATGGGAATGACAGCATGTAGCATTATGTAGCAAAGTTGTTGAGAAAAAATATCTGAATGAAGCATACCAAACAGCAAAGAGTGGGTGCGCTTGGGAATGTGTTGGTTTTTATTGCCGAGTAATGAATGACTACTTGCTTAGAGGCCTCAAACAACATGTGCTTTTATTTCATAGTTTCTATAGGTCTGGCATCTGGGCCAAGTCCTGCTGATAATGGGGTGTCAGCTGGGGTCTCATATGAGTCTTGGGGTCTTCTTCTAAGCTCAGGGGGTTGTTGGCAGAATTCGTTTCCTTGCAGCTGTAGAACTCATGGCCGCTTGCTTCTTCGGGGCCAGCGGAGAGTCTCTGGACCCGTTTAAAGAGCTCTCCCGATTTGGTCAGGCCCACCCAGGAAGGTCTCCCTCTCGACTCACTTGGAGTCAGCCAGCTGGGGACCTCAGTTTCACCTGCAGAGTCCCTGACTTTGCCATATAATGTGACTGAGTCGCAGCCTGACACCCCGGCACATTCTCAGGCCCTTCCTGCACGCACAGCGAAAGGTTTGTAACAGCGTGTGCGCGGCAGGAGCCAGGGATCTCGGGCCGTCTCAGAACCCGGCCGGCCACAGGGTGGGGAGGGGTTGGAAGAGGCTTAACATTCCTTGGTTCATATGATTTCGCACTTGAAGGTTTTAAACATAGTACACAAAATTACAAAAAAAATTTTTTTAATTTACTTGACAGGAAATTCCCTAAACGAACACTGGAAGACTGAAATTCTGGAGGGCGAATTAGCTGATTATACGTGTGGTCAGCGACAGCGGCCCTCACTTGTTGACTGAGCACTTACAATGTCCAATGGACTGTCAGCCCGAAATGGGAAGTAAATGGCCCAGGGTGGTGACTGTTCTGTGCAGAGGGGGCGGGGCGGGGTGAACCAGGGACCCAGCGCCCTCACTGCTGCCTCTCTGAGTGTAAGACTGTGCAAACCCACTTTACTAAGAACATTTATTTTAATAAGATCATATAGCCTTGATGAAGGATTTTTCCCATTTTTAATGTTTTGAGGAACCTCCATACTGCTTTCCACAGTGGCTGCACCAGTCTGCATTCCCACCAGCAGTGCATGGGGGGTCCCCTTTCTCTGCATCCTCACCAACGCTTGGTGTTTGTTGACTTATTGATGGTAGCGGTTTTGACAGGTGTGAGGTGAGATCTTAGTGTGGTTTCAGTTCGCATTTCTCTAATGATTAGTGCGGCTGAGCATCTTTTCATTTGTCTGTTGGCCATCTGAATGTATACTCCCCTGCGTTCTTCACAGCATTAATTTACCATTGCTAAGATGTGGAAGCAACCCAAGTGCCCATCAGTAGACAGACAGCTGGGTAAGAAACTCGTGACATATACAAGGTGGGGCAAAAGTGGGTTTACAGTTGTTCCTATGGAAACTAATACAGAAACCAGTCCGTGACCATGCAGGGATAAACTGCGTTTGGTGTGCTCGCAGCTGTAAACCCACTTTTGCTGCACACTGTGTGCTATTCACATACAGTGGGATGTTACTTGACCCTGGAAAGAATGAAATCTTAACTTTCTGTGACAACACGGATGGATCTAGAGGGCATTATGCTAAGTAAAATAAGACAGAGAAGGACAAATACTGTATGATTTCACTTATATGTGCAATCTAAAGAACAGGACAAACAAAACAGACCCAGACTCATAGATGTAGAGAATAGACCGAGGGTTGTCGGGGGGATTGGAGAACTGAGTGGAAACAGTGAAGGGATTGAGAAGTACAAACTGCTAGTTACAGAATAGTCATGAGATGTGAAGTACGCACAGGGAATATAGTCGATAATATTGTAATAACTGCGTGTGGTTCCAGGCAGGTACCAGAATTATTGGGGGTGGTATCTTCGGAAACTATATCATTGTCTAACCACTGTGCTGTGCACCTTAAACTAATAAAAAATAATATTGAATGTAAACTGTAATTGAAAAATAAAGTTTAAGAAATCCAACAACAACAGAAAAGAATGTTTCTGTTGTTACCAGCGGAAGATGACCATGTTGAATAAACATGTAGACGTAAGCTTGGGCCCATGGTTTGGAGTCAGCCCTCTGGGCTGAGATGACTTCTTGCCCATTCTTGTTCACTCACGCAGAGGCTCCCTCTTTCTCACTTCAGACTCCTGGGCACTCTGTTGGAATTCAGGTGAGCACTCAGTCCCAGCAGTCTCCTCACGTTCAACCGGATCGATCTAGCCAGAGGAACCCATGGGATTAGAAACGGGGTCGGTTACAGTTCAGAGATCCTTCTCTGAAAGAAGGGATCTTGCAACAGAGGACCCACCGAAGAGTTAGCTTAGGGATTCCGGTTACAAAATGCTTTTCATTAGAAAGGCATTTATACTTTCAGGAATTTGTATTTTGACTTATGTGAAGGAGTTGGGAAAATCATAGAAAGAAGGGACTCTTGGCTGGTTGGCATCTGTTAACACGGCGTGTTGGACCAGTCAGTCTCCCACACACCGTGTCGGTGTTAGTCTGAGACTCGGGGCTGCCACTCAGTGGCCACCAGGGCCATGGATTGGCTATTGAGCACTTAAGTCGGCGAGTGTGACTGGGAACTGAATTTTACATTTTATTTCATTTTAATGAATTTACATTTAAATAACTGCATTGTCGTTAGGGGCCGTCCATTGGACAGCACGGAATGTGAATGTCTCTGCTGCCCCAGCTCGTGCGTTTGAACGCGCGGGTGTGTGTGAGTGTGGCTTGTGAGTCTGTGCAGCGAAGAGCCAACTAACGGGTCTTTAATGTCCTTTCTGGTTCTCAAGTCTATGCTTTATTGTTTCCCATGAATTACTTTAAAGTGCATTTTAATAGTGTATGTAGCTTTATTTCATTAGCAAGTTTTCTAAGTTGCTCATCTTCTTGCATATTTTTACTTTTATGCAGTGAAACTAATTTTTTTGTTGTCGATTTAAAAGGAACTCAGCTTTTTTAAGCATCATAGAATTCCCACTATTAAATAGAAGCTAGAGGCACATGAAATTAATAAAGAATATTCCATTTACTTTATATTTCTAATTCTCCAAAAATCATTTCACTAGCTTGTCTTGGATGACATCTCCCCCAAACACACACACATTTTTGGTTTAGTTTTGATTTACTAATTTATCTTAAGAGTTATAACATTGGATTTACTTAGAAATTCCTTCAGAGCAGTTTAGAGACATATTTTTACTATGATTATAAATAGAAAAGCAGGAACTACTAAGAAATTTATTCATGTTTACAGTGAAAAAGGATGCAGTGGTCTCTACCTGTGTGTTGTATGTCCAGTCCCCAAATAGCTCTGCTGTTCTGGTTACTTTTTATGTGACCTGAACAGAGGTTCTTTCTCTATCTTAGAAGTTTTATTTTTCTGTAATACTTGGACAAATTCAGATGGGATTTTTTTTCAAAGGACACCTGACTTGAGAAGATTATTTTATTCATTTAGGGATTGACAACACCAGTCAAAAATTTTGGGAGAACAAAAAACAGAGACTATGGGGAGGAACAAAGTAAAAACTGTGATGTAGTTTGAAATTTGAATTTTTCCTATGGGTATGTTTCAGTGATATTTATGTACATTTTATTTTTAATCATCTAAATAAAGATGAGCAACCTGAACAAGTACAGTTTGACTGCAGTTGAGGATTTTGAAGCATGTGCACCCTTCAGGGAGCTTTAACTTGATAAACCTGTGATAACAAAGCCGGGTGAGTCCTGGCGTCTTTATTTATACTTCTCATTTCTCACAAGGGGAGTATTACTGACTTCCTCCTTGCGATACAGTGCATTTTAAAACACGCTGAATTATGGCTATCAAGTAGTTTTATAGAAATAATCCTGTTTGGTTAATGTGCACGAAAGGCTAAATTGTGTGGAGGTGGAGACGAATGCGTTGTAATTTTGCCTGAGATTGGTGAGGATGAAGGTTAAATTGTTTCTTGAAAATGCCAGAACACAGAACAGAAAACACTCCCCAATCCTGTTCTCTGCCATTCTCTTCACACAAGGCACGTTACTGTGTCCGTGGAATTTAGATCATTAAAAAGCCAAGTGGAAGCACGTATGAAAACCTCCCATCTTCTAGCTTCCCTTCTGTCAGGTGTTGGCACATTTGTTTTAACTCAGCAGGTAGCGTCACCTGAAACAATTGAATTTATTAGCTGTGATTTGTTGTTTTAGCTGCTGCTTTAGAACTTCGGGTACACATTGTCCCTCACCACCCCCTCCCTCCCTCCCTCCCGCTCGCGCCATGCCGCCTGGCACAGAGCACAGCTGCCTTCCAGCCGCCGGCCAGGCTCTCCCTTCCGGCCCCGGTGCCACTGTTGTCGCAGCCCTGATTGCCCTCAAGACACTTCACTTACCTGCCGTTTGACGGACGTTTGGGTTGTTTCTCTTTTTAGTTCCCATGAATCGTTCTGCCTGGCACAGCCACGTGTAAGCCGTCTGGAGACATCCTGTTTTCATTTCTTTTGAGTGGTTCTCCACTGGAGGAATTTTGCTAGAGCATGTGGTGCATTTCTGTCGAACAGTTCAAGAAACTTCCACGCCCCAGCCGCGTTTGTCCTCTGTCTCTGCACTGTAGCCACCCTGGTGGCTGTGACTCGGGGTCTTTGCGTTTCCCCAGTAACTGATGATGCTGAGCATCTTTTAGTGTGCACCCTGACTGTTCCTCTGCTTTCTGTGCCGAAATAGCTGGTCAGATCTTTTGCTCTTTTTTAAAATTGGATTGTTTTGTCTTTTTTTACTGAGTTTTACGAATTCTTTACATAACCTGGATACAAGTTCTTTGTCAGATAGATGAGTGGCAGGTATTTTCTTGCAGCTCATGGCTTGTCTTTTCACTTAATCTTCAGGGTGTCTTTTGAAGTGAAAAACAAACAAAAAACAATGCCTTTAATTTAGCCAAAGTCCAGTTTATCATTTTTAAACCACTTTTTAGGGGCAAGGGGAAATAGATGATTGCTTCATTTGTTAAACATTTTTTCACTGAATATAGAGTTCTAGCTTGACAGTACTTTTCTTTTAGTACCTTTAAGATACTGCTCCGCTGTCTTCCGGTTTTCATGGTTTCTGACGAGCAGTCGTTCTTATTTTCGTTCGTTGTGTATTGTGTTTTTTTCCTGGTTCCGCTTAAGACTTTCTCTGTCACTGGTTTTAGGCAATTTGAGTATGATGTGACTGCAGTCATACGTGCGGTGGTGTGGCTGCCGTTCTCTTTGTGTGTCCTGTGCCGTAGTTTGTTGTGGATTTGCGGCGCACCGTATTTGGAAGGTTTGCGGCCATTTTTTTCCCCGGACATTTTTTTTATCTTCCCCACCACTTGAGCGGCATTAAGTACAAGTATGTTGGACTTCCTGAATCCTTTTTTTTCCTGTGTTTTCTTTCTGTGTTAGGTGTTCAGTTTCAGGGTTAGGGGTCCTTTCTCCTGCCTTGTTTTAATCTGCCTTTAAACACACTCAGTGTATTTTTCCTGTCAAACATGATAGTTTTCATCTTCACAAGTTCAGTTTGGGCTATTTCACATGGTTTCCTTATCTCTACATAAAATGTGAGCTCTTTTCCCTCTACCCTTTTGAAAGTTGTAATATAGTTATAACTTGGAGTATTTTTATCTGCTAGTTCCAACACCTTTGTCATTTTTGTGTTTCAATTTACTGATTTTTCTCTTTATTTTGGGTCATATTTTTAGGCTTCTTTGTATTCTCTGCCATCTTTGATTGGGTGCAGACACTGTGAACCGTACCTGGCTGCGTGTGTGGTTGTGTGTATGTGTGTGGGGGGGGCACCTTTGAGCTTTGGTGTGGGTCCTAGTCACATTGCTTGGAGACCGCTTCATCCTTTGGGGCCTCACTTTTAAACTTTGGTGGGTGGGACCAGCGTGGTGTTTAGTGCTTACTTTGTCCCCCTTTTGAGGCAAATTCCTTCCAAGTGTTTTATGAAGTTTTCCATCTCTGACTGGCTAGGCACAGGAACTCTTCTGGGTTAGCCCTGACGGTTACTCTTTCCAGCCCTTTGGGGTGGTTCTTTCCGCAGCCTCAGATGGCTTCCGTACGCACCTGGGCTGAGCGTTACTCCACTGAGTCCTGCAGAGAGATTGCTAGTATCTGGAGTCCTGTCTCCTGTAGCTTTCTCCTTTCCCTTCCTCTTCCCAGAGAACACTAGCCCTCTTGGCTTCCTTGGGTCACCAGCTCCTGCCTCCCCGCCCTACGGCCTGCAACTCGGTTTGGGCAGGGAGCCGTGCAGCTGTGGGGTCCCCTGGATCCTGCCGTCCCCCAGGCACCACTGTCCTCAGGCCTGATGGTCAGTGTTATGAGAGGTGTTACATGACATAGTGTGTCCATTTAAAGAAGTAAGTGTGCTCTCTGCAACAAAAATGAACATCGGACAGTAGAATTTAAAGATAGGGAAAAGTACCGATTTCTTTAAACCTGGAGTTGAGATGTTTCCTTCCCTAAGTTTTGTTAATGCCTCTGAGTTTTACTGGATAAACGTGGTCCTAGACATGACTTCCGTGTAGGGTTGAAATGCAGAAACACAGAAGTCCCAGTACCTGGCACAGAACTCAGCTCATCGCTGTGCAGAAACTTTGTTTTTTGTGCCGTACAAAGAGAGACTGTTGAGTGTCACTATGTGAGAAGTTATTTTCACTGTGCAGTTTTGGTAGGTGGCTCTCTACTCAATATCCTATTTACTTTCCTGGTAAGAGTATTTTCATTAATATAATTCAAAAGAGAATTGAATGATTGGGTATTATTAGTATAGAAAGAACCATTTCCTTTCAAGATCATAAATTTTACCTTCTAGCAGGGTATATTTAAAAGTGATATATTACTTTTTCTAGCTACACATTTTTTCAGGCTTCCTTATGATAGCAAAATCAAACTGTTACTTTGTTCCAAATTTTTCTTCATTTTCCATGCAGATGGCAGCTGACTCAAGGGTACATGATAATAATACATTTACATTTTCAGTTAAAAGTCATAAGCCCATGTTAATGCTGGTGAATTGCTTAATGAATGAAAGATTTGAGTATCGTCGGCGCTCACCTTCCCGTTTGTCCAACAAACAACCAGAAGGCACAGTGGTGCTGGTAATGTTACCCGATTCTGACTGAGGAGCTTCATTTTTCTAGTTCGTCATTCTGTCACTGCTCTTTCCGTACTTACCTAGTCACAGAGTCCTTTGAAAATTCTCATTTGACAGGAATCTCCACGTTGCAAGGACAATTACATATTGTATCGCATTATAATCAAATGCCTATCGAACGTAACTGCTGGCATGCTAGTTGGAGACTTGGCCTTTCCGGGTCAGGGTCCCGGGAATGCTGCCGGCAGGCACACCAACTCAGCCGGGAGTGCCCCACATCCTGCCACAGGGAGAAATTACCCACCCCGGTGACAGGTGTGGGCGGCTGGGAAGACAGGACGGGGCCGTCCATTTTCTCTGCTACTGAGGGTATTGGAAATTACTACTTGTTCCACCTGAGTGTGAGCTTGGCAGTGGTCCAGGACAGTAGCGCGTTGTATGAAATCCAAACGTGGGTTGCTTTCAGTCGGTTGGTTCCTCCTTTTAATTGTCCGTTCCAGTGTGGCTTTTATTTTCCAGCACCCAAGTAAAAAGACCCTAGAGAAAGCATCTGCAAGAGTTTAGTATTTCTCGTTAAAAAGCCATCCAGATTTCTTGTAATGCTGAGGTCCATAATCCTGGTGGTATAATTTGATCGGTGTATCTGGGAAGGAATTACTGAGCTCTTTGCCGTGTGTGGTGTATGGGGCAGTGTGCTGGTCGGCACTGGGGTACAGAGCCAGTGTTCGTGGTGCTTGTCCTCGAGGAGGTGTCTGGGTTAGTGGCAAAGGCCCTCCATGACATGATGCCCTGTAGGAAGCTCTGCTGGCCGCTGGGGCACTGAGGGAGGCCAGCAAGGGCCCCTGGGCCTCAGGGACCAGAGAGGGCCCGGGCCTGGGCCGCAGAAGGGGGCCTGCTGGTACCTGAAGGGCAGGAGTGGCCCCACAACTGGGATTTTCGGCTGGAAGCCGTGGAGAGCCCTCACGTATAGAGGAATGCATAGTTTTTAGCTTCCTTTCATTATTTTAGGAAGGATCTCAGAATTCAAATTATTTTTATCTCCTGGAAGAAACAGTTTCATGGTGCATCTGTTCAGACTTTATTTTGATACTTATATTTCAGCATAGGTCTCTGTCATCCTGGCAGTTGAGTAAACCAATCTTTTTGTTTAATTCATGACTTAGCAAAGCACTAAAAGGTGTCTTATTTCTTGAGCCTTCTAGCAAGCTCTCCCTCTGCTCCCTTGTACAGTGCGTCGTGCCAGCACTCTGCTGACCCTTAGGAAGCGCCGCAGCCTCCTTCTCCGAGAGTGCTCACACGGTCACCTCGCCCGTGCGTGGGTTTGGGAGGGGTGGCGCGAGGTGGCACTGGGGGGTTGTTAACAGCCTACGTAACAGAGTCTGGAGATGGAGAGTCTCCGCCTGCCTTCGTGTGTGTGCATGGAGCCAGGCGTGGGAACCACAGTGGGCTCGAGGCTCCTGTGTTCCTTCCTGCTAGGCCGCACCATGGCGCAGGTGGTCTGAGTGTGCAGAGGTGGACACGATTTAGAAATGTGTAACTACTTATAGGTAATGTTAAAAAACTCCAATGACACTATCTTTTAAATTTTGTATTTCTTTTAAAGATTCACATGTACATTCATAAAATAAATAATGTATAATATCTTCTAATTCCTCAGTCTGGCATTACTTCATGACTCTCTGCCAGATGAGGGTTGCAGCTTGCTCTCCACCCTCTGTTCCTGGTCTTCCTGTCCTCCCAACCGTAATCGTGCCTTGACCTTGGGTTAGGACCATGTTAATGTTTTCATTATTACATCTTCCTACTTTGGCTCACTACGAAGGTAAGTATCTGTACTCTCCTGTAATCACATTAACTTTCAGTTTTGCCTGGAGTTACGCTTGCCTCGTTCTCTTCTTTCTTTTTTTTTTTAAACATCTCAGTAGTACTTTCTGAGCCCTTCAACAGCTCAGCAGTGGCTTTTCATACTGTTATAACTGTCAGATAATTGTTTCCCAGTTCCATTTTTTATGAGGTCACTTTGGATATCGAGTCTCCTACCCAACTTTTGCAGTGGTGGTTGCTGCCTGCCTGAGTTTCTGCGTCTTTGCTTCTGTATACAGCCCTTTCCTGGGATGCTCCTTCCTCCCCGCCCCCAGCCCCAACTGTTCCCTTTGCCTGTTGTATATGGATCGTCTGTGTCCTAACTCACTTGTCTTTGGATTGTGCACTTCCTTTAGTAGCTTCGTAAGCTGGGAAGGAAATATTTTAGACCTTGTATTTTTCAAAATACCTTAACTTATAACCTCACATTTAAACAGTTTGTTTGGCTAGGCTATCCAGAGTAATTTAGGATGGCTGAGACTTCAAAAAATATAACCTTTGGACTTCTGATATTCCTGCCTTCAAATGTTTCATGTTGTTGCTGAGAAATTTGATGACATTTCGATGAGTTGACCCTTTCTTTGTATGTGACCTACTCTGCCAGACCCCCTGGGAGCTGTTGGGAATTTAATTGTGTGTTTATGTTTCTGTCGGTCTTTTTGTTTGTTTGTTTTTTGTTCTTCATTGTGTTGAGTGCTAAGTTTGTACCGTTCCTTATTTCTGGGCAATAAATATTACAAATATCTCGTAATATTTATTTATGATTTCTGTCTCCCCTTTCTCTGTTTTCTCATTGTGGAACTCTTGTTGAGTAGATTTGGATACTGAATTGATCAGACTTTTCTTTCTTTTACTAATTTTCTCATTCCTTTTTGTTTTCTAAGAGGTAACTTTGACTTTCAAACTGACTTGTTATTTTTCTCTTTATATTTTTTATTTCAAAGTGTTTTCTCTGTATTTCATTCCTTATTATGACATTCTATATGTTTCATGGATGAGTATGTTTGTATGTTTTTTTCCTTTTGGAAACGTAATGTCATTATTTCAAACTGTTTTCTCTATTCCTTACATTATCTCTGGTCCTTCTGAATTATTCTCTTTACTTTTTAGAATCTCTCTTAAGCCAAAGGCTTCACTCAGAAGCGTTCGTTTATAAGGGTGAAGCACTAAAACGCGATGAAGCTCCCAGTGCGAGCTGGGCTTGGGGACTGGTGGGCATCCCTTTAGGGTCCCGATGTTGCTCGCCAGCGTTCTCACCGGGGGCTTCCTTAGGTGGGTAGGTGAATGTCTTCTCTCTGGAGTTTATCTTCTCCAAAGAGGGCACCGCTCATCTTCTGTTTAGAGAGATGGCAAGAGATGTTTAGTTTAAGCCTGGCTGCTGGCATTCTGGAGCTGGCCTAGGAAGGGCATTTAAGGTCTCAGTGGTCAGTACTTACTCTCCCATGGCTTGTCCCCATTTCACAAGCCATTGTGACCACACCGTGAGCCCTGAGCATTTCTGGTTCCATGTCTACAGAGAATCTCCCTTACCTGGTGGAATGAGGATGGTGGCGGTCTGATGCATTGATTTTTACAGACTTTCAGTTAATCCCCCTGATTTTAATCTGGTGATCCCCAGTTCCTGAGCTTCCCAGGTTATATAGGCTGTCTTGGTTTGTTCCTTGTTGATATCAGCGGTTTAAGATTGGCCTTCTCCATGCTAAATTGTTTCTCGTACCTCCATATGCTTTTCCATCTGGATATATTATTTGTAATACTGTTTCAGGTAACAGATCATCTCAAAACTTCATCTTATTAACATAATTATCTTATTATATCCCACCGTTTCCTTGGGTGAGGAATTCAGGAAGGGTACAGCTTCAGCTAGGCATCTCTCACATGGCCAAAGACAGTCACTGGCCGGAGTTGGGAGGAGGGCAGAGAGCACCCGGGGACTGGCTGGTCACCTCCTCACCGTGTATCAGGGCAAAGCCTAGAGACGGGCTGCCGCAGCCCCGCGGCCCAGCTGCTGGACAAGCGGTCTGCAGCGCCGGAACGCATTCTCTTTTCAACTTCTGGTTGGGTCTGTTCAAATTTCTACTGAAATCTCTTTTCAGAACAGAATTTCCAGATCCTTACTTTTGTACCACCGTGCTCTTCCTGATGCCTGCTCTTGTCAGGAACCTGAACGTCCCTGTGGAAGAAAGGGCTTTCTTGGGTAAACTAGCGATGCCCCCAAACGGTGATACTCCACATGAGGGTTTTGCCCTCCGTGGACCCGTTTGGCATCTGCTGGCTTTTGGGGAACTTTCCAGGGGTGCGCGGTAGTAGCTTGGTGTTACTGGAAAACAAAAGTGAAGCGCGGAAGGGCAGCTCCCTGTGACTCTTCGGGAGGAAGCTGCAGGCTGTGCGGTTGTGGGTGGTGCAGGTGTGCGAGGCAGAGGCAAGTCGTGGGAGAAACTGAATACAGAACTGGGGAGCAATCAGAACATTCGGCTCAGGCTAAAGAGAGTGTATTTTGGGGAGATTTTTGTGAGTGAAGACTTTCATTTCCAAATAAATACAGTAGGCTATTATTAAACACTGCCTTTTTTTTTTTTTTTTTAAGTTCTTATGCAAAGGAAGCTTCCATATACTTTAAACATGTTGAGATTCTTTCAGGTGCTGGTTCTTAAGAGCTGCCCATGACATGCATCCTACTGACAGCGACCCTTGGAAAAGAGGTGGTGTGGTTCTGGAAACATGACTCAGATCGCTTGAAATTGAAATACTTTTTGGACTGTCCCTTCTAAAATCAGTGTAACGGTATCCCCTCTTTTGATAATCTTGATTAGCAAAAGCTCCTTATTCAGTGTGTGTGTATTAAATGTAAAGGAAGATTTTAATTCAGTGAAAGTGTTCATGTTTGAAAAGGCAGTATATGAATCGGGAAGAACGAAAAGTAAATCTTTAAACTCAAATTTCAGGGCAGTCTGCTCACATTGAATTGACACATGTTTAAACATTGGTTATCATGGATCATCTGCCATTTAAGTAACATTAATGCCCTCAGCTCATGTCTTTGTATTACATTGGCCGTTTATTTTTTGTTAATTTATGTTAGTATTCAATTTTCTTTTAAGGGTTTTTCTTTTCATAGATAGGAACAACTGTTGTGTCATGAATGTCTTTTTATTATTAAAACTTTTATATATACAGGGTTTAATTGAACATACTTTTTATAGCCTAAAAACATGAACCATATTGATAATAAAACTTAACATCTGCACATTGTTGCAAAACTTCGTACTGCAAGAGAACTCATCATTTCCGTGCCATGATACTGCCCAAATCACCCTGAGAAATTTGATTTCTCCCTGCTGCCTTTGCCTTGGGTTGGATATCCCACTGCTCAGGGTAAGTTTCAGTATTAGTATTCTTACTCCTGCTATTTTTCTGTCAATTTTTATTAATGTCTGCCAAATTTCCTCTACTTGCAAGGCTTTTTTCTTTGATCTGTCAAGATTCACACAGGCGGGGGAGAGACATAGGGAGGCTCAGGTACCCTTCCTTTCAGAGTTAATCTTTATTTGAATTAATTGTCTGCCTTCAGGTAGCTTCAGAGCTGGTCTTAGCAGCCGCCCTGACCCCTCTCAGCTGCCTGCCGGCTGACGCCTCTGTTGGTGGGCCTCTCGTGCCCAGTCATTAGAGGGGACCCTTCCTTTCTCTTGGGTTCATGATTGATTTTTATTAAATACAGGTTTTTATTTCAGTTCTGGTTTCTCTTTATCAAAAAAATTTTTAGGTTTCCAAAGTTTGGCTCGCTAATTACTTTTAAGCATTATTCAAAGTATGAACTTTTTGTAGACGAATATCATCAGCCACAGAGACAGCCAGGGCTGTGGGGTAGGCTCTTGGGTTTGAGTTTGGCGCTGCCTCTCACTTGGGCAAACTCTCTCATTCTTTGTGCTTCAGTTTTCTTGCCTGTCAAATGGGACAGTCATGCCTGTACCTTGGGTTAAGATGAACATGTAATAATACCCTTAGAACTTTGCTGGGCACACAGTAATTTCTCAGTGAATGCTATTACTATTATTATTAAAGACCCTTTGTTAGATTCTTTTACACAGATTGTAGCCAACTTTTGTTTTTAAGGCCAGTGTTACCATTTTGGAAGGAAACAACTCTCAGCATAATAGTAGTAAAAGTGATTAAACATGATTGAAACGCAAACTGGTTACTTATTATAATTAGCCTGTAAAAATATGAAGGAAGAAAATACTTGCCTTTTTTCCATTCCAGATAAACAATTGCAGCTAATATTTTTATCTGTTTCTTTCTTGCCTGCTCTAAGAAAATCTGATAGATGGAAAATTTGAACTTGGAGAACACAGTTTGGGGCTGATGGTAGAAGGATTATTGCCCGAGGATTTTGCTTGTAGATGCACTGGTTAAAGAGTGGAGGCTTGAGGAGAAGGGAGCTTAGGGAATAGAGTAAAAAACTGACAGATAACGTGTTCAGTAATGTCGAGTGCTGGGCCAGTGGCTTCATTGGCATGTGTCCGATTTGCGCTATATTTCAAAGGAGAACGTCAGTTATAGTACATGAGGGGCTCATGTTTTACACCGCCTTCATCCGTTCGCGTGCGGTACCTGTGGTATACACACCGTTTGCTCCCTGCTCTGCTCACCTAGGGGAGGGGAGAGTGGCAGAAGCACCCAGGAAGCCCTTTCATGGCCATCCCCTGGCTGCTCATTCCCCAGTTGAAACGGTGCCAGCACATCATCTTGTTTTTACCAGAAAGTGAATGGTGCACTAGCAAACAGTCAGGGGCTGGGGCAGGAGCTCTGCAGCCCCCAGGTCTGGTCGCCTCAATGCATGTGTGTGTGTGTACCTTTGCAAGCTTATTGGCCTGTCGGTTACTGCATCCAACATAACTGATTTGTCTTTGGTTCGGTAGAATGCCGAAGCATGCTCCAGTCATTTTTAACACACTTCAGCATGCGGAACCATATGATAGGATGGGAGATTGATGCTTTACTGCTTTTTTCCTATGTATTTGGAGGTGGCTTACCCTTGATTGACCAGTTCCAAAGCCATGACCGCCAACAACCACCTCTATTGGAGAACAACAGCCAACATTGATGTAAGTTAGACATACATGCTCCTCACCATCAGGGAATTGTGCCATCAAGGAGGGAAACTTTCTTCTTTTTGCTCATGGGTATTCCACACAAGCGGCGTTGACCCAGGGCTCCAGCGGGGCCGTGTTGCCACAGGGACCTGACACACCTCTGTTGGCTTTCCCTGTTCCCTCTTCCTTTCCCCGATCTTGTGACAAGGGGACCTCTGTGTTGTTGCAGTTTCTGCCAGTCCTTTCAGCTCCCTTTTGGATGTAGCTTCTTGGTTATCGTTCATCTACTTTATCATCATGCTCGATTCTCTAGCCCCTTATCTGTGTGTCCCGTTTACTCTGCATAACCCTCCAAGTCAGGTCCTTGTGCTCTTTCTCTGCTCCTGCATGTCTTTGTAACGCTGTTGGGGTCAGAATTTCATAATGACAGCCATTGGTGTTTCTGCTGCAAAGAATCAGTCCATATCCTGGAGGTCAAGGTGAAGTGAAGATTATGTCTTTTTAAGTTATGAAGATCTCAAGCAAGGGAGAAGATAATGATATATTTGACAGTCACAAGATAATGCACATTAATCTTCAGCAACTGAAATTCGCAGGAAGCTATTATAGCTGTACTACACAAAGCCAGTGCACAAACTGAAGAAATTCTCTCAAGTTTTACTCAGTAGATTATCATGTAGTAAGCACTGAGGTTACGTATTTGGTTCTGCATACCAGCTGGCCCACTTGATAGCTGTGTAACAGCCACCAGTTTACTTAACATCCCTAAACCTGTCTCCTCATCTGTAAAGCGGGGTGGTTACCCAGGGCACCGGGCTGCTGGGAGGAGTCAGGGGAGGTGGAGCTCCATGCTGTAGAAGTGGTAATATTTGTGGTTACTTCCCACATGAAGGGAGACCTTTCTGCCGTGCCCATGTGGTGGGTCAGGGGTGATACGAAATGGTGATCGAATATTTACTCACACATACCTAAGCTAGTAGTCTATCCCTTTGCCATAATTCTTGCCAATCAGTTTGATTTATAACTTTACAAACAGTAATGTAAAATTTCTTATGCAAAAAGTGTTTATTGCACCCTGAGTTGTTGAGCTCTTTCAAAGAGCACCTGCTGTCTCGCCAGACCTGGGGCTCACTGGCCGCGCAGCGTGGTTGGGAGCGGGATGTGGCCTCGTCCTTGGAGAACTTAGTCCAGACAGTGGCAGAGTTGGCGCGCTGGAGAGAGAGCCAGGTCTCCTTAGCTGTTGTTTTTTTAGGTGTTTGGTTGATTGCACTTACTGACTGTGATGACGTATCATAAATGGCTTTTCATGGCTAATCATATTTCACAGCTAAGATGATTAATAATTGTAACTAATAATGGTAACAGCAACTGACATTGATTAAAGGTCTACTTATAAGCTGGACACTTTTGCAGGCATTTTACTTGTAGAAGCTCATTTAATTTTCACACATTCCTGTGAGGGCTGTTATCAGTGCTGTTTTATCTTCAGGCTCAGGGGAGTAGTACTACGGCCACGACTGCATGGCTGGCGTAAATGGCAAGGACAGAGCTGGAACCCCGGCAGTGTGGCCCCCGCAGAACCTGCTGTGCTGGCCTGCATCTCGTGATCTTCGTGGGAAAAGAGGGACCCATCCCTACACTCATCCAGGGTTGTACCATTTAGAACTAGAGAAATGTTTTAGAGAGAGTCTGTTTTATGTATTTCCTATGTCTGTCTTGAATTTCAAAAATTTAAAGGGTATTTTCATGACTGTGTTGTCAGAATTATGACTTTTAATTTCTTTTATTTAGGAATAATTGGAGCTTGACTTTTCATAAACAGTAATTGTTCTGAATGTCCTGATTCCCCCAGCAATGCAGTATTTATAAATTGTTCTTTATTTTGTACCTTAATGTGCTTCTTGTCAACATGCTTGTTCAAGTATAGATCTTGCAGTTCTTAATATTGAAAATTGTCCAAAAATATATGTAACAAATTTGTAATTCTAAATAATTACAAAGAACAGTATTTTAAAAGTCAACACAGTTAACAAAGATCATTTTGTTATGAACAGTAACCTTAAACATAGATGCTTAGTTTCAATTTTCTTTCCTCAATAAAAATAATCCTGTGTAGGGTATAGCAGTACATACATATACGTGTAACAATGTATATAGCACATACTAATAACTCTGTAAGATAGTATATAAATGTAAATTGTACTAAGCTTATGTTTTAGCTTTTGGAGTTCTGGCTTTCCACCATCACTAGTTGAAATAACTGTGGCTGCAGACACAAGCGTGTCCGTGTGTTTGTGTGTAACTCCGTTTGGGAAGGCCATTTGCTACAAGATCAGTTCCCATTGCTCCTTTCTAAGGCTGCAGGTTGGGTGCGAAAACCCCATATTAAAAGTGTTATGGATTAGCCTCTCCTCATGCTGTAAATGCTCCTAATTTGTTCATAGTCATAAAAAGTCATAATCGTGATAAAAATGAAAAGCCAATTTCTCCTGTATTGCTTTCACGGCTTCGAACACAGAGAGGGTCAGTTTATTTTCAGTGGCTCTCATTCTCTGCTCTGAATGTGTGTTTTCGATTTTGGTGTGCCTCTTTGCAAGTTCTCTCTTTGATTCCCTTACTGGTGAAGGAGCCCAGTGAACAACAGGACCGAAGGCCAGCACCACAACCTCGCTCTGGAGCAGGTGGTGTTCAGAATGAGCCCCTATCTGCTGGGCCTGCGCGTGGCGCTCCAGACCAGCAGTGGTCCTGGCTGCTCTGCTCAGAGGCCCCGGGCCTTGGCGAGCTGGCTGGGCTGCAGGGGAGTCCCATGAGGCTTGCAGGCACCTGGCAGTGAGGTGGCACAAAGGTTAGCAGCCAGGTACGGGACTCGGGTGAGCCACCAGGCACAGAAAGGATGGTGGGGAGCAGCAGCTCGCTGTCATTCTTTGTTGGGTGGCCGAGTTTATGTTTTGGATTGAAACAAACAAACAAGCAAACCACAGTTAAGAAAATACTCAGTGAATTAAAAGACGGATCTTAATACTAGGTCTTCAAGTGTCTCCTGTAGATGGTCTATCTTCATCATTTAGGTTTAACCATTTGAGGCCATGTGGTGGGAATTTTTATTGTGACAAAAAATAAGGGAAATTTTTTTGTATACTCAGGATTTTATCACAAGCAATTCTGGCACACAAACATTTATTTCCTATTTTGTGAGATGTTTATGATACTTCATCTTATGTTAGTTTGAAGATAGACAAGCTGCATGGATATAAAATATTTTAGGTCTTTAAGGCCTTAATATTAAAAAAAAAACCTAAACTACAGAGTCTTCAGAGCAGCCGTCGTAAAGTCGTAAACCAAAGCTGCCAAAGCTGCTTTAATATAACTATTCTAACTTCTCAAATTTTTCTGAATGCAGTAGAAATAATATTTATTCCTTTCACAAGTGTGGTTAGGAGCCATGGGTCATTTGTTAAGGCTAGAAATGAAATAGTCTTATTTCTTTTGGAAAAGTTCAGTTAACTTGTAATGATTCGCTTTTGAATTTTTGTTGATTGACATGGGTAATACATTCTAAAATTTGTAAAATCAAATGCAAGTTTCAGATGTTACTTCCTTGTAAAACATATATACTGTATGAAATACTAAGTAAGTAATGTAATTATTGAATGACACTTAGCCAAATTATAAAGTCAATATTTATTGAATGTCCCAGGCTGACAAAAGGCCCCCCTCTCTCTCCCCCCCCACCCCCTTTCCCCCATCTCACTGTCTCTCTGTCCCCCACTTCTTCCCGCCTGCAGTACTGAGCCCCCACCTTGCCCAGCCGTGCCTGGGCAGACCAGGGGTAGGCAAGTCAGAGCACCCAGACTTTGCAGTGAGCCCTCCCTCTGACACCCTCTCCTGTGTAAGGTCATGAACACAGAGGGTCACTGAACTCCGAAGACCTGCTCCCCCCCAACACATACACACAAGAATTACTACAGAAGGTGACTGTGCCCTATTCTCTTGGGCTTAGGGGTTTCACATGCACCTCTTGACTAATGAGGTAGTAGGAAGTCACAGCATCTCTCAGGATTGGGATGAGATGATTAACAAGTCCCTGAAAAGTTGATTTCATTTTCCTTTCTTTTTTCTTACCAAAAAGAACACTGGTTGCCTCTAAGGTACAAAAGGGCCAAGAACAAGGAAGAGATCATAAATAATAAACCTGCACCCTGTTTTACAAACTGAGCTACACAGCATGCCGACTGAGGAACCAGCTGATTAGGTGCTTCAAGGGCAAAGACCGTTTTAAATGAGTAGCAGAGTCTGGTAACTGCTACCGCGGAGCGGAACAGCCACGTTACAAGCATGCGTACTTCTTGGAGAATGTGTGCTTGCAGAGTGTGCTGTGCCTGCTTGGAGCCAGGCCCAGGGCACTGTACGAGGAAGTGGACAGTGACCCGGCACGAGGTCCTCGAACCTGCCCCTTAACTAACCTTCCAGAGCCTCAGTTTTGGCTTCGAGGCTAGTACAGAGTTTCTGTGAGGTGTGTACGCTCAGTGCCAGCGCCAGAGTCAAGTTATCGTTCGTGCTGTACCACCTGCTTTTAAGTGTCGCCAGATGAGTTGGAGAATCTGCTGGCAACCCAGTAATGTGTTAGGGTCGCTGATGTGGAAGTGGGGTTGCCCGTAAATTAAAGGGACACTCAGTCAAACTGGAATTTCAGATAAGCAGTGAGCAATTGTTTAGTATTAGTGTGCCCCATATGTCACACGGGGCACATTACATGGAGCATGTTACCAAGTCTGGCATCCCTGCGTATTGGGTGGGTGCACGTGACCAAGGGAGGGAGGCCTCCCCAAGAGACCCCATGATACAAGCTGCTGGTGAAAACCTCAGGGAGCTGTGTCAGTTGGAACTCTTGATTTGTTACCTCACCTGAGTCTTTTTACTTTTTAGAGAGAGGGGAAGGGAAGGAGGAGGAGAGGGAGAGAAACATCAGTGTGCTAGAGAAACATAGGTTGGTTGCCTCTCACACACCCCTAACCGGGGACCTAGCTCGCAACCCAGGCAGGTGCCCTGATTGGGAATCAAACCAGCGACCTTTCTGTTTGTAGGATGACGTCCAACCCACTCAGCCCTACCAGTCGCAGCTCACCTAAATCTTAAAGTTCTTCCAAAGTCAGGACTAAATCCTTTGCATTCCACTCAAGTAGTATATGAATAACAGGAATACTTCATATCCAAGAAAATTTTCCATAATTTTGTCCAGAAGCTTGGATGATGAGGAATCATCTAAACCTCCATCTGGACGCTGTTACTGGTCCCTGCAAGTGGCACCAAACCCCTAGGGGATACCGGCAGGGCTGAGCTCCAACCAGGGCCATGTTCCTTTCCCTGCAGAGAGCGATGTATTCTACAGATACAGAGAGAGGGGCTCTTAACAAACCCATCACCAACAACCCACCGCCTTCATGGTACCGGCTTAGAGACAGGACAGTAAGATGAAGCAGTGAGGGACTTCGGGAGCCGGAGCCCACGTCCTGGCCGTGTCCTTTACCGTGAGAGCTGGACTCAGTGTCTCCCCCCCCGGGCCTCTGTCTGTTCTCTGTGAAGTGAGGCTGTCTGCCCTCAAAAGGTTGTTTGGGGGGAGTCAAAATAAATAATAGGCCAAATTAAAGTATTAAAAGTTTTGTAAGTTATGGGTGTTACCGTTACGCTGCGTTTTGGTTTTTTGGAAGCTTTCCCAAGGGTGTCTGGGTTGGGTTTTGGATTTTTGTTGTTGTTGGTTTTTGTTTTTGCAACTGAATTTAAGCCTCATCAATGCTTCATACTGAATTAGATTTTTGCTGCACAGTTGTTAATAAATTTTGTGAATTGGAAATGTAGTTTCACAGTGGCATTAATGTCCAAATCCAATCTGCCCTCTGATTGATTTTTAATCCGCATTCTGCCCGAGGTGGCCATGTTGGTAGGGAACACTGCTAATTTACTGCAGCGGCTGCAAAGCCAGGACGACCCTGTGACGGCAGCGATGCTGGGGGAGGAGGGGGGAGAAATGTCGTTAATGGGGAGTGTGTGTGCAGTGCGGTGAAGCCGGCCCAGTAGACGTGATTATTAGTGTTACGTAACACAGATACATTTTCAACAGTTTAGTCTCCAGGGAATTATTTTTTTAATCTCTTGTTTTTACAAACACACATGAATTGATGTAGTCTACAGGACACACCTAAATAGGTGTAAAATTGCTGCTTTTAAAAGTTGGGATTTACTACGTATATCAGGAATGTCAAACTCATTTTCACCGGGGGCCACATCAGCCTTGCGGTTGCCTTCAAAGGGCCAAAATAATTTTAGGACTGTATGAATGAATGTAACTGCTCCTTAACTGTTAAGGAGTCAAAATTGCATTCGGCCCTTTGAAGGCAACCGCAAGGCTGATGTGGTCCCTGGTGAAAATGACTTTGCCACCCCTGATGTATATCATACTAGTTATTTGTATAAACATGGTTTTTCCCTCTAACAAAATTCAGAGGTTGAACACGAGGTATACCTCAAAACCATCGAAGTCTGTTTACATTACAGACTCCGCTTGCGTAAGAGCCCTGCTAACACTTGAATCATTCCCCTGCGTTGCTGGTCAACGCTCGCTGCTCCCGACGGTGGACTGTCATTGCACGTTCGGCCTGCCCTTCACTTCAGTGTCAAGATCCAGTCCCTTATCATGGTCGGCATCATACAGCATCGTAGAGCTTTCCGAGTGTTTTGCCTTATTTACAATTACCGAGAAGTAAACGTGGCAGGCATTTTTTTCCCTTATTCTGTACAACTGAACAGATGTAGAAAGTTCTCATTTACAAAGTTCAGGCGGCAAGTAGTAGAGCTGAGACTTAAACCACATGCATTTTAACTTCCTTTTTACTGTTATTTCCACTCCACACTGGTCTGCACAAGACCCTCCCCCATCAGTTCTGCAGCTGTGTATCTAAGTTTACATTAACACAAAGGAATGCTTTTTTAAAATCCTCACCAAGAACACTTTCTCACTGCTAAGAGAGAGAGAGAGAGAATGTGAGAGAGAAACATCGATCAGTTGCCTCCTATGTGAGCCCCAACTAGGGATCGAACTTGCAACCCAGGAATGTACCCTGACCAGGGATCAAACCCCGCAACCTCTTGGTTTATGGGACGATGCTCCAACCAACTGAGCCACACAGCCCAGGGCTAAAAGAATGAATTTTAATATCTAAAGATTCTCTTACTGAAAATTGATATGAAGTTATTTGACTCTGAATATACTACTGAAAGATTAAGAAGACAACTTATACAGGATAAATTCTAAGCGTAAAGACATCATTATCCCAGGAAGTCATTTATCTGAAAATGTGAATACTAGCAGAGTCCTCATAAATTTTAGTATAATGGGTATGAATAAATTCACATGGGAAAATGTTTTGGGGTATATTCCTGCTTTTTTCAGTGTACTGCTTAAAGCAACAGTGTCTCTGTAGAAATTGTCACTTTAGTAATCCCGTTGGTGACAGAATACTGGAGAGTGTGGATGGCAGGTCCCATCCAGTGCGGACATCCCTACAGCTTTGCTTCTGGGTATGGACAGGAGGCAGCAGGAAATCCACGTGTGACATGGACCTGTAGTTGACCCAGATCTAGCGTGTCTGTCTGGACTTCTCTCCCACTCCCATCCCATTTTGAAGGAAGTTGAGAAAAGCTTAAAGACATCGCAAGGAGGGACTCAGGAGTGAGTGGAGCTGAGGCTGCCCGACTCCGCAGTCAGTACTCACACCTGCTCCACCTCGGCAGGCAGGTGGGGGGGGGGCGTCACACTCCAGAGTTTGGTCTGCTTAACAGAAGCAGGGAAAACAGCCACTGCATTTTCTCTGGGATAAAATAGTATCTCCAGGCCATATTTATTCTGCCTGAAAAACAAGGAAAATATGCATTTTCTTTTTTTTGCCTCCAACTGTGATAGAACATGACTCTTCAGAAAAGATGGCTCTGCATGCTCAGCAGGCTTGAGTGTGTGAGAATACATTCCAAGTTATTCAGCAGAGCAGTTGGAAGAAATTTGCGCCAGAGAAGGAAAACATGCTACCTGCCTTCCCTTCAGTGGTGCGCTCGGCTGTCTGCGGCATGCCCGTGACATTCTGTGACATCCGACCCCAGAGGCTGAGGACACGGAGCAGAGGGCCCCAGAGTACGCCCTTGGGTGGAGACCGACTGCATCATGATGCCTGTGCTGTACAAATGTAGGTGGTAATGGCCTGTACACGGGGGTGGCCTCAGAGGCTTCCTGTCACTCACGTATCCCTGGGATATGGTACGTAAGAGCGTGTATTTTGCAGTCATGTGAAGCCCAGCCGTGCAGCCGGCTAGTTGTGTGATATTGGAGAGGGCTCGGTTTCTCTTAGTTACAGTGTCCTCATCTACAAAGTGGAGGCCACCACACCTGTCTAAAGAGTGCTTCTGGGCAGGTCCCAGAGCCCGGTCTGCGCCGGGCACCGCGGGCACGGTCGCGTTCTCATCCCCACCGTCATCGCTGGTGTCGCCTCAGCCAGCGCGTGTGAACGGCACTCGCTCTCATGTGGGGCTTCGGGCCCGTGTCCCTCCGCTTCAGTTCCGTCGTTGGCTGCACGGGGCGATGCACCGGGACTCAGGTATGCCCTGCTTCTCAAAACTCACCCCCGCGGCCACCTCTCTTTTTTGAAAGACCGAAGTTAGCGCCTGCTTTTGCTAACCTAAAGAAATCGGAAGAGGATTTTTGCTGATTTGAAAAAAGGTGGGAAATGAAAATAGTATTCAGCGCTTGTTCAGCCTGAGCCCTGAGAAAGGCACGGGGCACGCTCCCCGCCGAGCTCCTTCCCCGGGAACCGCACTCGGCATAGAGCCCCGAAGCTTCCAGCGGTGTCTGTGAGCAGCTGTGCTTCAGCCTCTTTGCCTGCATTTCTCCTTTTACTGCATGTTAGTGTTATTTTAGATTTTATGTGTTACTTGCTGTAATTTGGTAGGTTGTTTGGGGGTGTGTCTGGGAATGCCTAAAATTTTTTCCACGTAATCTAATGGTCGTTGTTTTCTCCATTACGCCGTTTCGGCTTACAGAAGGTTTCAGTGGAATGCCCTGCTTTGGGATGGCAGGGGAACCCTGTATTGGACTGCGCTGTTTCTGTGTTGGTGTGCTTGCATAGTGTGGGTGTGTGAGCGTGTGCGGGCCCCCAGACGACTTCAGAGGCCCGTCTTCTCAGTGAACGCCTGGGACCTGCGGCCCCAGGAACACGGTGGTGTGAAGACAAGCGCAGCAGCTGAGGGGCTCGTGTCCTGCAGGACAAAGACAGTCGGTGCGAGGAGATGTCACAAAGTGGTGATCGCCGTGCGTGGAATAAGACGTGACCACGCCAGAGTGAGGGAGCAGGTGGCTAACTGATGCTGCGTGGCCAGGAAAGACTTCTCTGAGGAAATACACCTTCAAGCTAAAAATCCAAAGGGTGCAGAGCCAGCGTGCGAAGGTCCAAGGTGACAGCATTCCAGAAAGAGGGCCTGGCTGAGGGGAAGACCCCGACCCTAAGTGAGGGGACACAGCTGCAGGCAGGCAGGGCCCAGATCTTGCTCCTTATTGACTAGTGCTGACGGAGTCGGTCGCAGTTGGAGGGTCCCTGTGAGCCAGAGGGAAGTGTGGAGTGCTTTGCCTCTGGAAACTTCCTGGTTATCAAATGGACATGTGTTTTCTTTCTGTTTGCAATGGGGATGTGAGAACAGTGTAAGATGTCCTGCATGCTATGAACCAAAGACACACTGAAAATAAATGTTTTGCAGCATCCTACTTTAGAATAATGACATGATTTCACAGGTTTCTGTCCTCCTTTTGCTTTCGCATACACTTACTTGCTTGGTGTTCAACGCTCTACGTGGACGTGCAGTGATGGCCTTAAATGTCCTCTCTGTTGTGAAGTGCGTCTGGAGCGAGGTGGTTCCTTCAGTGATCGCAGTGGATTTACACAGTTTTCCTTTCCACACTCGTGTTTCTAGTAAGGCGTGCCCAGGTTAGGGGTGAGTGTTGTTGGAAGGGATGCTAGTTTCAGTTCTGAGCAGTCATCCTTTGGATATGCCTAGGAGGACATTCTTAGTGACTAAGCTGGTAACCAAGAAATACAAAGTTTTTTATTTATTTCATTTTTTAATCATTAGGAAACTTGTGCACATTTAACACTGGAAAGATACCAAGAAGAAATGTGTCACCAGAATGAGAAATGCTCTAGTGCGTGCTGACTGCTCAGAGCCGCAGGCGCCGTTCTCCGCCGAGAGCAGCCCGCCACCGCCCCTCCTGGGCGCGGGCTTCTGGCACAGGCTGCAGGGTCCAGACTGACCAGTGTTCCTACAAATGGAAGGAGACTTCGGTCTCTTGCCTTGTTGAAATAGCCCTAAATTATTGCTGTATAAAGGAAACGTTATCAGTTGTCTAAAGAAAAATGCTGTGTATGGAGCATGTCTACGTACAAACTCACACCAACACATGCGTTCACCATGCCTGAGAGCACGGGCCCCCTCTGCTCCACTTCTGAGCACCTGTCCCAGGGGACTGACCCAAGACGTTGGCTGCGGGAAGAGGCATGCGCAAAGACAAGTTTCTTGCTGTCTCATGTAGGCAAGTAAAAAGCCAGAGACAACCTCCAGAGCTCATAGAAGGGGCTCGGTTGGATGAATTTCCACATATCTCCCCCCAGCTAGAAATGTCATATCTCTAAAGATAGGGTTATTTAAATATTTTCCAGCTTCCCAAAAGTTTAATGTTAAATATAAGGTCATAGTAATTTTTCCCAGTTTCCTAAATTTTCTATATTTGTATTTATATTACTTTCATAATGAAGGAAAAGAATCACAAAATATATTTATTCTGTTCTTAAATTTTTTAAATAAATAGTAAGGATTACTTCCAGAGCAGACAGAGCCAATAAATGAATTTAGGGACCCTAAAACTTGGACTTCTAAAAAACACAGTAATGATTTCAGTACATTTTGGAAGCGTGTTTAACTTGAAATGAACCACTTGGCTTCCGTTAAAGATTTGTTTAAGAACTAAATTCTAAAGAGGAGCTTTAGAATTTAGAGTAGAAAATAAAAAGAAATAAGTGTCCTAAATAACGACTAACCACATTTTCAAAGGAGAATCCCATAGAAAAGTTTCTGGAACATCAATATAATAGAAGTTCCGAGACAGCTTTCACAAAAAAAGTTACGGAGGACCTAAGTTGAGAAATTTTTAAAAGTTTAAATTATACAAAGAGCTTATCGAAATATCTTAATTTGGTAAATAAGTGTTACTAACAAAAGATACACGACCTACATTTATTTTCCTTTCTTCCTCCCGTCTTCCTTTTTCCTTTCCTTTCCCCCTCACTTTCTTCATCTCTTTTTAAAAAAAAAAACAGTGGTAAAATGTGCATGCGATGTACCGTTTTAACCACTACAGGCACTGTCCTGTGGAGGCATCACGTGTGCCCGCCTGTCCTGCACCCGTCACCATGGGGAGCGCTCTTCCACGGAGACCGTTTCCGTGGGAGACTGGCCCCACGCCCCTTGCCCGGCCCCACATCACCAGTCTACTTCTGTCTCCGTGAATGTGGCTGCTCCAGGGACCTCCTGCCACCTTTTCTTCCTTTTTAACCTGGATGCCGTGAAGCACCACCCAAACTGGACCCCTCTCCCACGCTTCTGTTTATCTGGCTAGTTCAAGGCTCTGGGAGGGCACACCAGTACGACAGGCAGAGACCTGTTCCAGCCTCCAGTCTTGTTAGTGTAAACAAGTCCAGCCCCCCACAGGTAGTCACAGGAAGGGATAACAAGTGTTGTTTTAAAACAAGGGTCCCCAGCCTCCGGGCTGCACCGCAGGAGGTGAGCTTGAACATAATGTGCTTGAGTCATCCCGAAACCATCCCCTACCGTGGTCCATGGAATAACTGTCGACCGTGAAACCGGTCCCTGGTGCCAGCACGGCTGTTTTAAAGGGGGCAGAGAAGGGTGGCACTTGCGGAGGACGAGAGACTGCGGGCTGGGGTCAGCTCCGTGAGCAGGAGCCATTGCGTCCCCTGGTGGGGGTTGCTGTGTAGCCCCTGGGTCTCCACTGGGTCATAGTTGATTGAGTTTTGTGGTGGTTATTTGCCTGCCCCTACTTTTTTTTGGAGTAGTGCTAGATTGGGCTCAGTTCTTCCCTTCCCTGATTTTTATAGCAGCCCTCTTGCTGGCCCTGGGCATGGTACGGTTGAATAGTGGGGAATAGAGTGAGCTCCCAGGAATCGAGGAGAGAAATCTGGGTCATGTAGGAAGGAGCTTAGAAAACCTGTGAGCAAACCTGGATTTGCACCCTAATCTGTTAAACTCAAGTTATATAAAATCTCCTGATCAGCACGTACAGTGGCTCTGGTGGTGAGCTTTCATTATTCAGTCCCTGTTACTAGGAGCTGGGGGGATTGTAGGCACATGTGTGCCGTTGGAGTTGGGTGGGAGACCGTGAGAGGTCGAACCTAGCACCCCCGACTTGGCAGTGTTGAAGCCCGATTGTCTGTGTGCTGGGATCCTCTTCAAGGTGACCGCATGTGTCCTCCTCTGGTCATTCCTTCAGGGACTTGCCTAAGGCCCCACAGTTTGTGGGTGGATGGGTGCTAGGACCTGGCACCTTTCCTCCTAACCGTTCTTAACACTGCCTCCCCTGCTGAGATGTTTGGGCTTCCTTTTTTGTGTTGAAGAATCTAGTTTAGATATTCACTGAAGACTGACAATGAAGTAAGGTCTGTATAGGTTTTAGACTTGTTTGCAAACACAGGTGGTCACACCTCCTGATGTTGCCTCAGGTTGGTCTCCATCGGGGCTGCAAGGGGAAGAGCCTCCTGGCGCGGACCTGCGAGACTGGCGCATGCATGGGTGGTCCTGTGCAGAGATGCAAGATTCGGTGGAAAGCCCAGGACGTCTGCTCTGCTCTGTGCCATTGTGCGTAAGGGACTTGCGCCTCCCTGGATTTTGTGCCCGAGGGGAGTCCTAGAACCAGTCCCCTGCGGATCCTGAAGGAGGACTGTAGTTCCATTTTGACTAAAATAGAGGGTAGACCAAGAGGAGTAGGACGCAGGTGCAGGAATGGGCCAGGTGTATACTTGGGTACCCTGGAGTGTTGGAGCGGAGAAGAGAAGTGCACAGGCCTGGGAGGTGTTAGGAACTCTCCTAACAGCTCATTTGATGACCAGGCACGAGGTGCCTAGAGGCAGGGAGGCCAGTTAGCAAACAGAGGTGATAGCTGAAAACTTGGCCCAACACTGAGTGACGGCATGGAATGTGGGAGTGGGTTTCTCTTCGGCCGAAGGACTGCTTAGAGACGCTGTCGTTTCTGCAGTGCGTTCTGTGTGTGTAGTCTCACCTGACAAGTGTTTTTAGTGTGTCCCTCCCTTAGAAGGACGTGGAAGCTTTATCTCTGTCAGCACCAAGATTCTCATAAACCTCATTGCTGCCAGTAATAAAGTAGAATGCTCTGTCACTTCAGGGTTTGTTTGCTAATGATATTAACGTTGGTTAACATACTTTTCTAAGCTTCACTTGTATGAATTTGTTTAATCCCTCCCAGTAGCCCTAAGACACAGTAACTTCTTTCTGTGATTCCTATTTGCAGGGTGGTCATGAGGCTCAGAGACGTAAGTCACGCCTAGCCAGTCCGGTGGCGCCAGGGTTTGAGTGCAGGCCACCTGCCTGCATAGCCTGTGTTTTAATCCGCCTCCTGAGCAGAGAACATGATGTAATGTAGCCACCCTGTTTACTGTAGTTCTGCAAAAGATTGTGAAAGGCTATTCTTGGTAATTTATGAAGTAGTCTTTTACTAATTCTTACAGAATGCTTGTTAAGGGAATCTCTGTTGCAGTGTGGTGAACTGTTCGGACCAAAAGTAACCGCACGCACACTAGAATTCATTGGTTCTAATGCAGAGATTTTTAATTTCCCTCCCTCCTTCCCTCTGCCCCCATCCTCCCCCGGCCCCCTCTCTTCGGGTACCTTTGAACAGGGCAGTTATTCTTTACTACTGATCCATTTAGAGTCTAGACTACTGTCTCTAATTTTGTAAACATTCATGTGTTTCAGGCTCATTGCCTGTAAAAATAACTGTATTTGAATGCAGCAAGGCTTCCCATAAATTTCAGCAAAGCAACTTGTGTAAAATTATCTAAATTGAGATTATGCATTTGTGAAAGTGAAAACTCTCTCCTCAGAGTGGCTCACCCTTCACTGTAAGAAAGGTGTGACCTCTTTTGTTTTTAGCCATGAAATTGCTACTTCACTCCTCTTGTTTCTGCAGGAAATTTGTAGATTATGATCAATAATACTACCATTCTGGAGAACTTAATGGTTTAACTTTGTAACAAAGAAAGAGGGAAGAGCCCATGTGTTTAATTGCACCTGCTTGGCAAGAGCCTGGAAAGGATCCAAAGGCCAGACTATTGCTCAGACTTCCCATGTCTTTCCTGTGATGTGTGTTTCAGGGTTTCTAAGTTTTTTCCATGGGAGAGAGGTGTGGAATGGGCGAGAGTGAACGTTCCTTCCGTTTGGGGCGAGGGTATCCTGGCGTGGTCAAGGGTTTCTGTATTCTTATCATTGAGCATGTTTGTATTATTGGTATTTAAAGACTTGGACAAATCAACATAATTATAAGATAATTAGATAGCTATTTGAGGATTTTGCGGTTCCTTTGAGCTCTAATTGTTTAAGAAGTATTGTAGGCCTGTCGTAAATCCCCTTCCGTATGAATTCTATACCTTTAGTCAGTAGGTAGGAGCCAATTAGAACAAATTATGTAGTGAATGTCATTTGATTAGTTAAGGTGAACTAAGTGGAAAAATTGAAAAGAAAGCTTAATAAAGCATTGCACTATTTTATGCTGTGGTGACTTTTATAATGGAGTATAAAATGAAAATGTAATATAAATTTGTTTTGATGCTTTTGAGGAAAGAGTGATCTGTCATCAGAAAGCTGTTTTTTATGAACTGTGGTCCATGAGCAGCCATGTCACAGTAGATGTTGTGGTTCATAGTTTAATTGTAGATGTATTGTGTTTACTTTTGAGAGATGTTCACATGGATGTATCAGAGGATTTGTCTTTTATTAGAAATGAATTTAAATGTATAAGTGATACCATAAAATTTATCATCATTGTCTTTCTCTGCTCTCCTCTCTTGGTTGATACCTGTGTTGTATTTCAAAAGGTATAGTTAATTCTCAGAACTTATGAAAATAAGGAATCCACAGATCCAGGAAGCACAGTGCATTCCAAGTTTAAATAAGAAATACATGCCTAGACTTCACTGCAGAACATCAAAGACAAAGGGAAAGTCTTAAAAGCAGCCAGAGAAAAAAGAGAGTGTTACTTAATAAAGAAATAGTTATAATGATAGTAGATTTCTATAGTTCTATGGAATCCTGAGGTAGGAAAAAATATCTACAAATTGAAATTACAGGTACTATGCAGACACTGTGATAAATGAGAACACGTGGAGATAAACAAGTGAGGAAGCGTATCACTGAAAAGCCTGTACGGTCCCTCGACTAAAGGGACTTCTGTGACATGTAACCGCAGAGAAGAACAATTTCCTAGCAGGGATGTCTGAGGTGCAAGATGGAATAATAAGCAGAAGGCACAAATAAATATAGGTGAAGCTGAACAAGCATAATGTAAAATAATAATTGAGTCTAATTTGTAATTAAAGAAAAACAACTGAAATGTTATTTGTTGTTCAATAAAAATAAACTAAAAATGGGAGATTGCAACAGAAGTCTTTTTACCATTCAGACAGGGCGATTTTGTTCAGTTAGCTATATGGTAATTTTGTTAGCTGTAAGGTGAAGTTTCAAGGGAAACCACTGAAAACATAAAAAGTGAAAAAATTACAAAACTGCCAAGAAAGGGGGAAAAGACAACAGAAATGGGGTCCTACAAAAACAAAGTAAGCTGTTCTCACCTAGAGCATCTCGGAGCTTTTAAAACATCACTAGACCTATTCCTGATTATGAAAAATCTATAAACAACAAAATCAAGTTCTAATCTTAAGTCTCTTAAATTCTCCCAGTTTGTTTACAGTATTGATCAACTTAGAAAACCTAAGCTCCTTCCAAATTCAGGGAGAGTAAAGGTGGTCAGGCTTTGCTGTTCTGTGCGAGTCAGGGGTCCTAACGGGACCCCTGACATCGCGGGCATGGCAGGTGCTCGTCTACAAAACGGGTATTTTAGATCCAATAGGAGTGCAAGTAGCTTGCAGTCGGCGGTGGTGTTCAGCAGTAATTGCCACTGTGGATGCCACTTACGTTTTCTGTTTGGTCAGTCCCCTTCTGCACCCTACTTCGAAAGAATAATAACTGTTCTTAGTTGTTGAGCACTATTCTGGTCCGGCATTTTGCTAGGTTTTTGGTTTTTTTTTTTTTTAACTTATTATTTATAGTGCTCACAGAAGCCCTGCAAAAAAGGGAATTATTTTGTGTTCTTCTCACATTAGAAACTAGATGTTGCAAGAGGCTGCCCTGCTCAGGGCTCCAGAGCTGGCCAGCGGTGGAGGCAGAAGCCAGCCCAGGTTCGCTGCTCTTTAAGTCCCATCCTCTTTCTGAAACAGCTTCCCTCTCAGCTCTGTAGACATTCTTTAAAAACCAAACACCAGTGATACTTTCTTTTTGTTGTTTTTTGTTCCTCTGTGGGTTGTCTGTCTTTCTGAGAGGCAACTCCAGGCTTCTGGAGAGGGGTTGAGAGGACTCTCATGTGCAGAGGCGGAGTCCTCGAGCCATTCTGAGAGGTTGCGCCGGAGACCTCGAAGCTCCGGCTAGCAGAACCGCCGCAGCTACACTCCCTGCAACAGAGAGATGTGACCCCCAGGGTCTCTTCCAACCACTGTCACTTGAGTTCAGACCTGAAGCAGGTGTGAGCTGCACTTTCA
>PVKU01000215.1:279841-630973 GCA_004027475.1 Anoura caudifer
GGGGGGGGGGGGGGGGGGGGGGGGGGGGGGGGGGGGCACTGGCACCCGGGACGCTGAAGTTCTGTAACCCAAGTGCGCTTATTTGAGAGGACACTACCGTGTAAGAGTCCCACAGCCCCTGGAGACTCCTGGTTGCCCTTGGAGCTTCTGCTCAGAATGTTCCTCTTCGCTGCTTTGCACACAAATGCAAAGGTTTAATTTTGTTAAAGCTCCCAGTAATCATAGATCAGGTGAACCACACTGGCATAAAAACTGAATGTAAAATATTTCATTAATACATTGTTTATATTACTTACATGTTGAAAAGATATTAGGTATAACTGAATTACACAAGTATATTATGAATGTTAATTTTACTTCTTTTTTAAACTCAATACGGCTGCTAGAAGATTTACAGGGATCAGTGTGGATCACATTTGTGGTTTATGTTTCTTTCGGGTAGTGAAGGTCTAGAACATTTTCCAACCACATGTCTTGACCTCTGTCAGTGAGTCTGTGCCTTGGTTGAAAATTAGCGCAACCTGGGAGCTTTAAACACTCCTACCCAGATCACACTCCAGATCAGTGCCAGCAGAATCGCTGGAGAGGAGACTCAGACACCAGTAAAGTTTATTGTGTGTGTGTTTAAGGTTCCTATAAATCCATGACCCCCCCACCCCCATTTTAGCTCTTTCAGTTAAATTCGGTATTTCATCAACCCTTGCTTTACTTCTCATATTTAACCTGTTTTCCTTGTTAGAGTTTAACCTCATTTCTTCTGGTTGTGCATTCTGTGGAGTAAGAATTGATACAGTAATATATTTGAAAAAGGTGAAGTTTCCATTCTAAGTGAAAACTGAGATGCTGGGTTTCAAATGATCCTGCATAGAATAGTTTCCAGGGGAAAGGGTCACAAACTGAGCTGGGCCGGAAAGTGGCTGTTCATTTTACTGTAGGGCTGGCCTCCGAGAAGTGGATGCCAAAGTCAAAGTTTTGAGAAGTTCAAGTTTTCAAGACAGTGGAAGTGCCCGTGCTGGTGGAGCTGTGTGCCAGCACCGCCCGGGGAAAAGGCTGCCCCTTGTCACTGGCCGGTGGTGACGTCTTGGTTCCCAGAGGGAGTGGGTCCAGGTTGGAGAGCTCCAAACTCCAGCTGTGGGAGTTTTGGGGCAGCAGGATAGAGCCGACCTCGAGGGCCTCGTGCTCAGCAGATGAGTGGAGCACAGGCCAGAAACAAAGTTACTTACATTGAAGATGCACTTTGGTGGATAGATATATTGGAGGCTCACCAAGGGCACCCTGCTCATTCACAGCTGGCTGGGTGGGGGGCATAGGGGGAGGGTGGGCTGGCTGGCTGTAACCTAAAGGTTCTTCAGTTATACCCAGGCCCCACCACCTGTAAATACATCCTTGGGGCTGCAGAGTGTAGGAAAAAGAAAGCACTGACCAAGAGCCGGGAGACTGAGTTCTACTCTGATTTTCTCAAATAACTGCATTTGTGGCCTTAAGTCACTTAGCCTACTGGGCTTCCATTTTTCCTCATCTGTAAATGAGAAGTACCTAATATCTAGTATTCCCTTCAAGTCTGTGAATATCTCTGCAAAATAGCAATGAAGAAAACATGTGCCCAAGTAACAAGTATGGTAGAAAACTGGAAAAGACTGTGTTTTTGAATAGGGTGTGAAGTTTCTGAATAGTCATGGGTGGTTCTAGCACTGCCCAAGGCATCCTGCGACCTTCAGAGGTGGTCAGTGCCTGCAGAGTTTAATCTCAGCTTAAGTTACTTGTCTTCTGAGATGGCCCTATTCTCTAATATTGAGACCCGGTACTTTCCGAAGTGCATTGACTCAGCGTTATTCATTTCACATGGAGCGGGAGCAGGAAAAGAACTCAACATCAGAGCTGTGGCACCCGGAGTTGAGGTCTCAGGTGAACCTAATGATAAAAAACAAATGCCAGGAGCACTCTCGCTGTGTAACATCTGCCTTGTTGGTCTAGAGACATTCTCTGCATTACGTAGCTGTCACTGAAGGCGGGATCCGTCCTGAGCCAAGAGTCGCAGTGCGCTTCCGCTCCCAGTGAGCCTGCCGTCCCGCACTCACGTTAAATACCCTGGGAAGGGGTGGGCTGAATGTGCGCTGACAGAGGACGGGTGCTTGCCCATGGTCCCATGGATTTATTTTTTTCTGCACTGACTAGAAACTGACTGCACCATAGCCAAATTGGATGTCAGCACAGAGGGAAATCAGTGGCACACCAGGACAGACTAGAAGTGACAAGTGGAAACCAGTTGAAGGAGCCAGCCACGTGGAGTGTGTTCAGGGACACAGACCAGCACTAGAGGAGTCGGTGCCTCGGTGGAGATCGATGCTTCGCCTTCCTGCGTTGCTGATGCGCACGGAAGAGCTTTGGGCATGGTGGCATTTGCGATGGTGGTGTTGAATATTTGCTGAGTTGTGTGAGTGGCTCAGTGTAGAAACCTGCTTTCTTTGGGGCGCAGCCCCTGAAGGGTAGGAGTTGGTAAAAACAGTGTTGCAGTTCCCACCACTGAATGTCAAGGAGCCCAGATCTGAGAAGCTGTTGAGGGAGGGGCCCACGACTGGGGTTTGGCCAGTCTGTGAGCTCTTGCTTCATTAAACCACACCCAAGTGAGGAGCCTAGCAGGACTGGGAGCATTGTGTGTCCATTCCTAGAAATGCTGGTGGTGACATTCGGGGTAAAACTATTTCTCTTAATGTGTCTCCTTTGTTTTTTGCCTCTTTTCCAATCCTGGCTCTCTCCACAGCCAATTCTGCGAACTCACTAAATATTCTTTCGCAAAATTCCCTCTCAGGATAAGTTAGCTGAACTTAGTTTCAGTTCTTTCTAAAAACTCTGATTGGTATAGTTAGCAAATTGGCTACTGTACATGTCAAAAGCAAGTGGTGGTATGCTGTGACTCTCTGGTGGCGTGGGTCCTGATGAAGGGGTCACCTGGTCTTTCTGTACTTACTGGATTGAAACTTACTTGTAATGACACAGCTGTGGGATATACCCTTTTTCTTTCTTTTCTTTTCTTTTTTTTTTCATCTTACCCACTGCAGCTTGCAGGCTTTATAGGTGTAAAACTTCACAAGAGAATTTCTAAATTTCTGACAGTTGCCTTGTGCAGCACAGAGTGGGATAATGTTATCAACTCCATTGAATTAAATAGCTTTTTGATAGAAAGGTGATTATCTGAATTCCAAATTTGAGGAAAAGATTGGTTTTTAGTTAAAATAGAATCTTTAGATGATATCACAAGTGGGGCAGTTAGGTCTCATTTGTAAACTAAAGACTGATAAGCCAAATGAATTTATCGATTATGTTCTGTACACTGAATACTGTGCCATCTCTCTGTATTGTGCCAGCAATAAAAATGTAAGTAGCAAAATATGTCATTCTCTATTGTCTAGGAATTTGCAGGCTAAAGTAAAAAACAGACAATGAGATTGTTACAATTCAGTATTTTGAGGGGGAGCTGGCTAAACCGACTGAGATGATCAGATTGGGAAAGGAGAGGTGCCGTTTGATGCCGTGGCATCTCTGATACCCACCACATTGCACACAGTGCCAAGTACACGGTAGGCACTTGGAAAATATTTGTGAAATTAAGTTTGAACGGTGCCCCAAAAGGAGGAGTTGATGGCAGCCTGAATTAAAGTGGAATGATGGAGCGTTAGACAAAGACAGCGGTGTGATTTCTGATGGGAACATGGACAAATTCCAAAGTTTTGGGCTCAGGCAGATTGATAGTTTGTCATTAACTGAGCAAAAAGGGATAGATGCTGGTTTGAGATCCATGGAATGATAGGATAAAATTAGTTCAGCTTTTGACTTGCCAAATTCAAGGTTTTTTGAGGGACATCTTTATGAGACTGTAGTTGAAGAAGTCTAGTTAGTCCTGCAGCTCATGTGAAGGAAATGAAGATAAAGATTTCAAATCCATCAAAATATTTTACTTCTGAAGCCATGGAGTGACTGAGATTGCTCAAGAAAAGTGATGAAAATGTCTGTGATAGATCTATGAAGAAGATAACAATTTTAAACTGGCATTTCTGGAGCTGATGAGATTTACTCTAAGGGGACCCACCCAGGAAACCCGGTGCCTCACCATCCTGTTCTCCTGATTGAGGGTTTAACCCACCCAGGAAACCCGGTGCCTCACCATCCTGTTCTCCTGATTGAGGGTTTAGCAAGTGGTAACCCTGTGCTCTCTATAAACCTGTGTTTCCTTCTCTGCGTTCATTCCTCCTGCCCTCCCACTGCACAATACATCCCACCTCCCTGAGAGAAAGGCCAAGTCACCATGGGACGCCTGTGAGACAGTGAGGAGGGTCTCAGCCTGGTCCGGGCCCCTGCAGCCATCGTCCCAGATGGAAGCACTTCCAGTGCGGTCTAGGGAAGGGCCGGAAGAAGTGATTCTCCCACTCTAGCTCTTAAAAGACATTTGGCTGATTGAATCTGTGTGCTTGAGCAGTTGTCTCCTGTTTTTGCCTTCCCAGAAGCATTTCGGTGTTGATGCTTATAGAGCCCCTCTTTAACGCTTTGTACCTGAATTCCATATTGGCCATCACTGATGCTCTTTATGCAGTGATGTCTTTAGTTTAAAAAAAAAAAAAAAAAAAAAGGTCTATCTCAGCATCAATTTAAACTCATTACCCAATCCCACATAGTCTGCTCCCCTTCCCCCATATCCAGACCTACCTAGTATGACTGCTGAACACCTGGGCCCAGCCCAAGTTGACAGGTGCTGCATGTATAAAATACACATCAGATTTTCACAACATGGCATTCAAAAAGTAAAATACCTCATTAATTTTTATATTGTACATGTTGAAATGGTCAGATAAAGTATATTATTAGTTTCGTCTTTTTTCTTTGACTTTTAATGTCGCTCCTAGAGAAATTTAGATTTCATGTTGGCTGCATTACGTTTCTATCAGACGGCATCGTATCCATGTCACATATGAGAACCCTTCCCTCACACGCCCCATGTGAGTCAACCTGACTTGCAGGTTTGTTAGTGATCGATTGTTCTCGTTTCTTATGTCACTCTGCAGTGTTAAAGCCGATGCTAATTCGGCTACATTTCTGGTGATCTTTTTTAAAGCCACCTTTGTTGGTTACAGTGGACTTGGCCAAGGGCAGATTGGGGAAATCACATGTTACTGAGCTGTTCAGGAGTAATAATTGATTGCATCCAGTAAAACATCTGTTGGAAAACATAGGAAGATGTTCTCTTTGGTTTGGCTTTAATTGCTATAAAAATTATTGGGTTTTTATGAATGTTTTTACTTTTTACCTTGTTCCAAAGGGATTTAATGTAACCAATTTTGTGATGTTAAGTATGGTTGGCCCATGAACAATGTGGGGGTTGGAGGTCCCAGTCCTCAACTCCCAACACACAGTAAAAAAATCTGCGTGTAACTGTTCGCTGATGTTGTTCCTAAGTGTGTGTGTGTGGGGGGGGGATTCCAGGCCCCCTCGAATCCCAAAATCCACTGCTGCTCAAGCCCCTGTATTGAAATGGCTTACTTAGATCAATGCATACAGCACCCAGACTCCATCTGGGGATCTCGTACAGGTATTTTTTGAGAAAATTCCCTGTATAAGCGGACCGGCGCAGTTCAGACCCACACTGTTCATGGGTCAGGTGTAAGTGGTTGGTGACTTGGTAGGAATCTGTCAGCAGAAAGATGGTGTCTGTTATTTTAGGAAATGACTGGTGCTAGTCCCAGCACCGGCGAAATAACAATTCATGTTCCTCTAGATGATCGCTTCTCTTTTTTCGGTCTCTCCCCTGAGACCAGACCTCATTCCTCTGGAAACGAAGGTTTTCGTCTGAGAGAGGACAGTTTGTCAGTAACAAGCACCTCACACTCAGAATGCCTCACCTTCTCAGAGTATGCCTTGAGGTCGAAAATAAACAGCCTGGTTATTCTTTACGGTGTAAATGTCTAGAGCCTAAACATCTTTGTAAAATGGAGTCTTGCCTTTTCAATGTTGGGAAATAAGTTGTAAATTTAAAAAGTAACTGTTCCCTTTTGATGATGATAAAGAAAACTCAGCTTTTTAATAATTGCCTGTGTACGTATGAGACAGAGGTCGGGTCTCAGCCTTACTTCCTGTTTCCTAGTCTGGAGATCAGTAATCCTGGAACATGAAAATGTCTGATTCCCAGCATTTCTCTCTTTAAAAATTTCTGTTGAATTTAGTACATACCATATGTAGCATTCTTTCTAAGGGTTTTATAGGTGGGAGAATATACATAAATACACAGCTGATGGACCTTGCCTTCAGAGATCCAAGAGGAAAATAGGCATGCATATGATTACATTTAATATAATAAAATTATATCAGTACAGCCCAGTAGTGTACCAAGTGCAGTACATTCTTTGAAGGCATCACAAAAGTGTTCCTATAAAGAAGCACGGGGGTTTCAAAAGGGGCAGAACTGTAGGGAAAGTGAAGGGCTCAATGTGAGTAAAGGCCTGGGAAGAAAAATGTGTGGTAGGTTCAGTGTAAGCCACCAAAGAGGGTAATTAAAGGAATGAGACCAGGGAGATGAACTGGCTTGGCAGCTTATAAATAGATTTCCCTGAGTCCCTTATCCCAGGCTAAGGAGTCTGGACCCTCTTGATATTAGTAGAGTGGCAATAGAGTCTTACGTCTTTTAACAATAGGGATACCTTCTGAGAAATGTGTCTCAGGTGATTTCATGGTCCTGCAAACACCATAGAGGTCCTTACACAAACCTAAATGGTATAGCCTATTGCTCCTTGGCTACCAGCCTGCACGTTACTGAACACAACGGCATTTGTGTATCTAAACTTAGAAAAGGTACAGTAAAAATATGGTATAAAAGATAAATGTGGGCTTCTGCTTACCCTTGGGGGGGGGTTGAGGGGAGGGCTGGGGAGGGAGAGTACAAGTCAGGAGGAGGGAAGGAGGAAGGAAGAGAATGGGAGAGAAAGGGAGAGCAGAGATCTGAAGAGTCCCAGAGAGAGAGAAAGCTTGAGAGGAGAAATAATGAAGGGGGGGGGGCGGGGGAGAGGGAGGGAGCTCGGGCAGAGAGAGAGGAGGGAGGAACTGGTCTGAAGGAAAGAGACAAAGAGAAACAGTGGGAGGGAAGTGAGTTTGTGTTCTTGTGTGTACACAGGAATGGGGGGGGGCAGGCTCCTGGACTCCCCTCCTGCCTGGCACGTGGACAGTGTCAGCCCCTTGTCATCTCTTCATACTGCCCAGAGCTAGCAGTCGGTTCAACAGTATAGTCCGAGCTAGTCTTTTGTTTCAACATCACAAACTTTCTGCTTACAAATCATACGACTGTATTCAGATCTCTGTTAGCTAAACACTGGCGCACTGTGACAGATAATGGGTGGGAAAGAGCATGGAGTCCAGGAAACCAGGCCCACAGCCTTCTAGGTTTTAAAAGTAGGAAAAAGTGAAATAAGTTAGTCAGAAAAAGACAAATATCATATAATTTCAGTCATACGAACAAACTGAACTAACAAGCAAAATGGACCCAGACTCAGAGCAGGATGACAGATAAGGGGGTGGGGGATCTGTCCTTTTTGTTCAATGTGGAGGCATTGAACAAAAAGGAAAAAGAACTCATGGTCATGGACAGCAGTGGTGATTGCGGGGAAGGGGCTAAATGGTAATAGAAAAAATACAATAAATAAATTTTTAGAAAGCAGAGCGGAGGCCCTCAATGAGGCAGCGGTTGCAGGAATAGATGCTAGGATGGATCTGAAAAACTGGCTGTAGATCACGATTGGATGATTATCAAAGTGAACCTTTACTGCTGTTTAATTCTCATAAAGCCGTCTGCTGTCATCACTACACTCCTGTAGACATGAAGAGGCTGAGACCCAGAGATGCTAAGAAACCTGCCTCCAGTGCTTAGAGAATTAAATTCAGTCCCCAGTAGTCTTGCCTGAGTCCAAGCTCTGAATTTCTGTTTCTGCCTGGATATGGTGGAAAAAGCAATTCCGAAGTCCTACGATTTCTAGCCTAGTGGCTGTTGCTTCCATCAGAGAACAGAGAAACTTGTCCTTTACATGTTGGGGCTCGTGAAGGTTCTGTTTTAGGGTCTATTCTTTATTTTTATTTTTTGTTTTTGTTTTTATTTTTATTCTAGGGAGAAGAAGGGAGGGAGGGGGGAGGGGGAGAGAGGGGGAGACAGAGAGATAGACAGATACCTTGATTGGTTGCTTCCCAGATACACCCTGCCTGAGAGGACCAAACCTGCAACCCAGACATGTGCCCTGACAGGGAATCGAACCCAAACCTTTCTGTTTATGGGATGACTCTCCAACCGAGCCACACCAGCCAGGGCCTGTTTTAGGCTCTATTCTCATTTTGCTTGCTTTTCTCTGCTACGCTGTCATCCACTTGCATGAACTCAGCTCTCATATAACTGCCCATGTCTCCATGTGGAACATGTGCACCATGTTCACACAGGAACCCTGACCTGTACTTCCCACGGCCAGCTGGCAAGGCCTCCTTGGTGGTACCACAAGCACAAGAAAGTAAACAGTTCCAAACCAAGCTCATTACTTTGTTAACGTGAGAACCGTGCATCACTAAGTCCACCAAGCTGAAAACTGGGGTATCATCTTGACTACTCTCACGTGTATCCATTATCTTATTAGAACTAGAACCATCTGAAAATCTCATTAGGTCCCTTAAGGAAGCCTGGATGTATGCTGGAATGCATGCATGCATACATAATACCAATGAACACAACTCAGAGGGTGAAAAGGCAGCAAAAAGCTGCAAAGTATGGTAAGAAAGGATAAGAGGAGAGTGATTTCAGGAGAGGGAACGGTGCATGTACAGATGGTCCCCAGTTGACGATGAACACTTAACACTTTTTTTTTTTTTAATGATGGCCCTTGGCATTCAGTGGAAATCATCCTTCAGGTTTTGAATTTCGGTTGTTTCTGGGGCTAGAGGTGTGCTCTGTGATATGCCTTCCTGGCCGAGTAGTGGGCGGCATTCCCAGTTGGTGAATAACCAGTAGTGTACATTGTATTGTGTTCCCAGCGTCCTGGGGGCTACCGTGTGCTGAGCATGTTCAGGGAAGGCTAGGAATGGATGAAGGACTGACCTAAAACGGATTTGAATAGTTCTTTTTATTCTTTTTAACTTTGCATTTTATATATGTTACTCTTTTATACCCTGACACAAGTTCAGCACTTTGTAAGGGATATAATTTAAACAGTAAAAGGTAGATGGGCTAATCTTCCTTGTATAACAAATGTTGTATAACCACTGAATTGTAAATTGGGACATAAAAATAGATCTAAATTTGATCTAAAATAAATGTGATAAGCATCTTTTTATTAACAAACTTTAAATTTTTTAAATTTAAATTGGGTTTTGTAACGTTTGAATTAACTGGAGGCAATGCCACCAGGCATGTTTTTCTGTTACTGATACCATTGGTGCTGTCGTAACAGGTAGGGTTTAATGGTATTGTATAAAAAAAGAAACCTGATTTTAGCCATTTCTCAATCACATTGAGATTCAAAGTATTACATACTTAGTGATTTAAAACTCTATTTTACAATTTCCTCAGAGTTGTAACATTTGCCCTCAAAGTGGTGCTAAGGATAGTATTTAGACGTAGCTGACTGCTAGTGCTGAGCTGGAATCCCTTTCCTACACGCAAGGCCCCCTGCCCTGTGCGGTATGTCTTTGGTTCCTTGCGCCTGGGATCTCCCCCTGCTTCCCTTTCTTCCTTGGCCTGCCTGTCAGCGTCTGAGTTAATCATTCGTCATCCTAACAGTTTATCTACTTTTATTTGTTGCCAGAGACTGGCTTTGGAGAGTATTGAGTATTTGAAGGGGATTTGACCTCTCTCTAGCCTCCAGGTTTAATATTACCATTTTTGTTTTTCTCTACATTAAAAACAACTCTGCATTTGTTTCTTTTTCATAACCAATATCTTATGTTTAACAATTTAGAATCCAGTGATTTGATTTGGCACTCAATTTGGAAGAAACATAAATGTTTCGAAAGAAAGTATGAAAAAGAATCCTGAAAGGGTGGTGGTAGTGGGGGAAATGAATGATTAAGCAAGTTCAGAAATTCCCGCGGTGTCTTGAACCCTGGAATCAAGGAGTTTCTGCACGGAGGAGCCGAGGTGGAGGAGCTGGAGCCAGAGCAGGCAGGAGTGCGCGGGCGCAGGGTTGTGCAACAAAGCTCTGGCGAGGCTGGCTCCCAGCAGGCAGTGCTCCCCGCCCCCACCCCAGGTTTCCCGGCAGGCAGCCTTCGCCCCGCCCTCCTCACCCCATGCTGAGGCTGCGTGCGTGGAAGGGGTGGGGGAGAGTCCTTCCTCCCGGCTGCGCACCCAGTCCTCCGTAGCCATTTTCCCTGGGACGGACGGCGCCTCGGCCGTTTTTCCGCCCGGGTGGGGGTGCTGGCCGGCTGCTGTGGGGCTTCCTGCAAGCCCAAGGAGATGCCAAGTGCCCTGTGAAACGTGGTTTTGTGAAGTTTCTGCTGACACAGCTTAACATTTAAAAGAAGTATCCCCGTGGACTGACGAAGGCAAAGAGCGTTTTCTTGTGCCACTTCTAGCCACAGTTCCACCCGAAATTACTTCATTTGCCCCCTGACGTTATCTTCCCTTTGACTTGCAAAATTTGCATGTTTTTTCTTCCCTACTTCTTTAGGTGTCTCCCTTTTTCACCCCTTTAACTCCGCGACCTCAAAAGGAACAGTACCACCCAACTTCTAAGGCTTGATGAGCTGCAACTTATTGTGCGTGATTGAAATGAATGCTTCATGGTGGAAGAGCACCGAAAGACCTGGGAAGGACCTGGGGTCTTATCCAAGCCCAGGTCACCAAACATAGGGCGAGTCCAGCGCCAGTGGGCGAGGGGTGGGGTGGTCGTCAGAGGCAGGGTCTGAGCCCCCAAATACAGGTGGCAGAGGGTGAAGGGCAGGGGTGGGGCAGCGTGGGGCGGGGCTCGGCTCAACCTAGTTGACAATAACAGGGCGGGTTGGTGGTGAGGGGCGGGGTCAGAGCTGAGCCCAGGCTTCGAACACTGGGCGGGGCCTTGCAGCGGAGGGCAAGGGGCGGGGTTGGCAGGCGAGGGTGGGCGGAGCCTGAAGTCCAGGCCTACAGGACCTCAGCTGGGCTGGTGGATGAGGGGCGGGGCTGCCGCCTTTATTGGCCGCTGCTTGGGCTCAGAGTTGCCTGGAGCTGGACACACCCAGGCGGGGGCTGCTTAGACAGGTTTCCGTTTGTGTAATAACTGCTTCTTGGAGCCAAGTACATGATCATCCACTTTCCTTGGCTGGGAAACCAACTCTCAGCATTTTTTAAAAGTCTGAGAAAAGTTTAACCTTGTAAAATTTCTTCTCCCCTTGCCTTGGCTTTCCTGTTGTTAATTAAATGCTAAACAGTCTTTTGAGAATACTTTCTGCTTTTCAGCTTTTTTCTGTCTTGAAGACTTAGGGATCATTGGGTATTCTCACTGGTCTCCTGTAGTTTTAAGTATAGTGTCGCAATCTAGACACCTTTGATGTTTTCAATTAAGGTAAATAACACAAAACTATAGTAGATTAATTAAGACATGCATTTAATCCAACTACGCAGTAGTAATCAACTATGGCCACTTGGCTTTTAAACTTCTTTTATTCCACTCTATGGACTGTATAATTTCTAAGATCTGTTCATTTACTGCGTCATTGATACTGCTTATGTAAACAGCTTACTATTTGGTGCAGGAGTTCTGTTCCCTTGTGCTCAAATCAACTCAGTTTTGGAATTCTGGAAATTTAATAAAGGGTCGTCTTATATGACAATGTCGTTTTGATTGAGTTTATCAATAGTGATTTAGAGGCAGAGTCTAAGAAATGAGTGTTTTGAAGAATATGAGAAATGGCCTTGAATAAAGTCTGAAGTCTGTTCATTTTAATGCAAATTAATGTTTGCTGTGCAGCTGAGTATATGTAATGTTTACACCTGTGACATGTATACAAACACGATTATAGGAGGAACATTTCTAACCTTGATTGTTTACAACACTTGCCAGGTCCTTTTTAAATTAAGTTCATATTTATTTGAATGTTTTGTTGAAAGGGGTGAGTCATGTACCAGGATATACATTGTATTTCCCCGCCCTCCTCACATTGTAGTAGACATGAACAGCACATGCAGTGTTAGGGTAAACTCTCATTGGTGACCTTGTGTGGGCCAAGCTTAGCAGCTCTTTCTAGGTTTTGAGCTACAGTCTTGTGTAATAGTGATTAAATCGATTCAGGTCAGTGAGTTTTTTAACTCCCTGGATTTGTAAATATTATATTGATGGAAAGGCTTAATTTTCTGTGTATTTCAGAAATGGTACATATACAGTAATAGGAAAAAACAGAACAAAGTCTTTCACATAAACTGAGGGAGTTTGAAAACAGTATAACATGAACTGAATAAACAAGAATTTCACTTCTCATCCTCCCAGCATCCTCTGTGGTTACATGGATAACCCCAGTCCCATTGGTGAAAATGTATCTAAAATTGTAGGTACATCAAGCTTTACTTAGGAGTCACCATTCTGATGTTATTCAGAAAGTCTTGGGTTTAAAATCCTAACCCAAATAAGCACTGAAGACTTGCCTATTTAGATAGTCATTTATGCCCACTTTCTCCAAGAGCAGTTTCTATTTGCTCTAAGTATTTGTCAGATTTAGAGCAAAAATTATACTTTGCCTCCCAGATATTCTAGTGATTATGAGCTGTACACTCCCCCAGGTTTTTCAAAGGAAATTTTGAAATAAATAATAGATTAGCTGAGATTTCAAGCCAGTGTCTGATGTGACTAATTTTGTACGTAGGTTGTAGATGCGGCTAAGATGTAAATGTGCACGCACATATGCGTGCATGTACACCTGTTTAACAGGTGCTGGCAAGCTAAGAGGTTATTTTTATTTTTGACTTTTACCCAGTTCCCCATTTTTTTAAATAGCGAATTTGTGTTAAATGTCATCGGCATCCCCATCCTCTTTAAAAAAATAAAATACAGCATTGAGCTCACATTTGTTACAGGTAGACTTGTCTGCCTGTGCAGAGTGGTCACTGAACTCAGGAGTTTCTTTCTGGAGGAAAACTTCGGTTTACAATAGTTGACTTCAGCAGTATTACAGTTCTGCTTTGTGGAACCTTGATACTGGGAGCCCTTCTCCCACGAACACTGTGACAAGCAGTTTAAGTGACTCAGCAATTGGGTGAGGTGCAGTTCATCCCAGATGCTGTTTTGTATTCCTGTTAATAAAATGGTTTGAGTGAAGATCTTCCTATGCTTCTACTTCTGAATATTAGCAGTTGGGATCTCCCATATCTAGACCAGGTTTTCTCAGCTTTGGTCACCGTTGACTTTTGGGGCCTGATAATTTATTTCTGTGAGGAAGCTGCCCTATGCATTGTAGTATTTATTACCCACTGGGTACCAGGAGCAAACCCCACTCTGACCTCCCAGTTGTGATGGCCACAAATGTCTATAGACATTGCCAGCTGTCTCCTGGGGTGAGGGAGGGTGACGTGCACAAATTTGTTCCTGGTGGAGAACCACTGGGCTAGACAAAAATTTAATCCACTAGAGATCCCTGGCCAGAGCTGTGTATAAACTCTTGGTTTAAAAAAAAAAGGGGGCATAAATGAATGTTACTTCCAAGTAGTAAGTTTCTTTTTAAGTCTAGCTGTATATTGTTTATTTCAGAAAACTCATTTTTGTTTAAAGAACTGTAAGGAATTCATATGAACAAAACTGAGTCCACTTAATACAAAAATGTTGAAAGGCCCTAATGAAAGTAGATGTTTGGGGCAAAAAATTAAACTTTTCAACCTTGAGACTGTATTTCAAGTATTTTGCTGCTATCAAAGTAGAAAGCACTTTTATGGTATAAGCTCAGCAAGTGAGTTTTCTCATACATCTCCTAGGATTATTGAGACTGACTTTCCAAACAGATGTAAATACCTGATTCTTTACAGTATTGTGTTTTAAGATTTGAATTTAAAAAATTGAACTTCGAAATTTCTTAGCTACAAGTGAAGGTACGACTATGAAGAGGTAAGTGTCATGCTTTAGATCTGAAGTTTATATAATATATTCTTGTCTTAACTGGTACATATTACTTTAATGTTATCATAGTTCTGATTTGGAGCTTGGGTAATATTTTCATGTCTCAACCTGTACTCATGTTCAAGTTCAAATTCATTTGCAGTTGTATTAAATAACAAAGATTTGTTAATTAAACACAATTGCTTTTCAGACTCAAGAAACAACCTAACCAAAAAATTTCAACCCCCCCATAGAAAAATGTAACCATTCACAAATCAAGAAATCTCTAGAAATTATCAACTGAAAATTTCAACTATATGATCTAGAATTTTTCAACAAAACAGTAAAGTTATATACTGTACAATGAAAATCAAAGGCATTTTGAGCCTGAGACACTATGGGATATTATTTTAATTCTAGCCTCTGTATTTGGAAAAACTAACACTCTATGAGTACCATGGATTATTGTATTACGAAATGCAAAACCCCATTTACTTAAGAGTATTCTGAGAGACCCTTAGAGTGTTTCTAATGGGAACATTTCTGTTACTGCAGAAAGTCTCCCCTTGCCCCTCGGAGGCAACCCCTCCCTCACTCCCAGCTCCTGGTGACACCTATGTGTTCACTTTCCCCATAGCTTTGTCTTTTCCAGAAGGTTAAAGAAATGGGTCGTACAGGAGGTAGCCTTTTGAGTCTAGCTTCTTTTACTTAGCACAGTACATTTGATATTTATCCATGGGGCTGCTTCAGTAGTTAATTCCGTTTTTTGTAGGTGAGTAGTTTTTCATTGTATGGATGTGGTCCATAGTTCTGTTTATCCAGTTACCACCTGACAGATGCTTGGATTGTTTGCAGTTTTTGACATTAATGAATAAAGCCTCTACAAACACTCTCAGGCAGGTTTTCATGTGAACATGCTTTCATCTCCGTTGGTAAATACCCGGCATTGTGTGGTCTTAGCAGAAATTGCCAAACTCTTACGTACCAAAGTGGCTGCATTATTTAGTTGCAGTAGATTATCTTTAAAAAGTACATCTCAGATTTGGATCCCGTATTTTTAAACTGACTCTCATATTTTCTGTTGCCATACAATACTGCTGTCTGCAGTGAGCGCAGAATTTTCCTTCTCGGTAATTTATTCTTTAGGGGAGCATCGTGATCTTACAGTGCCGTTATTTTAGAAAGTGACAGTATTTCATGTCAAGATGTGCACCTTGACATGCAGTAGTTAATGAAGCAGTTACAGATGAGTGTCACTAACAGGTGTGGCGCCTTCCTCGTCCTTCGGGCCAGTCGTCACCCCACGGCTGTGCCCTTGCAGGTTTCTGGGCTCCGTTAACGGTCTGGCCTCAGCATCCTGCGCTCAGACCCCAGGTCCCTAAGTGAGCAGACTTAGTTGCCTTCCTGAATATGCCCTGTATTAGAATGCCCTTCTCTGGGATTGTTGGTGTTCTTGACTGTTCAAGACTGGAGATTCTTTGGGGACAAGGCTTTTATGGCCCTATATTCTAGAAGATGAATAGCAAACCATTTCGAACTCTGATAGCATTAAAATAAACTCAGTAGCTAAGTTTTTTCACACAACTACTACCTATTTTTGAAGGCTTCCTCTTTTTTTGTACATTTTTTTTTTAAGAAGATATGCTTATTTTGGAGAGAGGAAGGGGCAGAGTGGAATAGTGGTATGCTGACAGTTAGTTGCCTTGAAAACATCTACTTTTTTTGTTAATTTGCTTGTTCCAGAACTTCCTGTTCTAGCCTCAGTTTCCTTCACAGACTTATGCTCCTGGTTTGAAATTTTCGTTACTGTCGCCCTTAGCAGATAAGGCTAATCTCGAACAGTTTGTGTGAGCAGAGAACAAAGACGGTGACAAGGTTGGTGCGGAGCCAGTTTAGTTTGGGTTCTTTGGATGAATAGCACCTTAGGGAACTGTGAGAAGAATTAAAATGTGGTCGTGTTCTCTAGAGACTTCTTCGGTTTGCAGTTGCTAGCAGACCTGATTAAATAGGTAGGCTCTTCAAAGTAAGTCCCGTCTAAAACAACTACCCGTTCTCAGGTAAAAGGTGAAGGTTTGTAGTTAAAGTTAAGTATGACTAACCTTATATTCTTTTTCTCTCTTTTATTGAGTTGTATTTCTTTTCTATTTTGGTAATCATGAGAGTCCTAAACAACCTAATTTAAACTTGTGATGAAAGTCTGCTTGTAACTGCTATTGCAGTGGTTTTAAAGCCAATCCGTTTAGGTGGAAGCTCTTTCCCTTTGTCGTTTTTCTAACGTGCAGATCCTGGTGCCAGAGTCGGCGGGCCAGGGGCGTGTGGACGGCTGGGAGAGCCGCACAAAAGAGACCAGTGACACGGAGCCGAGTTAACAGTGTACTAACCGCTGTTTTAGGGCAGTGATAGAAGCTTAACTTGTTGATCTGAAAATGTTTGTGTTTTTACAACACCTTTTAATTTGTATCCAATCAAGTATAGGCATCTTTTTTGCACCTCCTTCCCTTAGGCATGGCGATAGCCCCTACCTGTGGGCCTCCACAGCCTGTGTTAGTAAGTCTTTTGCATAAGAGTTTTATAACAACTTTCAAGTTGCTTTTCTGAGCTGACGTTAACGGGGTTTGGGACTGGGAGAGGGGTAAGTACAGTCAACTTATATTGCCTTAGTAGTTTATCTAGTTAATTTGTAATGCAACATTTCCCTCTTTGTGAAATCTAATTAAAATAGAAATAGAGTTTATATTATTAGCTTATGTTTCTAGAGCATTTTAATTAATTAAACTATAGTAAATTTGAAAAAACTTTAATGTCAATTGATATATGAATAAGTAGATACTTGGGTAAAGAGGGAAATATCACTTAAAATAGCATTGAATTATGACAGAATTCACAAAGTATATGACACAATGGATGATGAGATAATATTATCTTAATTTTTATAAAGTTTAGATAAACTACCATTTAGTGTTCAAAAGTAAACTTTTGAAATGCTTGGGCACCTATAACTTCTTTTTAAAATTTTCCTTCATCAACCTGTTAGTATTTATGAATAAGTATAGAAAATCTTAATATGAAATAAATGTTCACTTGAAATATACAGGAAAAGCAATCCCATAAAAATGATGATATGACAAATAGTGTTTTACCATCGTATACTTTCTGCTTTAATAAAACAGGAAGACCTAAGGGTAATTAGGAAGGCGGTACTCTTATTGAAAGTATGATTTCAAAAGTTTTGTTTGTGAATTTACATTTTTTGTATACACTTTCGTGTTAGAAAAATGGAATGAAACCGTCAGTCGATATGTATCGGTACATACTTTTTGTGGTTCCGTATCTCATGTTTCCTGATAAACACTGGAAAGTACAGAGATGATGAGCTTTCGTACATGTGATTTCTTTAGAAGCAGCATTCTGAACACCCCGCGTCTGCGCTTGGGCTCCCGCTCGGCTTTGTCTGGAGGAGCTCGGCTGTGGAGTGGGCGTGGCGCTGTGGGCAGTTAGGCCTTCTCCGATGGTAGCCAGGCCTGCCAGTCTCCCTGGCAGCGAAGGCCTGCAGCCTGGGCAGGGGGTTCTTCCTGCCGGCTGTGCTGGGGTCAACCAGCCTAACTGCAAAGCTCAAATTTTACTGAAATTATTTTTAAAAATTTACTTTGGAAGTATTGTGAAATATACATGTTCTTATAAAATAATTATTGTAGTCATTTCTTGGAGCAATACAATTTTATAAAAAATCAGTACATTTGATTCAAAAATAATAAATATCTATGAAGGCAACATACTTCCTTCATTGCCATCAATTTAAAAACAGATAATCTTTTTAAAGGAATTAAAATTTATGCTTAAGAGACAAATGCATCAAATGTATATATATATCATCAGTAAATGTAGCAGAACAGGGTTCTGTTTTTTAATAACACTTGTATGCGAGGCAAGTGGGTATATAATCAGCCAGATGGTACATGAGACTTTAACTCCCAGAGATGTGTGAGGTGGAGCATGTTTTACATGCTGTCACACCGATACCTGGGACACAACAAGCCATGTCAAGTTTGGGTTATGCAGCCCTCAACATTCATTCACACGCACATACTTCTCCATTCAGCAGTTATTTGTTGAGCTCCTCCTCTGTGTCAAACCCTCTTCAAGGTGAGAAACCTACAGCTGTGAAGGAGAGAGAGTCTCTGCTCTTGCGGAGTTCACAGTGTAGTAAGGGGACACACAAGCCAGTTTCAGGGAGTAGCATGAGAGAGGGAGGGGGCTCCATGCAGCGCCACCTTCAAACTCTCAGCACCGTGAAGGGACCTGTAACAGGAAGATGTGGTGGCGGGCTGTTCCGGGGGAAGGGGACTGCAGATGCCCGGGTTCTGAGGTGAGAAAGGGTCGTTTTGAGGAACCGAGAGGAAGCCAGTGTGGCTGAACCTGGGCCTGGAGGGAGTGGGGGCACAGGGGTGCCGTGAGGCAGGCTGGAGCCGTGCTGGGTGGCTTCTTGAGGAGGGTAGTAAAGTGCTGAGGTGGCCTTTGTGGTCTTCGGAAGTTTCTAGTCGAGTTGCACGTGGAGATGGAGGAAGGACTTGGCTGTGTAGATGCTCTGGGTGCTTTCAGAACCGCCTTCAGTGTCGTGGCGTTTTTGCCTGGAACTCCGCCGGCAGATAGATGCACAGCAGCTAGAGTTCTTTTATTTAAAGTTGAACCGTCTATTAGTTCGCTTTGCTGTGCAACCCACCAGCCTATAACTCAGTGCTCAGAACAACCATGGTTTATTTAGCTCACAATCCTTCAGTTTGATAGTTTGGCCTGGTGCTGGGCAGTTCTGGTTTCTGCTGGGCTCATTATCCCTTCGGTCAACTTAAGTGGCTTGGAGTTGACTGGCTCTTGGCTAGGGTAATGTGGTCACTGAACCGTATCTTTCCTATCCTCCAACAAACTCGCCCGGGGTGTGTTCACGTGGTGGCTGTTTGACTTTCAAGAGGGTCATTAGCAGCAGCATCACCTCCGGACTCCTGGACTTGGAGGAGGTGTGGTATATGCTTTCTGTTGCTGCCTTCTGTGATCCGAGCAGAGCGCAGGTCCCACCCAGCGTAAAGGAGCACAGAAAGGGGCTCCATTTTTTTGGTGGAGGGGCAGTAAAGTCACGTTGCATCGCGGGCCTGTGTTTGCACTCTGCTCTACCACACTCCAGGTCTCCTTTCTCTGAGTCGTGAATCTGAAGTGAGGGTATCCTCACTCAGCTAAAGGACATGATTAGAAAGACCAGCGGGACCACAGTGTTGGCAGCCTTTTAAAAAAGTAGCAGCCCAAGGTACGAAGGCACAGCTCACGCGGGGGTATAGGAGGTAACGTGAGCATAACCCTTGCAGAGAACAGCGTAACCCTAACGTATCCTCTTTGTCTTGAAATCCAATACGTGGTATTAAGTGCATGATTTTGGGTTTCACAGATGAAATGTATCATTGTTATTGATACTTATTGGTTCCCTCCATAGATGGGAGCAGGTTTTTAGTTCATTTTAAACCATCGCCAGCACGGCAGTTGGGCGCCGCAGTGCTCACCGGCAGCAGACGTCTCTGTGTGCCCTGTCACCTGCTACCCAGGCGCTGAGCGGTTTTCGCCGGCTGTGTCCTTGGGCTGCCATGTGGCTGAACATACTAATGAGGAGAATGCTTACACGGTTTTATATGTTTTTGTATGTTTTGTTACATGTTCATTTTTAAACAGAAAAAAGTAAGGTGATAATAGTAGTGGTAAAAAGTAATATGACAGAAGATAAAACAACTTTCTTGCTTGCTAAAATTACAATTTTGAAGCCCATTGTGAGCTGTTAGTGTGTGTATATGTGTATGAAAGAGACAGAGAGAGAGAGAGAACATGCGTGCGCACAAGTGAGAGAGGGCTCTAGGGGAGGGACTTGTCCTGCATTTTAAATTGTCATGAGTCCCTGGGACATGGTTTTGAGCAATTTATTTATGAATGTGCTTCTCCTTAATGTAGGCAAAAGTATGCTTCATGGAATAGGTTCTAGTGGAATATTGGTCTTTTTGACCCAACCAAAGCAGACTTGGTAAAACAGTATTTTAATCCCCTGAATTATCTAGGCAAAAGTTGTTTTTCCCAAGAGCATGTGAATCCTTGGTAATTTGGACAAATATTGTGACTGGAAATTCAGTCGGGTTTTTGTTGATTATTATTAGTCTCCCCCCTCACTCCCACCTCCCTTGGAGTTGAATACCTTGCTACCTGGAATTGGTGGCAAAATTTGTATCATTTTAATATTTATGTTGATGACATGGTAACTCTGGTCACCAGAGAAATAATAAATTATTTTGCATCAGTTATTAAAATGGAAAATTAAAACTGAGCCACCTCTTCTTGTTATTTCAAAATAACTTCTAGGTGAATCAAATATTTAGATGCAAAAAATAAAGTCAGGTGTATTAAAAGAAAATATGAATGAATATTTTAAAAATCCTGGAGTGGGGAGGACATTTTCCAGCATAGCATATATTCTAGAATGCATGACAGAAGAAAATAGATAGATTTGAATCATTTTCCTGTGTAATAAAGTATTTCCTGAAAACTGAATTTTTCATGATTATGTAATGACCTAGCATATGAATATACCATACTTTATTTAACTATTCCCTGTGTTTGTACACTTTTTGTCATTTGTCTGTTATTTCAAATAATGGTGTAGTACAAATAATTAATAGAGAAATATATACGTAGCTGACGACAAACTGAATCACAAAGAGTAAGATTTCTCCAGCAAACGGGTTGCTGCACGAGTGAGCCTGAGCGGGCAGGCCCACGGAGGCTGGTGGGAAGCCCTCTGCTGGGCGCACAGGCGCTGACCGCTCTGTTTTTGACCTTTACCAACTTGAAATACAAGACATTTGCCTACTTTGCTGTGAGTGCTGTTGACATTGAACATTTTCTTGGTGTTATTTTGACTTATTTTGTTAAACTAATTATTTTTATTTGAACAAGAAACAGTACAGTGAAAAATAAGTTTTTCTCCTTTGAGAACAATTGCTGATGTGTTTGTTGCCTATTTTTTTCAGAGTGGTTTAAAGTCAAGCATATGAGGGGAGCCCCCCAAAAACCCTGGAATTTATTTATTAAAAAAATTATTCTTATACATTGAAACTTCAATCACCTTGCACATTCTCCATTTGATGCAGTACACCTATCAAGACATTCTTTCCACTGCTCAAAACAGTTTTTGAACTTGTTACTTTTGATTCCTTTTAGTGCTTTTGCCATTTTTTGTTTCACCTCTTCCACATCCGCAAAATGTTTCCTTTTGAGGACTTTTTTCATCCAGGGAAACAAAAAAAGTAGCTCCAGGATGAGATCAAGTCAATAGGGTGGGGCATGGGAATCATGCCGGGGTTTTTTGTCAAATACTGCTAAACACTCAGTGCGGTATGGACAGGTGTACTCATAAATCACCCATCATGAAATGGGCAAATGCATTGAGCCTTAAACAAAAATTCACTGAAGCCGAACACAGCCTCTCACAACAACGCCAGTTGGTGCATTGATCCAGATAGGATCCTAGAACACTCACCTAAGTGGAGGAAGCCTGTAGTACAGGGGACCTGCGCTGCAGAAGATAATTTCAGGGTTTTTTGGGGTGCCCCCTCATATACCTACTCTCACATTTATATTAAATACAGATGTTAGCTTACTATGCACACTGTTAATGATTCTTCCATTTATTGTAATACAGTCTCTTTTAACAGCAGCCTGGAATTCTGTTGCTTGGCTGTATGATTGTTTATTAAACACTTCCTTTCGACGGACGTTTGATTGGTGGTGGTTTTCAGTTTTTTACCATTACAAACAACTTTCATAAATAGCTGTAAGTCTTTTGTTTCTGCACTTGAGTATCAGTGGAATTGTTGGGTTAACAATCACGTGCATGTGCATTTTGATGAATTTTGCCAGATTGCACTTCATTCTAATATATACTCTTATCATCAGTGCGAGGTTATGATTTCAGTGATTTCCCACAACTTTTTCAAGATTATAATTATCAAAATTGTTAATCTTTAGTGAGCTGTTGTGAGAACCAGAGCAATATTGGGAGTTTTGATTTACATTCCTTTAAATATGGGTACGATTCTTTATATATGATTATAAAGCATCATTGTCACTTTATCTTTTGTGACAGTGTGGTCCTGATTTTTGAAATTTTTTTGATCAAAATGGGACATAGTTTTAGCATTGTTTTATTTTTTTTAGTTATTATTTTCCAAAAGGTTTTATGTATTTATGTTTACAGAGGGCAAGGGAGGGAGAAAGAGAGGGAGAGAAACATCAATGTCTGGTTGTCTCTCGACTGCCTCCTACTGGGGACCTGGCCCACATCCCAGGCATGGGCCCTGACTGAGAGTTGAACTGGCAGCCCTTTGGTTCGCAGGCCAGCACTCAGTGCACTGAGTCACACCAGCCAGGGCAACATTGTTTACTTTTAAAGAAAATGCTGCTAGCTGTTAGTTTTCTCTACTTTAGCAGTGAAGGTGAAAAGGACTTCGAAAGTGATTCAAGAAAGAAAAGTACAACCAGTTTTACTTCCAAATTCATGAATCCACATTTTCTTGATTTTCTTAATGGAACAATTGGAAATTAAAGTGGTTTGCTTTACTTTTGGCCAAGGCAGGGCTTATTAGCGTAATTGAGAGAGGGTGGAGCCGTGTAAAGGTTTTTGTGCTGGAGTGGAATAAAAGAGCTGTAAATGGCTTGGCTGCCGCTGAGCTGTGTGAGAATCGAGCTTTCACTGTGATGTTAGACGTTCTCTACAGATGAAGCCTTTTTAGGCACCTGTGTTCTAAAGTATTGATTGTGGCATCATTTTAAATAGGCGTGATTTGATGGGAAGGGCCTTATCTTGGACCTAATATGTTTCTGCTTTGTTAGCCTGCCCACCTTACACCTCAGAAGCCTGGATATGTGCTCTCCCCCAGTGATGTCAGGTTGCGCCCCATCTTTCAGAGTTATCTTTGCATCTGTTACAACATCTGTGACAAGGAGAACCTTGTTATTGTGTCCTAATTTTACATCTGATAAAACCTGTGACCTTCTTTCTTAATGATTTTATAATACTGCCAGTTCTAGGTCTCCCCAAGCCAAAGTGTAAAAAGAAAAACAGTGCCATTAATAATTTCCTCCGGTCATTTCTAAATTTGAATCTATTCTTTCAATGAATGTTTAAGTACACTTCACCCAGGTGTTAATACCTCCGTGCAGCGCTAGGCACGATCCACTGCATGTGGTGCCTGCACATGGAGGAAGTGTTTGTTACTGACTCAGGTGAGCCCAGGCTCCCGCACTCTGCCCTCCCTGCCCCCCGCCCCCCTCGCCCCCGACACACACACACACACACACACACACACACACACACACACACTCACTCTCTCTCTCTCTCTCTCTCTCTCTCTCTGAGAGTCGTCCCATTGGGGCTGTGCTGATTTTGTTCCAGTTAAACCTGATTCTCATTTTAACTTAAAATTGTGACTGCTTTATCACCAGATTAAGTCTGATGGTAATGGTTGATGAATAACTACAATTCCAGCAGATAAATACAAATCTACTTCTAGTTTATATATAGGAATTATAGGTGTTTTTGGCTGAAAAACACCTATAATTGTATAGGTGAAATATTAAATACTTATTTTCTTTTTTTAAAGATTGAAATTTATGACAAAAGGAACAAAAATGCTTACCGGATTTCCACTGATAAGTTTAATTACTACTACCTGCAGATTGTATGTGATGGCTGAAATACTCCCTTACACCCACTAGGGGGGGTTCCTTCCAACTTAGGTAAAAATGCTCTTGGATCCAACATGAAAACCTTTGTAAGGCTTTCTTTTTTATTAAATTGAGCTTAAGTTCAAGTTTTTAAATCAGCTGTTTTTTGTAGATATTGAAATTAAAATTTTACAGAAACAAAATATAAAAGATATTGAACTAAAGTGCATGTGTATTTAAACCATTGTGCTTTTGAACAAAACATAATTTTTAAAAGTTGCTTTAACTAAATTACTTAATACTTAGGAATTTCAAAACACCCCTGTGAGCCTTCCTGGAGAGAGAGTCTGGGGTGCAGGATGAGGCTGACTTTTTGAGACTCACCTTCTTCCTCAAGCCCCAAGATGTGTGTTTGTCTCTAGCTACTCCCATAGCCAAACAGAGAGTCCCTAAAGTCCACCGGAAGGCTCGGGTTCGCTGTCAGCTCACGCTGTCAAATGTATTAAAGCCGTATCTTTAAATAGGTTTTTATTTGCTGTTGAACTTCCGTGCCACTTCGCCTTTTTATAATGTTAGGCAAATGCAGAATTCACTTGGAATGATTTTGCTGATTTAAACTTCTATTATATTTTTTAACTGTATGATTGCATGTATGTTAAAATAGCACGTGAAGGCTGAATGGACCCCACACTGACGTATGCAGATATGATCTGCATGTACAGGGCGGGCAGAGTGGATTCACAGTTCATATAGAAAAAGGCAGGCTGTGAGGATCGCGACACGAGAATAAACTCTGTGTTTCACCCACTTACAGCTGTAAACCGCCTTTTGCCCCACCCTGTAAAATATAAGAGCAAGTGTTACAGTTTTTACAGTAGTTAAGATTCAGCAAATTCATTGTTTGTGCTTTCCCATTAACTAAAGACTTCAGCATCAGTTAGAGGTTTTCACGTAAAGGTACTCGAGGTTAGTAACCTAGTGTTGTGAAAGGCAGGACTTAGAAAATTCAAGCGTATGTAGATTGCAAATAACTTTTTTTCTCTTAAACTAAAAGTCTATAATAAGGTCTTGTTTCTAAATCTAACAATTAGCTTTGGAAATTGAATTGTAAACAGTGAATCTTATAATGATCCTGTGCTATAGTTGATCCAACATTTCAGTGTTTAGCCTAGAATCACATTTGGTATCAGCAACATATGGTCTTCATCAAAGTGAGGCTCCTCATCTTCCTAATACCTGATCATGCGTTTCTGCCGCTCTGTGCGCCAGGCCAGCCTCTGTCAGATGCCAGGTGGTGGGTGAGCCTCACTTTCAGTAAAGCAGTTGGAGAATACAGTTGGTTTCTTTTTTGACCTCTTTACTTTCAAACTGGCTGCCAGTGTTATTGAAATGATCTTCCTTTCTGTATTTCCTTCCCTCCAGGGGAGAATCCAGTTTTGTTATAGCAAGATAGGTTGGATGGGCCTGTGTGCCTTCTACTTAAAACTCACACCCCAAATACCTAAATTAAAAAGGTTTAAAACTAACAGTGAAGCCAGCTAGTCGTTTCTGTCCCACCCTCACTGTCTTTCCCAGATATATTTTTTTAAGTTCCTGTTTGTTCTGTTGCCTTCTTCCCTTGCTCTTTTTCATCTTATAGCTACTTTATAGTAGTCAGTTAAAAGCTTTATGCATCAGACTAAGTAATTGTTTTTAGAAAAAGTCGTTAACGGTATACATCTTGTGCCGTGCAGCTTTTACAACGCGTGGGAACGAGCTCTGTCTCCTAATGCATCAGGCGGACAGGCCCGTTTTGAAGCTTTGCCCCCACCCCACACGTGTTGCCGAGGCCCTGCCCTTCCCGGGGCAGTGCTTTCAGAACTCCTGCTCTGCCGCATTCCGGAGATGGAGGCCTGCCCGCTCTGGTGTGAGCAGGACAAGAAAATACTAGCACCTGCACAGGCGTGATGAAACGGCTTTACGAAGCGTGACTTTCCCGTCACTGCCCATAAAAGATGAAGAATCATATGCAGCGCCCTGTGATCTAAGTGAGGAGGGCGATTCTCCGGACTTCCTAGATCATTTTGAGGAACATCTACCCCCCTTTCAACATAATGGCAAAATTATTCATTCGAAAGAAGCTTCCCCGATTATAAAACTGGGACCTGGGGGAGTGACCTGGATTTACACCAGCTCTCGAAGAGACAGGCACAGGTCATCTCTAGTTCTTGACGCCTGACATAAATCAAATGCTTTCTCAGAACTCTTAGTTCCAGGCCATGCTGTGCCCTGGTGTCTGTGGCTAGACTCAGAGGAGGTCTTTTTTGTTTGTTTATTTTAAATTTAAGGATTTTATTTATTTTTAGAGAGAGGGGAAGGGAGGGAAAAAGAGAGGAAGAGAAACAAGGAAAAAGAGAGAGGTGCCCTATCCAGGGACCGAACCTGCAACCCCAGGCATGTGTGCCCTGACCAGGATGGAAATGGTGACCTTTTGCTTTGTGGGATGATGCCCAACCCACTGGGCCACACCAGCCAGGGTTCAAAGGAGGTTTCCACAATGCCTAAATTATTTTTTTCCTTATGATTTCAGGTTGAAGTCTTGACCTCGGAGGATACTGCCTTTGGACTCAAGGTGTGTAGTCTGACGTAGATTTTGTGTAGCTTTCACCAGCTCCCCAGGTGGAGTGGGAGGCTGGACAGGGAGGACGTGCCTTTTTTTTTTTTTTTTTTTTTTTTTTTTAAATTAAATGTAGAGGTTCTAAAATCTTCCAAAGTTGAAGCTTTCCCTTCTATTGTGATGAAGATTAGACTATGGTAGTATTTTCTTCACTTTCTTTGTTGTTGTGGAGAATATGAGAAGTAGTAGAGGAAACCATGAGTTTTGTGTGGTAATATTTACTTACACTTTTTAATGAGCTGTAGAACAGGGCTTACTAAACCCCTTCTTCCCCCAGTTTGGGGATATTGAAATTACAGCTGCCGAATGTTATCAGATGCTGTTCTTGGTTCATAACTCTAGCTTCCTTCATCTACGTACTCATCATCCCTGCTTCGAATACTTACCGAATCCCTGTGTTCCAGTCGCTGCTAAATTAAGTCCCAGCTCCTGCTCTTAAGTTGCTCACATTCAGTTAGCTGGCAGGCATGGGCCTATAAACAGATACAATGTCCTACAATGTGGTTATCTCCATGCTAGAAATATGCAGAGGATTGGCGGAGTGCGGTGGGGCTGAGTGGGAAGGTATTCTAGGAGGCTGATCCCTGGGCAGATTTGAAGGCTGGTGCTATATTTAGGCAAGGGGGGAGGAGAGGAAAAATAAGAGCTATTTTTAGGTTGGAGGACAACCATGAAAAAAATCAAAAGTAGTTAAATTGTGTGTGTGTGTGTGTGTGTGTGTGTGTGACACACACACACAAAGATCTCAGGTTGAAGAGGCTAAAAATTTGAATTTTACCCCATAGGAAATAAAACACTGTTAAAAGACTTTAAGGCAAGTAGCGGTTAGGTTTGCAACAGAGATCATTCTGACCACTTGGCGGAGGACGGATTGCCAGACCAGGGAAGGCAGCTGAGTGGGCGGGAGGAGAGGCAGCGGGGGCTGGCGATGCTGAGACACGCCGGTGCCCGTGGGGCAGGGGCTGCGGGTGAGACCAGAACAGAGGCAGGGCACAGCAAGCAGGCGTGGGTCTTCTCCCACTGCGGTCAGTCTTCCAGACCTGTAGTTTCCGTCACATTTACTTGCTTTTCGTACATATTTACCACTAATAAACTGTGCGAGCACATTGGTGAGAGGCACTCATTAGGGGAGTGTGACTTCGTTTCCATGTGAAGGTCTGGAAGTATGGGGAGGGGCCATCCACTGCTTTGGAAGTCGGAAGTTTAGGAGAGCAGAGTGGGTAGATTTCAAAATATATCTCTCGTTCAATACAGTGTCTTTCCTGGGGTAAATTAGCACTTGCTTGTTTCGCAGTGATACAGGCTGGTCACCAAAATAATTGTTGAAGGTTTTTCTTTTTGAAACTGACAGAAATACACATTATGTATAACCAGTTCATTTGTTTTCCATTGCTAAATGGATATTAGAATTCCACAAATCCAAAGTATTTTGATATACTGTTTTGGCTGGCATGTTCTTTGGAAGAACAAAATTGTGAATTTTATGCTCCTGGAAGAAGAAAAATGATGAGATGTCAATCGTAGGGTTCACAGGAGACAGAGTCCCCGCTCTCGGGCCCCAGCCCCTTTGGGAGGAGAGTGCCAGCCTCGCCCCATCCACCACCGTTCACACCAACCCTAGGAGAGCGTGCTCAACTCAGTAAGGCTGTTCTTCCAAAACCCTGTTGCAGGGCCCTCTGTATATTGTGTCTCTGTCTCTTCCCTCCTGCGTTTTCCCTCTCTCTGTTTTATCCTGAAGATGTACTTTCCTAGAGTCCAAAAGTTTTATCCCTGCAGGAGGTCTCCAGGATCCTCTGGTCATGCCTTCCTCCACGTTAGAGATGAGGGAGCTGAAGGCCGAGACTCTTGGTTCCCAAGGTCAGAGCCCATGGACAGCAGGGGTGGGACCAGACTCATTATTTTTCCTGTTAATATTTGAATCAAAATTTACTATTTCTTCTTAATACTACTTTTTATCCTCTTTGGCAATAATTTTTAGTATTTAGGCATCTAAAATTTGTTCTTATTTTAGAGAAAACTCTAAGCTTAAAATATCTAAAACTAAGATTTAAAGTAAACACTACATTTGTTTACCCTTATGTATTACTTTCTATCCTTATCTCAGTTGAGTAAACATATCCTAGAAGAAAAGAACATCGAAATTCCAACTGGTCTTCTGATCCCCAACTAACATAGTCTTATAACTCTACTGGGCCTTTGCACCCACCTGGCCCCACCCCGCTGCCAGCCTACCCTCCTACCTCACCTTCCCCTGGAGTGCTGACCCCCGTGGCTGCATCTCAAGCTCATCCCACCGCCCAGACTCTGCTCGCTGCCCGTACCCTCCATGTGCTGTGAGGTCTTGTTCGTGTTGCAGACTGCTGAGCTCCCGGCCTCTGCGCTCACGCAGCACCCCCTGCCTTTGCAGCTTATTTGGGATTTCTCTTCTGCCATCTTGTTTTCTCCTGTATGTTGTGCACAGGTAACAGCCTGGCATGGCCTGCCCCAGCTCGATGATGTGGCATCTTCCCCAGAGAGAATGTAAGCTCAGGGGCTCCATCTTACTCATCTTTTTATATCCTTATCGATGCAGCTTGCTTCACAGTATAGGAAGTATTGCTGACTATTTAGAGTTCTTTAGATAGCATAACAACTGTGATTGCAAAGAGAAAAAAAAAATTCTGCGATATTATCATATTACTACTGTGTTGTATTCTACTCTGGGATTTTCTCACGGATCTTCCTGTTATCTGGGTTGACACATTAGCTTGGCATTTGACTTTGTAGCTCTGAAGAGCCCAACCGCAGGAAGACGCATATCCATCATCCCTGCTTGTTGACGCTGTAGAGTGCGGTTCGGGTTGGCGCGGACAGCCGGTGGTTCCGGCGTATCTCACTGTTAACGTGGCTGTTCGCTGACCAGGCTCTGCAGTTACAGGCCCGGGCTTCCTTCTTCGTCACCTGCTGCCAGCGGCCACCATGTAGGCGCCGCCCAGACGGAGAGCATTTCCACCTTCAAAGAAATTTCTGCAGGCCAGAGCTGGTCCACGAAATAAAGATTCCAAGTAATCATGTGTGGCACAGACATTTTAACATAACACACTTCACGATGAGAACTGCCTTTTTCTGATCGGTAGGAAAACCTGAGGATTAGAGCAGATAAGTAGAGAACAGAAGAAATGTTCTGTTCGGTGAAACAAATGTGTATAGCAAATAAAGTTGGCGTGCCCCACTTCATTTTGAGAGTAGGAAGGTTTTAAACAGGCTCGTGAAGTTAGGGATCTTTCTGGTGGTCACTCGTGTTGGGTCATTCATCGATTACCTGGCGTTATGCCTAGGGGCTATCAATGCAGAATTTGAGATTTAGAATGTTTAGTAGTACATAATAAGATTTACCTGTTAACATGTTCTTCCTTTTATTAATGTGACCGCATGAAAGCATACCTTAATCTTCTTTTGAAAAAAATGTGTTTGTTTTCCTGTAGAGCTGCAGGAACCGTGGCTCTTCCCAGCTCTGTCTTAGCGGAGGGTGCGTTCTGCAGACTTAGTGGGCTGACTCCCCAAGTGGCTGTGGACGTGACTGAAGTGCAAGTGCACTTCGGGTGACCACGCCGTTGACGTGAAACAGACCTGTTCTCTTCAAAGTTCATAATCTTATCAACCCATTACTTCTCATAATATGAAGGATTTCTGTTTGCCTTTAAATTTATTTAGTGAAAATCTATTAGAAATCCTTAGAGAAGTGGAGGACCAAGTTTATTCTCTACTATTTTAGTCATTGAGTCTCAATTAAATTGATAGAATACGTACATACTGATAAAGCAAAATAATTTTCTGTTTCTCTGTGAAGGAAGGATTCAAGGAGGGGAAAAAAACCTACAGCAGTTCTTAAACCGAGATTGGGAATCCATGTTGAGTCCTTCCCTTCTTTTGTTAGAGAATTTCCCAGCCTCTCCTTCTGCCATCTGCTGGTGGTTCAAACACTTACATGTTTGGTCTTAAAACAAATGTGCTTTATTTTTATTTAGGAAAGATTTGGGGGAAATGTTCTGTTCTGTTCACCTGTAATATTTTGATGCAGTTTTGCTTGCTGTGTTTAATTATATCTTTAAAGGCTATTTGAGCTTCTTTACCGACTCTGTCTGTAGACAGTACTTGAATGTGAAGGTAGAAAGACAGAGACTGACTGTACAGGCCCGAGCCTGTGCCGTGCCAAGCGGCGCAGACCGGAGAGAGGCCTCAAAGGCCGTGAGGAGGAGGAGTTCCTGAGCCTCATTGGGGTCTTCCCTAGTTTCTGAATCCGGGTTAAATGTGGAAGAGCAATTCTGTCCTACTCTGTCATAATTAAGACTACTTGACTGGAAGTGACCAGACCTTTATTTTACTTTAGGTCCTAGTATAAGGTTGGAAAATCGATTTCTGGTTATCACTAACATTCTCTTTCAGCACTAAAATGCTACAGGTTTGCCTGAATTCATTAGATCAGACCTTCACCTCTATCCTTATTTATCCTTCTGATTTCTTCCTGCTAGTGCTCGTCATCATGGGAAAAATGTAAATATTTTTGTCTACAAACAAATTTTTTCATGAAATAAAGCCAAGCAAAATTTTCATAGGAGAGGCAAAGTGTGGGGATTTTATTTTCTGCCATTTTTAATCTCCTTTACTAATTTTCTTTAGAGCTGCCTTGACTAATTCTAGAGCCTTAGGTTCATGGGTCAGTTATTTCTTCATCATTTCCTCAAAGAGGAAAAGTTACCCAAAGTGTTACTCTCAGTTTTTGTCTTCAGGATGAGTAAGGCTGAGGGAGGTCATGCGACTTAAAGTTTCTGCCTCCCGGGGGGCCAGTGCCCTGAACACGAAACTTAGCCTCGCTCGTCCGTCCGCCCGGTTCCAGAGCCGTAGAGCAGACTAAATCTGGCAGAGCCGAGATCTTTACAGCTCAGCATGGTCTCATGTTGGCAGTGTCGTGCGGTTCAGTCGGGTGCATCAGGGCCCTCCTGTGCTATTTTAGTTCGGCATTCAGTTACGACACACTGTCTCTTCAGAAGCCCTTTATCCCGGTCGCAAGGCGGGTGTGTGTCATTCGAAGTACTGGGTGATCACAGGGTGTTTGTGGAGGTCCCTGAGCGTGAAAAGTACCCGGTAAGCCATGTACCCCCCAATAAAAGTGATTTTTCCAGAACATTATATGAGAAGTCAGATGGATTTTATCATGACCAAGTGGTTCTGAGTGTAATAGCAGCTCCATTTCTTCTAGACCAAATGCTTGGCCAGTGATGGTAGGTGGGTGGCAGACTTTTCCGGTGGGTTTACTGATTGCATGGTGTCAGTCTCGGGATTTAGGGAGTACATTTGTGCAGAAGTGTGTGCCCTAATTATGTATCCAAGCGGGTGGAGGGGGACACAGTGCGGTGCCATTCATTCCTGCTTTTGTCAGAATTACATTGTTTTCTTTGGTTTAAAAAAAGGATTTGAACATGGCCTCGAGTGCCTTGAATCTCGAAGGTGATCTTTTAAGAGAGGAGTTATTCTGAAAGAAAGCTTATTTACTTTGTATGTTTAGAGTTTGATTGACTCCATTTTTCCTTGGGGATGTTATTTTGGCACTATTTTTTGAGGACTTAATTTTTAGTAATAATAAAAATGCATGTATTCTCCTTATCCTCATCCTCAAACACCTGTTCGTTTGAGATGTGCACAAAAAATTAGTGGCTTATCTATAAAATGTCTTAGCATAGATGTACTGTGACCCTATTAATAAACATCAAGCTGCTTAAGATTTGTTGGGAAAGAGCAATGAAATTAATCCAGGGAAGATGAGGGATGCTTCTGATTGCGTGTGGCTTAGGTTTTCTCTGATGCCAAATTTTAAAGCCAGTTTTGTTTCTTCAGATGGTGAAAACCCTCCTCCTCCCCTCCCACTGCCTTAAATCTGGCTTGTACCCAAGCCATGTCAATTTTTGAAAGTCAGTTGAGAATGTCAAAGTGACTGGTGTTGAAAGAGCCAATATGTTGCAAGATGCTCAAAGCCAAGTAGAACATTTATATGAATTAAAGAATATATTAGGAGATGATTTTTAAAAATCAGATTTGAAAAGAAAAACCTGTTGAATTAATACTTGCATACCAGATGTATCACTGATAAATACTCGTAACAGATATTCCCGAATAAGCAATAAAATTACCATTTTACAACTGAAGTAATGTATCCTGTGGGTACATTTGCAGAGATATGCCAAGAAAAATACATGCAGAGTTCTTGAAGTAATAATGCAAATAAAACATTTCATATTATAATTTTAGAATAACAGGATTTGGAAGCAAGAAAAAGTCTGGGAGACTATTTATTGTGTCTAAATCCTGCTTTTGCTCTGGCCTTTTGACAGTTGGCTTTTTGATACTGTATGGTTTCCGGAGTGTCTCTCCGTGTATCGAAGGCTGAATTGAATTGTATGCCAGAGTTGTGGTTGAAAATTTCAGAAACTAAGTAATCAAAGTAATAAATATCATATTTTGTTTACTTTGTTGCAGTAATGGCCTATTTTAATACTTTTCTGAATTCTGTTGGTGTCGTGGCTACCATTGAATCACTGAGCAGAGGGTTTTGTCATGTAATTTACTCATTTGTGCACAGCCAGCGTGGCTGAGCAGCGTGCAGCGATCATGCGTCCCCATGTGCCCGGTCATGGGGACTTGCTGCTGTCACCTGTGCCGCTTCACCCAGTGAGGCTGCTCCTCGGTGCGCAGACGGGCTCTGGCTGGGCGGGGAGCCTGCGTGGAGCACGCCTCAGGGGGTCACGTCCTCTGGTCTTAGCAGGTCGGGAAGAAGAGTGGTGAACATGAGGAAAGGAAGAGGGGCAGGAACAATAGGACTCATGAACAAAACAGAGTAAGTTAAATCCTGCAGAAAATTTCCTTTTCTTCTGGCTGCACATAGCAGGTTAAAGTGCTTATTTGGCTGTGTTTCATATGAAGCCATGTATGTTTTTGTAAGAGATTCCTCTTAACCTCCTTCCCTCTTCCCCAAATTAAATTTCCACCTTACAAGGACCGTTCAGCGTCTTGCCGAGGGGAGGGAAGGTAAAGAATGGCATTGAAGAATGCATGCCACCTACGGTGGGGACTGCATGTAGGCCCACATAGGGGTCACAGGTCACAGCCTGGTGAACCCAGCAAACACACAGAAAGTTATTCTGAAATGACTTCGATCAAATTTCCTGACCATTTCGCAGAGTTAAAAAAAGATTATATATTGTCTTAATTTTGCAAATTCTTCTGATTTTCTCACATTATATTCCTATTTTTGACTCACTTATTTTTAACCCCCTTTTAAATGTCTAAGCTTCTTTTCTTCATCCCAGTATTTTAATCTGTACTTAATATTGCCATAATTAAAAAAACAGTATTATACGCTACTGCAGTATAAGAATAAAAAATATTTCCTGTGATAAATGAATAATTTGAAAAGAAGCTGGGAAGTGCTGACTTCTAAGATACAGACGGTATCTTCATCACATAAGCGTTTGAAGGGCTTCAGTTTTGATAGTAAATGAGTAACCTGTATCAAAAGATTTAACATTTTATTTTACCTTAAGATGAGCCATGAAATAGAACACGTAATGACAAGAGATCAGTGAAATGACTTTTTGTTTTCTGAAAAGGAGTGGATTTTTTCAGTATGTGCTACTTAATAGTATGTGCAAATTTCTCGAAACCCAAGTATTAGTAATAAGCGCGTGGGTGTGCAGGTTGTAGGTAGTTCCCGCCTGTGTGCATTTGTGTGTACGCTCTTTCCTTTCACATGCGACGAGCGGGCAAGTTGGATGAGTTGACCTCCCCAAAGGATAAGTTTGAAAAGGACGGAAATGGAGATCTGCCAGGCACGTTGGCTGGAGTCGTGGACAAGAGCAAGGCCTGTCTGAACTGCCACTCAGTTTTTATTCTGCGAGTTTGCAGGGTTGGTGATTAGAGTGGCTTTCGCCCAATTATGCTGTGATTATTCCGCTGCACTGTAATTGACTGGGGAGATATGCTAATACCTGTCATTTGGGATGATAAAAGATGAGCGGGGGACGCGATGCATTATTTAGCTGGCTGTGTGATAGATGAGGGATGCGCGGAGTGCTTTAATTGCTGAGAGGAGAGGTTAAGCTGAACGAAGGGATGAATTAGAAATGAGGTTTTTTATGGCTTGTGGAAAAGTGAAATAAAGGAAAATGTGCCTTAAACTAAACCAGCAGATAGAAATGAGCACAATGAAACTATAACCAGGTAGCTTGCTTTACCAATTTAAATATTAATGGAAAATGTAGTTTAGAGTTCAGTTAATAATAATCTGAAGGAGCGACATAATAGATTCTCCTATTAAGCAAAAAAAAAATTGTTAAGGGAATTGTTTTTATTGGAGATGACAGTATTTATGATTTGTAATCTCTTAAATTCACATTACATTTTTGGTTATACTGAAACGTAGCATGCAACAATTCTGAATTTCATGCTGTGTATCTTTTTAAGTCTTATCTTAGAGGTCCCTAGATTTCCGGTGCCTGTCTGTCTCTCAGTGAATGCGGGCAGAGGAAGGCAAGAAAAAGAACGAATATGTATAATATCTGAGGAGAATGTAATAATACAGTTAGTGAGAGTGTACAGATGATTCTTGAGTGAAAGGGTCTAAGACAGTCAGCAAGTGGCACAGACCTCATATGCTACGCGCTCAGTTGGTATTTTTATGGGAAAAAAATTAAGTAAAAGAGTGCTATTTTCTTTTCATATTGCTTCCTTTTGCCACAGCTATATATAATATTGTATGTGTATTTCATAGAAGTACTTAAAAATACTCTATTGTAAACTGTGGTCTGCGTGGTTGTTTATATGATTCGACGTTAGCGTTCTGCTGTGTTTCAGTTTTGCGCATTCAGTGGGTGATTATTTTGAAAACGCAGGCAGAGCAGCAGCCTGCAGGAGCGGACCCTGTGCTCCATCCACACTGAGGGTGGAGGACTTGCACACTTCTCAGCTTGCAGGCACGTCCTACTTCAGCAGATGATGATGCAGGGAAGTGTCGTCCCCAGCTGTGCTGTTTTGTCTTGTAGATGAAGCAGTGGGAATACAGGTTGAAGAGTTTTATTTTTTGTAAAGGGAAGAAAATGACCCTCCCACATTGTTGAGTTATCTTGAGACAGTGCAGCTTCACAGAGCCTGTGTGACTGGTGTTGTGTAGCAGAATTTATCAGGGGGTAGCTTTTAACCAGCTTACTGAGTGGCGATGGGTCTGCCTGGAACAAAGCACACCTACTGGAGTAGCTGTCGACTGCAGGCAGATGCTGCACGCTGCTACGAGGCAAGGAAGTTCTGTTGGGGCTGATGGCTGTCCCCAACGTAATTGGCACCTCTTTTGCACGTTCCTTTTAAAACAAAGTGAAGTTTCCTAATGGATGTGTTTAATCAGCACCCTTCTTGGAATCCAGAGTAGACTCTTGTAGCTGCCTAACCCTCTCAGACACACATAATGTGCACAGGCTGCTTGGGCAGCACAAGGCGAAGTAGTGTTGCAAAGGGGAAGATGCAGTGAGCCTCAAAGAGCTGAAAATCAAGTGGACAAAGGTGGGACAAACACAGCAGCCTACAAACAGACAATGGCACCTGAGAACGTGTTTTACAAGCTTTAGCTAAAATACGGTGTTTTAGAATGGAAGTGGACTCAGCTATGAGAAGTGGCAGCAGCACTTGGGGGGTGGCATCTGGATGTCTTTCTTGTCAACGGTACACGAGGAGTAGTGTACAAACCTATTTAATTTTGTACAGTTTTTAAAAATACAAGCAGTTTAATATTTTTCCTCCCTACCAAGCAATTATTTGAATTTGAGACCTTGTGCCTGAGTCCTGGCTATAATTATCATCACTTGTGTGTGAAAATAATTCTTTCTTGAAGGTCCTTAGTTTGAAAGATTTTACTTTGTTTAACCTGGTCAGGAAAAAAAAAGTGTTTGCTGTTTACATGATACAATGTTTCACTGTGAATGCGATTTATGAGGGCGTGGAATTGTCCTTCTGAACACCAGGTACTCGAGATAGGTGTCATGTCACCGTTCTTTTGGGTTTGTTTGTTTTTATTTTATTTCATTTCATTTTATGTTATTGATTTTAGAGGGGAAGAGGGAGAGAAAGAGAGAAGCATCGATGTGAGAGAGAGAAATATTGATCAGTTGTCTCACTTATTATGCACCCCAACCAGGGATGGAGCCTGCAAACTAGGCATGCGCCCTGACCAGGAATTGAACCCAACCTTTTGGTGTATGGACGATGCTCCGACCGACTCGGCCACCTGGCCAGGGCCATGTCACCATTCTCGACTTCTTCCCCTTGGAAATGCTCTGTCTTAAAACTGAGATTTGTAGCACGAGGCTGCATAAAACTTTCTTTCCTGAATTTTCTTAGCATCTTTTAATATCCCTACTACCCATTTGAACGTTTTTGAAAAATGGTGATGAGTTATAGTGTTTGTTAAATAATGTGGTTATATTATCTTAAACATTTTAAATATGATTATAGAATTATTGCCACAGGGGACATGAGGCTAATGGGAGGACAGCTAAGCACCCCCTTGCTCCCCCTCCGAGGCTCGCTCTTCCATCCCTGTACAGGGTAGACCTTGCCTCCTAGTGCCGCACGTGGAAAACTGTTGGGCGCACTGAGCTGGGGGCAAGCCCACTTGCTAGGTGTCGCTAGTGCAGGTGTGGGCGGTCCTGTTGGTTCAAGCAAATCATTTTAAAAACGTTACATACATTATACATTTTAACACAAAACATACAAATGTGCAGTTCCACCTTTTACTGAGATCCAGTCATCTCAGCCATACCTCATTCCACTGCTGTTTTAGCCGTTCATCTTTAGTAGAGGAGGATTTCTCAGACCCTCCATTCACATTTGTACGTTACTTGGTTCCGTATTTCATTGCTTTAAAAAAAAAGATTTATTTATTCATCTATGTATGTATGTATTTTTAGAGAGAGGGGAAAGGGAGGGAGAAAGAAAGGGAGAGAATCATCAATGTGTGAGAGATACATCAATTGATCGGTTGCCTCTCACACTTCCCCAACCAGGGACTTGGCCTGCAACCTAGGCATGTGCCCTGTCCAGGACTCAAACTTGCAACCTCTCAGTTTGCAGGATGACGCCCAACCCACTGAGCCACACCAGTCAGGGCTCATTAAGTTTTAAACTGGAGGAACGTGTGGCATAAAAGTGATTAGGAGGAAACACACAACCTGTTGGGAAGCACGCATCTCAGCTGGCATGGGCCGAGCAGCAGGAGGGCTTTCCAGAGAGCAGCCTCCTCAGTCCTGCGCCTGGAGCAGGTGTCCAGAGGTGAGCAAGGGCTCCTGCAGCGCCTCAGCCACGACCTCCAGCGGCCGTTGGACAGGTTCTGCTGTGCGGGCATGGAGACCATTTACACTGTTCCCCTCGCTGTCTTCTTTACTGCTAGTTCATTTCCTCAAGAAATAACAGGAATTACTTTTCCTTCTGCCCTAAGCCAGGTCCTGATAATGTGCCACTGGAAGAGCTACCGGTCATTAATCAATTTACTGGGGAATAATCATTTGTTTACCTATCTTGCGTTATGGTTTTGGTTTTTTCTTGCCAGTAAGGTGCTGTTTTTCTGTTTGTGTCTTTGTCATGTAAATTCACCTGTACAAGTTGCACGAAGTACTTTTGGGGAATAGGTGCTCCATTTTTTTTCTTTGCTTTAAAATGAAAACACATGTAAATAATTGTTTGAAATGTCAAGCCTTTGGTGCTCATTATAATATCTCCTTGCAATCTTTTGTCTTCCTTAAATTTAATTATAATACTCCTGATACAGATGGAAAATTAACTTTAAGGGAACATTCAAAAACAGATGCCCTCTGGTTAGATTTGAAAGGAGAGGGAAGTTGCTAATGTATTAGTTTTCTACTACTTGGTAACAAATTGCAACAAATTTAGCCACTGGAAACCACGCCCATTCATTCTGTCCTCCTTCCTCTGTTCAGCAGTAGCCACTGGTCCTCAGCTGGGTGCCTCAGGAGGTTGAATCCGGGTGTGTTGGGGCTGTGCTCTCGTCCGAGGTTGGGGTCCTCTCCCAGGCTCAGCGGTTGTTGGCAGAATTCACCTTTCTGTGGCTCCAGTTCTTAGGCCAGCACTTTCTAGCTGGACATAACCATGGGCCATTCCCTGCCACACAACTCTCTCCGCAGCGCTGTGCTGGCAGGTTCACTTCATCTCTCCCACCTCCTTGAAGGATCGCCTGATTAGGCCAGGCCCACCTAGGTCATCTCCTCTTAGTAATTCTCTATCAGCTGCTTAGGGCCTTAATTACAACCTCAGAATTTGTCCTGCCCTATAATGTAACATAAGCACAGGAGTTCCACTTGTCATAGTGTCCGATTTACGCTCAAACGGAATCATGCAGAGGGTGTCCACCAGGGGCTGGAAACTGGGACGGGGAGGGGCATCTTAGGGTTCCGCCCGCACAGCTTTGGGTTCATATTTGCTGTCAGATTTTAGGGATGAGAAGGTTTTTTTAAATACATGTACTGAAAGTGTCCTTAACTTGTTCTTTTTAAAATGTAGTCTGGAAAAACGAAAGTGGGATATAAGAGAAAGTGTTTGATTGGCAACATTGAAAATAAATGATAAGCACCTTTAACAGAGCTGCCCGTCATAACAGCAGTTTTATTTCAGCGCAGCCCCTGCGGCTCTGCTCCAGAGCAGGGCGGTGGTTTCCCGCCACAGACGCCCACCGCGCAGTTGACGTGCTTCTGCGGTGGCTGCAGGAGGCGCTGCCTCTCTGTCAGCGGGGCTCCCGTCGCAGCTCTGATCTTTTTCCTTCCTCACGTGGGTGCATCTCGCTCAGACCTCAGGAGGCATTCCAGTTACAGGACGCAGAGTCCCTGGCAATTCTGGTTAGCCTCACAGACCTGAAACACTGAGAAAAAGATTTGTCTCAACAGGACATTTAAAAATCATCGTCTTGACATTCGAACTTGAGTGATCATTTTTAGAGTACGTAAAGAAAAACTTGACTTATGAAATTTTTTTGTTTTCTTAAGAATTATATTCATATACAACTTTACAAATTCTGTGGATAAGTCTCAGATATAATATAATGTATAAAAAATCCAAACTACATTTTATTTTTTAAACCAATTTTATTTATCCTCTTAAAATTATGTACCCATGTAAAGATACTTTGAATTTATCTTTGCCAACACTGATTCTTTCAGAATTACATTAGAGAAAAGTAATATATTTCAAATAGGATTTTTATATACTTGATTTAAGTCCTTTTGTGGAGGAAATCCACTGAGCCAAAAATTTATAAACAGACAGATGTGAAGCAAACCTAATGATGTTTTTATTTTACCCAGATTTTGAAAATGTGGCAAATACTTCCATTTAAAAAGTATTAAATATTTACTGTACTTAATTCAATAATCAAGTAAAAGCCTAGAAACATTAATTCCACGATACCAGCAGCACACTCTATAACTGGAATGGGGTGGTTTTCTGGTTACAGAGGAATTGCTGGTGTTGGCATGAAAATTACTAATGAATTTTGTTTCTTTTGCAAACTTTTTGGATTTTAATGAGTATTTGATGGGTTAGTATTGGCGGGGGGTGGGGGGTGAGATACATGACTACAAGAAGAATTACACCTCGTTTAAGAAAGCCGGTGCCGTCAAAGGGCGGGACAGATGCCCGTGATGGACAGGCCGTGGTGGGGAAGTCACCGCTCCCGCTGGTCCCACGCTTCCTCCACACGAGCACCCTCCCCTTGCTTCCGGCACGGTTGGGAAGCTAAGGTACGCTCAGTAAAGTGTCACTAGCAGTCATCTCTTGGGCTCCTTTTTCCTGATCCCTGCGCTGGGCTATTTCTTTCCTGCCACTCTGAGGGCCAGCCTTTTGGGTGGCCCGGTGTTTCCACAGGAGCAGGCCTTGTGATCAGAGGGCAGACGGCGGTTGCACGGTCCCGTGTGCTGCGTCCTGGGGACACCAGGATGAGCGAGACGTGGTGCCATGCAGCTGGAGAAGTGGGGCCGTGTAGCGAGATGGGGCAAGTGTGAGGTGGATGCTGGGCTTTGAGGCTCCGTAAGGTTTGGAAAGCACAGTGTGGTCTGGGGTGGTGCAGCTTGGAGAAGAGCATTGGAAAGCGCCCCAGGTGGGCAGGCATGAAGAGACGGGTTCACCTGGGGCGGTGACTTCTGTAGGAAGGAGGTGGACGACCCTGAGCACCTGGCCTAGATGGCTCATCGTGTTCTAACATGAGGAGCTATAACCAAGGTGCCACAGCTCGGAAATGGGGTTTCATTTTTAAAAAGTCAACAGTGTCTCTTACTGTAGGAAAAACTGGATTTGAGAAGATACTGATTAGTTGTATATCTTCAGCTTTTTAGAATCTAATGAGAAAATGTGAGTGCTTAGAAAATAGTAAATTGTGTAAATGAAGGTTTTCATTGTTATTTATAGCAGCATATTATGTAATAAATTTTTGTGGTGTCAGGAATTAAAGGAACTGGTAAAATGACTCCATTAGCTAGAAAATGGTTTAGATAAAACAACGAATCAGCTAAACTAAGACATTGCTATTTAAAGAGATAGATTAACAGTTACAACTTGTTTTTTTCTTTCCTGATACATTCATTACATAGTGTATTTGTTGGTAAGTATTCAATAGTACACTGTACCATGAGATTTGTTGAAGATAGAATCTGGTTTATTTAATGGAAATTAGGCAATTGGTAAGTGAAAGAAATGTTTATTCTAGTATGTTGCAAAATGTTTCCTGGGATTAGAGTGTTGACAGGTTCTAAGACTCATTCACTGAACATTTATTAATTAGTTTCAGTGGGCTGGGCCTGTGGAAAGCTGGGGATACAATGGTTCAGCATGCAAGTGACCCTTAATTTCTTTGGCATGCGCATTCTGTTGCCTGGCTGGGCCTGGTGGCCTCGGAGGCGCTTTCTGGCCTGGACAGGTCTGGTGAGAGCGAGCAGCCTTTTTTGAGTATTGTTGATGCCGCCTCTGCCTCCCGTCTCCCACTTCTCAGAATGATGTGGGGGAGTGTGAGTGGGATGTAATGCCTTTGGTTTGGGGCAGAATGACGAAGGGAGAGTTTACTTTGGTGCTTGTTGCGTAATCAGCATCTACACTGCCACTTCGCATCAGCGTCTGTCCTTTCCCCGTGAGTTAGGTCCTGTGGGCAGCGCGTCCAGAGGACGTGTAGGGTCCCTGGCAGGGCGCTTCAATCTCTGATTACCAGATTCCTGACTTAATTGCAATTCCCTGGACACCCAGGCAGGGTGACTTTTGGAAAAGAATGTAATTAGTGAAGCAGGAACTTTGCCGCCCGCTCCTCATCTAGATCCCAGCACTAAACGGAGCCCCGATGGCACGTCTGTGAAGGCAGCCCATCAGGTGGTGATAAAGGCAGTGCCGGCACCGAGTCACGGGCAGCGCGCGCCAGCTTTAGGGTTAGAAACGGTTGTGGTGCTAAAGCGGACGGTGATTAATTTCTGCTTTGTAAATAGTGTACACTAAGCATGTGCATATCTTTAAAGATTGGGCAATTATCTGATGTAAAGATTTACCAAATACTCTATTTCTCTACAAACACATGCACTGTATACTTTTATTAATAAATGTGAAATCTTGCGTAGTCATTAAGAGGAAAAATATTTTCCAATAATCAGTTGTTTCAGTAGTAATTTTTTTAATAATGTTTTTCATTAAAAACAAATGCACACACAACAAAAAAAAAAGTTTTAACCTGCTTTTAAATAGAGATTTAAATTTAATTTAAAACCACTTTAGCCCTGGCTGGTATGGCTCAGTTGGAACATTGTCCTGTGACCGAAAGATTATGGGTTCGATTCCCGGTCAGGGCACATACCTAGGTTGCAGGTTTGTTCCCTGAACCCCAGTCCAGGCACTAGGGGCGTACAGGTCCCAGCCCTGGTGCACATGGGAGGCGACCAGTTGATGCTTCTCTCACATCAATGTTTTTCCCGCTCCCTTCCTCTCTCCCTGAATAAGCAATGAAAAAGGGTCCTCAGGTGAGGGTGATAAAAAAAATTAAAGTTAAAACTAACAAGGACATTTTAATACCTGTAAAGTAAAATCTAACGATTTGTGTTCCCATTTTTTAATCACATTCGGTAGCCGCATTGTGCTGCCTAGCTCGGTGTCACAGCCCTGGGACGGGAACGAACGTGTAGCCAGGCCCGATTTCACACACCCTTGATCCGGTCCTCAACCTCCTGCTGAGGAGTTCTTCTCTGGTTCTCTGAGTTCTGCCCTTCCTTTCCATCTCAACAGACCCCTTGTCCACACCAAGGTTAATTTTGTCCATCTATGGTTAATTAACTTATAAATGATATTTTACAGCTTCTTCCCTGTGGAGCTGCTGGTCTTTTCATTGCAGCCTTCTTTAAAATGTTCTGCAAGGGAGCCCCCAGCCCCTCGCTGGGGTGCCAGTGGTGCGGAGGGGGGGGCTCTCTTCCTCCTCTAGCTCTTACTCAGGCTGACCGACTGATTCCTTCTGGTTCCCACTGGTGGTGAGAACACTTGCTTATGTGCCTTTTCTCATACATTTATCGTATTTTTGTTTTTACAGTAGTAAATTAAGAGCGTAGACTCTGGAGTCTGGCCACATTTGAATTAACGTTGTTAGCTGTTTGAGTAATGGGATTATAGAAATGTAAAGTTTTAAATGGGAATAATAAATACCTCCAGAAGTTTTAAAGACTGAATGAACGGGTCACGTGAAGCCCTCAGAACAGCACTTAGCGCATGTGAGTACCGCGTGCCTGCTGCTGCCGCCGCTCTGCTGTTGCTGGTTCAGTCCCCTGCCAGCCCGCGAGGCAGTGGTGGCAGGCAGCACCCCCGCTTCACAGAGAGGGACAGGAAGGTCCGCGGGGCTAAGTCAGCAGCCTAGCATCACACAGCTGGCGGTGGATCCGGACATTTGGCTCACGTGTTTGAACTCCTGGTTATCAGGACTTTTTCCATCCATCTGTCCAGTGGTTTCCAGACTCAGAAAAGCAAAACAAAACACCAGATCATGCAATGAAATTTTAATTTCAAAGAAACAATAAAATTTTAGTATAGTTACTTTCCAAATATTACATGGCACATACAGAATACTAATAAACTATTTTTTTGTCTGAAGTACAAATTTAACTGGGAGCCTGTATTTTACCTGATAACCCTAATTCATCCATACAGAGTATCTACTCTGTGTAGGTCCTTAAGCCATAGTCCACAAATTGAAAAGATAGCTGATACAAAAAAGTACAGAAAGGGTTATAACATTTTTTTAAAAAAAAACCTTTTTTTCCAGATAGTCCAATTGAATACAGTCAAACCGAAGTGTCTAGGCTGCCGCCTGCCCCAACCAGCAACATGTTGTAGGTGGGAAATACTTTTGAGAGAAACACCAGAGTCCATCTTCCAGCAGCTGGTGCACACAGTGGCAGGGCCGGGGAGGGGGGGGGGGCACGGTGAGGGTGCAGTCCTGAAAGGAGCTAAAAGGTAGCCCACGTGCACCGTCACTTTTGGAGATACCCAGGCGACTGAGAAAGCAGCTGCGATGAGCTGGGTCTCGGTTCCAAGCGTGTAACTGCACCGGTAGATGCTTTGCTTCTGTTGCTGTTGTACTGTCCTCCGTTGCTGTGTGTCCTTCTGTTGATTGTGGTAAGTTTTTGTAGGCATGAGCTTGGGTTAAAGCTTTCTCTCTTTGGTGTATTCGTAAGAAGTATGTCCAGGGGGACCCATGAGAAACTGATAGTGGGAACTGATCATGACCCTCCTCTTGTTCCTTCCACGATGTTCGTCAGTTTATACAAAGCATCCATTGGTCGGATAACAATTTAATTATAAATACATTTCAATTGAGAACGAGGATGGATAGGTGCAACTGGACCATCCTCCTCCCTCTGGGGTTTGGAAAATACAGAGAATATTTCATGTGGCAGCTCTTCTGTTTTGAACCTTAAGAGACGACATACACTCAAGTTCCCCAAGACACAGTGTCTGCCGGTACCGGCGAATGAGCCAGCACCGGCGAATGAGCCAGCACTTGTTTTTCCTGCCAGTGTGAATGTTGGGTGAGGGTAGAAACAGGGAGAGAACCACATTTATGGAGCAACACGTACCACCGGGCACTTGGAAAGCACGCTACACGTGCCCCTTCTCTTACACAATACCGCGCGAGGCAGCTGGTGTAATGCACTTCTGCAAGTGACGAAACAGGCTCAGAGGTTAGATGGCTGATACTAGAGGACACGTGGCTCGTAATGAAAAGCCAGTGCTTTTTCTGCGCCACCAAGATGCTAATCTTAGGGGCCGCTTTGTTCTCTTTTAGGGATTTGTTTAGATGCTGTGCCGTGAGTTGCCTGTACAAAGTGAGTTTAATTCTCTGGTACTGTGAGAGCTGTGTCTATGGGAGAGCAGGTATTAACTGTCCAGGTGTGTGTGAGCAGATGAAATAAAATGTAGAACTCTTATTAAGTACTTCTGGTAAGTCAAGCTTCCTGTAGTCGTTTCTATGTGGAATTAACACCAGTGGGTAGACCTGAGTGAGCACCTGTTCCTTATGGAGCTTCAAGTGGCCAGGGTGTTACCAGGGCAAGTTCTGGTTCTTCCTGATTCGTCACAAGGTGACATTACCATAGCAAATGTTAAGCCCAGGGTCTGGTTCTCTGTTCTGCAAGGCTCAGAAAGCAATTTCACCAGGAAGGTGCCAGCAGATGGCTGAACCGTGTCTCTGGAGAAGACTCACGGGCTGCCCTGTTTGGCAAGGCAGGAGTCTTCCTGGTGGCAGACCTACGCAGGAAGGGGTCTCACTCTGTGGGTGCGGCACCGAACGCAGGATGGGTAAATGACTTGTATGGTTTGCAGTTTTGGACGAGGATAGCCAGACACCTCCACTGCTACAAGAGACGTTTCATGCTGGTTGTATACCCGCCCTTGCTCTCCGTGGGCCTGGCTTCCCATTGTCAGCGTCATCTGCAGAACCTCTGTGATTCCTGTTTCTTTTCTGTGCTTCTAACGCTAATGGGCCCCTCGTGTGATTTAAAGTTCTTCTTGAGACAGATCAGTGCAGCTGGTCCGGTTATAGGAAGATATGGCTAGCCCAGGGGTTGGCGTTGCTGTTGAAGGTAAGTGTGTGTGTGTGTGTGTGTGTGTGTGTGTGTGTGTGTGTGTACACTTTATATATCTGCTGAACAGTAACAAATGTTTTTCATGTACTGGGTGGGGCAAACGTAGGTTCACAGTTGTTTGTATGGAAGATAATAAATAAGATACGAGTAAACTGTTTTGTGTACTCACAACAGTGAACCTACGTTTGCCCCGCCCTGTGTATGTAAGCATTGAGAATCTAAGCCCCTTTCTCTAGAAAGCTTTAGTTGTGTCCAATCTAAAGAGCAAGTTTTTCTAACAGTGTAGAAACATTCTTCTTAGGGTTTCTTCTGTGTTTTAAGTATATCGTTGCTCACCGTGAAGAGGTTTTGTTTCAGTTTTCTTCTCTTCCACACCTTCTCATTCGTGAATACTTGAAACCTTGTCCAAAGTGAGCTGGAAAATGCACAGTGCTTGGCTGCCCTCCAAGAAATGACTCCCAAATGCTTCCCCAACCACTGTCGTCCTGGAGTGTGTCCTGTCCGTGGCCCCACACCCTCGCCCAGTGGGGGGAATGGCGTGCGCTGCAGAGACAGGCCCCAGCCCGGTCCAGTCTCTCGGGTTGCGCCCGCCTCCCGGATTGAACCCCCGGTCTCTCACCGTCACCTCCTCTTTCTCTCCTCCGCCCCTTTTTTCCTCCTCTCTCACTGTAACTCTCCTTCCCTTTTTTCTCTTAGTATCTTCTCTCTTTCTTTTCCAAGCAAATAAGTACTAGAGGGAATTACATGTCTTTTGTTCTTTTATTAAGAATTGACTCCAATTCTAAAAAATCCCTCCATCGTCAAGTACCAGTAGAGCTTTTGCACCAACTGTAGCCGGTAGTCCACTGAAGGCATTCATGTAAGCTAACAGAGAACTTACAGTTTGCAAGTAGTTCAAGCTGAGTATGTGAAAGGAATGAAGTGCGTTTAGGCGAACAGATGACTAAAGCGCTATTTTATCATGTTTGGGGAAATTTACCTCTCTGCGTCCCCATCCAATCCATTATAACTATGCTGGTAAAAGTCATGGAGAATGTAAATCAAAGGAGGTTCCAATTAATGAAAACTTCAAGGAACATCTAAGAGACAAATGGAAAGCACTCTGACATACAGTACTAAAAAGGCAATAAAGTAAAATTACCTCTTTTTTTAAGCTAGAACTAGTTTGGCTTTGCATATGATTGGCTCTGTACTTTAATCGGAATGCATTCTTCCACACGTTGGTGCCTGTCAGTTTGTTCATGTAAACGATGACGATATTGTGGTTTACGCTTCCTTTTACTTCACACTCGAAAACCGTCTCTAATTGACACAGTGCGCCTTACGGAACAGTCATTTCCAAATACATCAAGCATCACTTGCATCGGCCCTTGACTCGATGGGCATGTGGTCGGTCTTTGACCCAGAACTGGGAAATGACCCCTGCGGGGGGAATCACTGGAGAATTGGAACAGTTGTGGTGGTGGGGTCAGGGGTCAAGCCATTACCTAGCCATAGGAGCTTCCGTGTGAATCGGACTGCTGCTTTTCTGAAAGCAGGTCGTTTATTCAGGGAGAATGCTGAAGAAGAGCTTAGCACATGTTAGCGCTGACCCATGAGGGTGAGGTGGGGCCGGAGGGGTTCCAGGGATGGCTGGTTTGTGTTCCTTTCTGTTCTCTCCTGCGTCACGACAAATGACCCTGGGGTCATTGTCTAGAAGTTGGTGTTTTTCAGTGCAAATGTTATGGAAGTATAACATGAACAATGGAAAAGTGCACACATAAGTGTGCGGCTTAATACACTTCAAGTGCACACTTACATCAGCACCATCAGCGCCCAGCTCCAGCGGCCCCCGGGGCCCCAGGGGCTTGTGTTCCCCTGTGACATCATCGTCCCCTCCATCCCGCAGCCCCACCAAGGGCAACCACTGTCCTAAACAAAGTCAGCTGTGTTTCCGAGAGCCAGTGGGCTCCACAGGCAAGCTGCCTCTTCGTCTTGCTGCTGAAAATGGTCTTACCTCTCCACTTTGAAATGTTTAAAAGTTCTGCATGAAGATAGCACAAACCTTGTGCGAGAAGGTAATGTCAACATCAGTTTTTACTCTTTCATATAGCTGTGGAAAGAAATTTAAGAATTGATGTATGCCACAGAAGAGTCGTCTTTCCTTCGCGTTTGAAATTAATTACTCAAGAGTTTTACCCTTTAGGAATTACGGAAAAGAAGGAAAGCTACAGTTCAACTCTTTTCAATTTTGTCTCTACTGTTCTTGTATAATTACTGCTTTGCTTATTTTACTGCTTTCTGAGGACTGTGTATAATCTTAGAATTTTAAATGGTGTTATAACCATTAAATAGTGCGCATTAGTCCTAAAATATTTTTCATTAAATGTCTGAGTATCTAAATGAAGGAATTTTTTTAACGACCTTGTTAGGCCGGAACGCCATTGGCTTGCGGGGTGTTTGCCGTGTTTAATAGCTGGCCGGTGTCTTCATTTGGGTTGCCTTTCACTCCAGAGATGGAGTCGCGTGGAGTCCTCCTGTTGGAGCAGGTGATGGTGTTTTGCCACTTTCTGTTCAAGAGGATCTGGAAGCTAATTGTAGTAGTGCAGACGATGGTGATTTTCTATCAACAAACTAAGAATTTTTTGCTTGGAGAGGGAGACGATGGACTTGGATTGTTAGTGATTTTCATTCTCGAAAAATAATGGACCTTCCGGAAACACTGACAGAGTACCATTTTCTTTTTCTTTCCCTCTGGCTTTTCTCCAGTCTTTTCCTCTGCGTGGCCTGGGAATAGGGATAGCAACCAGAGGGAGAGAAACGCGGACGCAGAGCAGTGGACATGGCAGGGACTGTGGGGCCAGAGAGCAGGGCTGGGCCACGGCCCAGCCGCCTCAGCCCCCGAAACCTCGTTCCTGGTGCACAGAATGCAGCTACTTGTCGCCTGCATCTCATGAGACAGCTGTCAGGGTGAAGTAGCAAAGTGGTTTGGATAAAAAGATACAAGAATAATAGCTGTCATTTTTTTTGTACTCTCACTATTTGCCAGACAGCGTTCCAAGTACTTTCTTCGATGCCATTACAAACATAAATTCAACACACTTTCATCAGTGAAGAAATCGAGGCATCCGGGAGTCGAAGTGTTGTGGATGGGCTGGATGGCTGGTCAGGAGCAGAAATCAGTGAACCAAGGTCAGACCTGCGAAGCGCAGGCTCCTAGCTCTGCCCCCTCCCCTCCAGGGAAGTGGCTGTCTGTGATGTCAGGAGGGTCCCCAGGCGCTGCAGCCAGTGCTCACCTCTGGGGGGAACCAGCAGGGTTGAAGTCGGCCTGCCCCCTCTTTCTGAGAAAGGGGTGCAGTTCCCCCACAGAGGCACCATGGCTCTGCGGGGCTGCATCTGTCCGCCAGGCTGCCTTCCTCTTGCTTCTCACAAGGGTGCTCCCTGCTCGAACGGACGTGGAGAGTTCTCCATGCTGTTAGTGAAAATCTTGTATAATCTTCATTTTTGCCCGATCTGTCCAAAGCATTATCTGCTTTTCTTGTTGTAGTACCCACAGGTAGTCAGTCATTGGACTAGTTGTTCATTCACCCAGAAACGGTTTAAACGCATGCTTATGTTTCTTGTCTTCTGTTACTGTCTCCCACTTTCTTGCTGTCTCTGCTCATTCCCCTTATTCACCCTGTCTTTGTGTCCTACTGTGTGCAATTAATTGTGTTTTACATGGTGAATCTCACTGTTCTCAGGAATTTAAATTCAGTATATGTGCTGTGCCCCTTCCATTGAAGACTAAAGCACTTACAGACACTTCAGAGCTCGAACTCTATGAAATACACTATTATTTCTCGTATCAGACCGCACTGGGGATCCGACCCGCTATAGGCTGAGAGCTGTGCTGGATCACAGACAGGATACTGCGCAATTTCACACGGCAGTCGCTCTTCACCAGGCGCTTCTGGGTCGTTTTACTCCTGTGAAGCCTGTGGGAAGTCAGCAGACGGAGTGACAAACATCAGGTGCTTTGTCGGTGTCAGTGAGGAAATGCCTTGACCCGTCCGGACTCCCCTAAACGTGACCCTGATCCCCGCCCAGATCAGGTGGCAAGGGAAGAGAACGTGGCTGTTCTGTCTCTGCTTGTGGCAGTGAGATGTCGTCTGGTGTGTCCCTCTCTGGTCTCTTGGTTCACGGGCCTGTGTGTGACCCTGCTGTGACTCACCGACAAGGAGGCAGAGTGCACACATCAGCATGTCCAAGAAATTGGGGAACTAGAAGCGCTGTGTGAGACACGCCAAAGGGTGGGAATTAGAAAATAATAGGTCCGTGTTGGGTCACCAAAGGGCCGATCACACAGTGCCCTGTGCTTGCCCGTCTCTGCTGCAGGGTTGCTCTTCCTTCCTCACTGGCCAGGTCCCATTCTTTCCACTAAATGGAGCGAGGTATTTTGAGACGGTCGTGTGCCCAGATATGTAGTGTTGGGACAGTGGCTATTAGAAAGTGCCCTTGGGTATAGGTAAGTGTGTACCCTCACTGTCAGTGAGCACATGCACACACTTACACACACACACACACAGCTGTATCTTTTGAACTCTTGGATAAGGCTGTCAGTACCAGTGTGTTCTCACGTAATCTGTGTCCATAGAACCTGTGCGTATTTTTTGAATGTCAAATAGCTTTTTATTTTTTTAATTTCTTATTGTTCTATTACAATTGTCCCAATTTCCCCCTTTGCTCTGCTCCGCCAGCCCGCCCCCTCCCCGCTCCTACGAGTCAGCTACCACACTGCTGTCCTGCCCTTACATGGTCTGTGACGAGTCCCATCCCCTTCTTTCCACCGTTCCCTGCCGGCTCCTTCCGCTCTGGTCGCTGTCGGTCTGTTCTGTGTTTCCACGTCTCTGGTTCTGTTTTGCTCATTAGTTTAGTTTGTTCATTAGATTCCTCTTCTGGTGAGACCACATGGTGTTTGTCTTTCACTAGCTGGCTTATTTCATTTAGCATAATACTCTCCAGTGTCATCCTTGCTATCGCAAAAGGAGTTCCTTTCTTTCTGCTGTGTAGTAGTCCATTGCGTAAATGTACCCCAGTTTTTTGAGCCACTCATTTGCTGATGTGTGCAAATGCCATAAATAATTGTTGACATAAAATAGTTTAGCTTCTCTGGACCTCAGCTTTACATTCTAAAACCAGGATAGGAGTAAATGTTGACAGCGGCTTTGTTTTACTTCTAAAACTTCTGTCCTGTTCTTAATGATGCACTGTGTTTCTCTTCCAAGGCAGTCTTACAGACTTCACTCTCCCCACTTTATTTTGTTTGTTTTTATATACTTTTATTTAGATATAATCGACTTACAGCATTGTGTTAGTTTCAAGTGTACAACATAATGATTTTACATTTGCGTATGTGGAGTTGATCTGTCGCCTCAAATACACAATGAACTGCTAGTGGCTGTAGTCACACTGCTACACATTACATCCCCGTGACTTATTTATCGCTCTCCCCATGCACTAATGTGTTCTAGCACGTTTCTACCTGAAGTTCTGGGTGCGAGCCCCATTAACACCCGCTAAACAGCTGTAAAAATTGGTGAGCTATGACTTGGTTAATACTAGCATGGGTTAGCAGATAAGCCTAAAAATAGCTCATTTTATTTTTTTATGCTCTTCATGTTTTAAGTGTGTCAGATCCAGGAACCTTGTTTCTACTGTTTATTACTATTGAGAATATTCAGTAGTAACTTCCTGAGGACTTCTTATGGCCTGACATGGTCAGCCATGGGCCACCTGATTATAAAGCTGCTCATCAAGAAATGTTAACATAATGTTTGCAGCCTGTTGCAGATTTAACACCACTGTTTCTTGTATAGGCTACAGGTAATGCTGTTAGTTAGCTGTTTCAGAAACGTTCTCAGGAAAACTTACCTTTCCCCACCAATGTAAAATAAGGCCTGTGTCAGTTTCTTACCACTCTTGGACATTTAAACTCCCTCTTTTCAGCATTTATTCATGATCCTTGTGCCAGTAATGTTATGTTATTCTAGGGCAATCCTGTTTGAATACTGAGAACATAGACCAATTGCCAGTGTCTAAAGCAAACACAGAGAATTTTCTCTGCGAAGAATTCAACATCAGCTTGACACTAATAATCATGAGTGGTAGGTAGGTAATGAGAGGCTGCGAGCCCGTGAAAGGAATTCTGTAAATAGACCTTTCTCTGTAACACGCCTGCACCTAGTAGCCCAGCTTTTATGCTGGGTTAGTAACTACACAAAGTGTCCCAGCTCCCTAGCCTAGGAGAATGGCATTGTTCTCTGGGAATCTTTCATTGTTCTCTGAAAAGGAATGATGTGGGACACTTACTGTATGTTTTCAAATTTACAGTTAATTGAAAATACATAAATTGTAACACTGAAAATTATCTGGGAAACAAAATTGTCATTTTCTTAATAGAGGATGGTAAGTAGGTCAGGTCAGTTGGTGCCTTCTTTATGTTGGCATACACGTCATGCTTTTAAAAGTACGCTGTACCAGAGAAAAGTGGAAGGAAATGTGGCAAAATGTTAGAATTTCGTTAGCTCTGAGTAGTGGCACTACTCAGGATTTTTATTTTCTGTTGTGTTTTCTGATGTGGTTCTCATTTGTTTTTAAGAATACTGAGCTATATTACTTTCAGATATGCATTTTGGGGTTCCCCCCCCTTTTTTTTTTTTAAAGAAAATAGATACCATGAAATAAGTTATTCATGTTGCTAAAGAAAAGTACAGTTTTGTTTTGAGTCGGTAGTAAATGAAGTCAAGTCTGTCAGATCTTTTCTCCTTTTAATATCTATAATGGAGTAGGCAGATTATTTCCTATTCTCTGCTCTCAGAATGCGAGGACATAAACTTGAGAGAGAATTGAGATTGGCAGGTTATTTTTACATATTATAAAACTAAATCTTATTTTCTGTTAAGAGGCATTAATAAGAGCTCAGAGATGCAAAAGGTAATGTCCATCTTTAAAAGACCAAGTAGGACATTCCTATTTTTTAATTGCTAAAGATCAACATCTCTTCCTATCATTAATGGACTTGCACATCCTCTTTTCTTCCTAGTTAAGAACCTTCAGTTAAATAAGTTAACACTAAATGTCACTTCATTATTGCAGTAATGATCACACAGCTGTGCTCCCCTCAGTTTATGACACACGTCAGCATCGGTTTAGGAGCTCGGCTTCATTTCCTGCCCAGATAGGCTTCTGCAGGCGGTGGCGGCAGCGGCAACGCAGAGCGCCCTGCGGGTCCCCGCTGGGGTGCCCGGGCCCGGAGTCAAGGTCTCCAGTCCTCGGAGATGCCAGCCTAGGCCCTGCCGTTCGCCCTGCTCTGTCCTCTATCTGTTTGTGTGCTTGCTTGCTTACTGCTTACTTCTCAAGTATTTTTCTTTGCCAGATTAAGAACCATTTTATTTATGAGTATGTGAATGTTCAAGGAGGAACTCTTACACTTAAATGAACCTGTAAGGAGCCCATAGAAAAGCAAGTGCCTGCAGCGCTAATAATGAGAACTGACAAGGCAGTCCTGCTGGGTTTATTTATGACCTTCTGCCTCTGTGAGCTCTTGAGAGAAATTCCTTTCTAACCATAACAGTATTGTCGGAGTTTGGCACTGTGCAGAGAAATCCTGCCGAGCCCTGAGGCCCACAAACTGGCATTTGTTCAGCCCGGAACAGATTGCTTTGCTTGTTGTAGTTTTACATTTTCCTTCACTCCTCTTTCATTTAATTCATAAGTAGCTTTCACCAGTCTTTATATACATGCTTTTAAAAAATATATTGCTTTTATTCCTAGAGCCAAAATTCATTTTTCCTTAAAACGGTGACTTATCAGCTGCTACGCAGTGTTGGGAAATTCAGAAGAAGACAGAGTATAGAAAAGTGAGAGAAGACAGGTGTACCCTACGGAGGACAAATCGTGGGCAGTCATATCACATTGTACATCCTGATGGCCTGTTGTGGTGCCCCCGAGTGATCTCATGGGGTTGCTCATTTTAGGAGTTACAGGGCGCTCAGCAGAATGAATATACCCAAGGTTACAATTTTATAATCTGGTTATTATTTCAGCTTATTTCAATACTTTTAAGTCCCTGTTTATTCTAGCTGGTTTGCCCTCTTCTACAATATCCAAACGAAACAGGAAACTTAGAAGCATCATTTCACAAGAAAATTGTTTAAAATTGTGATTTTCTTTGGAGGTAAAAGAAAATCGATAATGTTGAACTTGTACCTTTTAAAGTGCAGCCCGTGATGGCAGCATCCCGCATGGACGTGTCGGGCGGAGGCCCTCCCCTGGCCCCGAGGCCTCCTCCCTGGCCCCTTGCTTCAGTGTGGCAGCAGTGACGGAAGAACAGGTTGTGCTGGCTTCTGTGTGAAGTGTGGATAGACATGCGACTTCTGTTTCTTCTGAGAGGCTTTGGGTTCGAGACGCCAGCTTCTGTGGGAACACACTCTGCGGGGCCCATTGAGCTGGAGGCGCCCGTGTCTGTATTTGCTCAGCGCGCACGCTCCGCGGGGGCTGGGCTGCTGGCCGGGGGCGGGCCTGCTCTGTCAGCGGCCATGTTATTAAAGTCACTATTTATGTTTGTGTTTTGTTCTACTTACATCAAATCTGATTTTTTAACATTTTCTCAGCCATCTTATTCAAGTATGTACACAATTGCTAATAGAGACCATGAGGAAAATTGTATTAAAAATCTGAGCCTGATAAAATGTAAAAACTATACATATGAGCATAATTTGTTGTTTGTCCACTTGGTCTTGTCATTTCATTACCACATTCTTTTGCATTGTTTTAGCATCTGTTGTGAAGATACTAATATGATTTCATGCTACTGTTATTCAACTATCTCCTGTCTTTTGAATGGGCTTATTTTAAACTTCATTTGTTGTTTGCTTTAGAGTGAGAATAAATTAATGCCCTGTTTATTAGCTTATGCTATGGCTATGCTTGCGTTAAAAACTTAAAATCTCCAGGGACCCCCTTTGTTTTATTTCTTTTACAAAAAAGCTTCAGCATTTATTAATGCAACTGCTCAAGTACAATGAAAACAGAAAAAATCCTCCCAGGTCCAATCATGTAAAATAACCAGTTAAAATTTTATTGAGCATCAGTTGGTATCTCTTATGCATTAAAAAAAAATGCACACATATATTTTATATGTACACATAAGCATATATGTTTCTGTAATATTTTATACTATTTTACATAAATTTGATCATGTTTGTTTGCTGCACCTGAATTTCACTCAACAATCTTTTCATTAAGAAGTACATTATTTTTAGTAATTATATATTTTTAAATGGCTCACTACTAAATTGACATTTAGGTGGCTTCTAATTTTTTGCCATTTTAGTATCTAGGGTTCCTGTTTTAAATTTTTCTGCATACTTCATGGCAATACATTTCAAAATCATAATGGCTAATATTTATTAAACTCATGTTCTCAGCCTCTTTGAGACAAAGATCCATTTTGGAGATGAAGGAACTGAGGCTTTCGAATGTTAATTCACTCACCTTGCTCACACCAGTCGGAGGTGATGGAGCAGATTTGAACCAAGGCTTCACGTTTCCAGTCAGTGGGGTCTTGGGCACGCGGTGTTTATAACTGGTAACACTGCATTTCACAGAGGTGACAAAGGCCACCTACTCCATTATGTTAACAGTCAGCCGTGTGCTGTCTGCCTGGCACACGACCCTCCGGAAAGCGCTTGGTAAAGAATGGAAGGGCGCATTCAGACCGCCGCGGTTTACTCATCTGCCTTTGTAAGCCAGGTACTACTCTTCAGGATGTTACCTGCAAATTCTTTATCACATGCTCGCAATGCGCTTTACATTTCTAAGCAGTGTTAAAAATTGAAGTATATATCTGATGTGTGTACCGGTATGTTTATATGTGTATGCGTGTTTATATATGTAGCAACTGTTTCCCGAGCACTTTCGTGTGCTCACTACATCTCACTCATAAATACGGGTGATTCTCACCACGGTACAAGTAGTGTTCTCCCCATTTTTGGATAGCGACTTCAAGGCTTAGCGAGGGGAAGTAACTTGCCTGAGATGGAGGAAAGAAATGGTGGAGCCACGACTTGATCTCCACCCGGTCTCACTGCACAATCCAGGCCTTCACCCGCTGTGGTGTCGCTGTAACCCTTCGCTGCCGTGAATGCTTAGTGGGCACAAGTCTGGCGCCAGGCATCGTGCTTAGCGCTGTCTGCACAGCAACGCATTTAATTCTCCCGAGCCTCTGTGAGGTCGTTACTTTCCTTGTCCCATGACACAGACAGGTGAGAAGTGGGACACGTGGGGCTCTTTTGCCCAGGTCCTTGGAGTCAGCAGAGAGGAGCTAGGTGGGGGTCAGCTGCGTGGCTCCAGAGCCCAGATGGTTAGGAACCGCCCCCGCCACACGCCCCCAGTGTGAAAGAACACAAGTATGATGGAATCCCAGCGTCGGAAAGAAGACATCTAATGGGTGCTTTTTAGAAACCGGTTCATTGGAGGAGGGGAATAAGGCACAGAGATTCCGAAGGAGGCTTCCTGGCACTCAGATTGATGACCAGAGTTTAAGTTCAATTTTATTTCAAAACTTGAGATTTACTGGGATAAAGAGGACTTACGCAATGGGATGGGCTTGCAGGTCGGGTTACTTAGGTCCCTCCCGTGTGCGAAGGTTTCAGAAAGAGTGCAGTGGGAGCTTCACCCTCCAGCCTCGTGGGCCCTATATCTCAATCTGCTCGTGCTGTCTTCAAGACCGATTGTGTGGACTGAAGTGATCGTCGGAGAGGACTCCATGTTCTTCCCGTGGGCCCAGGAACGTGCTCCGGCCCCAGGACTGTCTCCTGTAAGCGTGAGGCGCCACGGTGCTGCTGCGCAGCTCTGCCGAGAGGTGGCAGGCTAGAGTGTGAAACGTGCCAGGCGTCCAGAGCGAATTGAGGCCCTGATTGATATTGCTGTCGTCATCTTCATTGTTGTTAGTAGCAGTAGTAGTGGTGGTGGTAGTGAAAGTTTCTGTCTGAGACCCTGAAGGGGTTTATGGCCACTTCCTTGTGAGAAGTAGCGTTTGAAGTAATATGTTATAAAATGGTTACATGCTCTTAGGAAAAATTATTATGTAAGATTGCACTTGAGTGGCAGCACTTGAGGTGGTAAGTGACCAGCTGCTCCTGCAGAGAGATGAAACAGCGCATTCGGGAAACCTCTCATCTCGGTAGCCTGTGAGTCATCGCTGAACACGGGAAAAATGCATCTTGTTAATAAGCTTGACTTTGCGGGGAGTATTGAATGGGTTGAGATTCATTTAAAAATAAAAATAAACATTTTCATCTGTAATCTATCAGGCTAATCATATAAAAAACTTTCTGGATTCTCTTTTTTAAAAAAAGAATTCAGAAGTCTTAGCAATTATTTCTATGAAAATATTGAATCCATTATATTTTTTACTTTTAACATTGGAAGAAATAGTTTAACATAATCTTAAAGTATCTTCAAATCTTTAAATATTGAAAAAACGAAATGACCCTTGTCTTTAGGTCTTCTGGCAGTTCGTTATAGAGAAAGAGATTCATTCAAGAAAGGAAGTTGGATTTGCATTGATGTGGCCTTAGTATTTATTTTATTGTTACTCTATTTCTAATGTATTCTTTAAAACAGGAGTGAGACCTGGCTGGAGTGACTCAGTGGATTGAGCACCAGTTCAATTCCCAGTCAGGGCACATGCCTGGGTTGCAGGCCAAGTCCCTGGTAGGGGGCACATGAGAGGCAACCACACGTTGATGTTTCTCTCCCTTCCTCCCTCCCTCCCCTCTAAAAATAAATGAATAAATAAAATCTTTTAAAAATAAAAATTTAAAAGGAAAAAATACTGCTTTAAAAAAAATAAAACAAGAGTGATTGGAAGTTGGTGTCCAATATATAACTTAACATCAGGAAATAATATCATCTTATATTTTAAAAGCGATGTTCTTCACAATTTCCCTATCATTTGCTTTGTTCGTTATATTTATTTACCCACTGACAAAGTCAGCATTGCAAGCAGTCCCTGTGCCAGGGCAGAATACAAGGGCAGACCGTCTTGTCCGCAGTTCTCTCTCCTACAGCACAGCAGTCTCTGTGGTAACATTTTGTTACTTGTGATTCTTGACTAGTGAGTCATCCTGGGTGTTTTTCTTACCATTCCCGCCATCAGCCACCTTCTGGTACTACTGTATCTGTTACAATGTCGTGGATAGAAACACTGTGGAAAACCTGTGTTCCTGAACACAGCCCAGGCACTTCTCTTAGTCATCGCAGAGCCTATGAATGGTCGGTCCAACCAGGTTGCCAGAGGAGTGGAGAGAAAACCTGCCGCTCTTGCAGAGTTCCGTTTCTCTCTGGGTTGCGGTCTGGGGTTCCGTTTATTAAACCTGATTCTGACGGGGCCTTTGCCAGCGTCCCCTGGGAGTAGTAAGTAAATCGGGGAGGACTGGTTCCCCTCGCCATCTGCACCGTCTCTGCCGCTCCCTCTCGATACCGCTGCTCTCCTGGGCTGTGTCCCCACAGCCTCTCCCTCATGGCTCATAGTGTAATAGCTCATACTTCGTGAGATCTTGCTGCACTGATCCCTTGACTTACAATTTCTCATTTTCTCACAGCAACTCTTTTCAGCAGGCATGAGTTTTTCCCCATTTTACAGACCAGGAGGGAGAAAGATGGAAAGGTTAAGTGCGTCGCCCACGGTCCGTCAATAAGTGGCAGAGCTGGGGGTTGAACGCAAGCTGTCCTCCCCCGGAGTCTGCACTGTGGCAGACGCTACCAAGTCATTAAAACGCGACATGAGACGTTCTGCAGAAGATGCATGTGACCTGGGATTGTGGAGGAAGGAGTTTCGGAGCTCCTCCTGGTGGTGCAGATGTCAGGGAAAACCTTACCCTGAGAGCAAGGCGGCCTTGGAGGGAAGGAGGGCTTTGTGGAGTGACCAGGGTGAGGTTCGTTTTGGGTCAGACCAGCGGCTCAGGCGCGCGTCCCCCGGCAGCTTGTCAGTGTCGGGTGGGAAGGCCAGTAGGACCTCAAAGCTACTCCACCTGCTCTCCGGTCCTCCCAGCCCCTTCGCATCCTCCGCTCTCCGCCCACGCTCATCGCCCCTTTGGTCTTTGCTTGCTGCCACTGCACTGGGCGTTTCGAGTGTGCGCAGCTGTGCTTGTGGCCCTCCGCTGTCGTTCACCTTCTGTCCTGCGTTCATGGCGTACCGCTGCTCGGGGTTTCTGTTTATTTTCTGTTGACGCTGTTTACGGTATTCATATTAATGTTTTTAGTTCTAACACATTGAATTTCACTGCTCTATAGTATCCCAGTTTCTGAATACATCTATAAATATTTAATACTGCTAGCAAATTAGACTGTCTTTATTTTTTGCTATTATAATACTGAAACAGTGCTCCTTACATCCTGTGCCTGCTTATAGTAAACCTAGGAGTGGACTTTCCGGGTCATAAGATGATCGCATCTACAGCTCTCTGTGATGCTTATAGATTATTGTTCAAAGTGTCTGTATTGAATTATATTTCCACTAGTTGTGTGGGAAAAGCATGAAGTGCATAATTTTTTCTCCCCAATATTTTATAATCACAAAGTCTCTCTTGGAAGCATCACTGTCATTTAGTGTTCATAAGAGTATCACTTAATAATCTAATAAAGGACCTTAAGTTGCACCAAAAAACATATGTAAGACAAATAATTGTCTTGGTCATGTAAAGATGAAAGGAAGCAGGACAGCTTTTTCTAAACAGAAGAATTCTAAATAATATATCAATAGAAGGAATGAAGTAAACAGAAAAATCAGCATGTGGACAAGAGAGTAAGGATGCAGGCAAGATCCACTGATAAAACTGAAATTAACAGGGAGACTTCAAGGAGAAACAGGATATATGCATAGCTTTGTATATTCCCCCCCCCCCAAATATTCCCTAATTACTGTGTGGTCTTAACGCATGGGGTTAATTTCCACAGGTGCTCTGATGCCCCTCCTCCAGGAGGTGGGGCTTAATTCCCTTCCCTTCCTCGGGTGCGGGCTGGACTCAGTGGCTCCTTTCTCCTGCATGAAGAGAGTCGTGGGGCAGGGGAGAAACACGGCAGACACGGTGGTCACCCAGTGGTCGAGGGCAGCGCCCCCTGACAGATGATTGTCTTGCTGTCGTGCCCTGCTCTGCTGCTCTGGCAAGGACACCACACTTCAGTGGTGTTTTTACCCAAAACGTGTAACCCCGGCCTAGCCATGAGAACTCACAAAAGGAACACAGATTGAGGATGTTCTACCAGATACCTGACTGGTGCTCTTCATGTGTGCCGGGCTGTGCAAACAAGGACATACTTGAGAAGCTGGGGTGCTTCAGAGGAGGCAAAGGACCCCGGGGGACAGATGCAGCGTGCTGTCCTGGGTTGGGTCCTGGGAGAAGGACATTACTGGGGAGCTGGGCACATGTGAGTTACCTGGAGTTTCAGTGATATTGTCCGGCCAGTGTCGGTTTCATAGTGTAGAGGAGTGTGCCCCAGTTGCTGGGTAAGTGTTACCGTTTAGGGAAGCTGGGTGAAGGGTCCGCAGAAACACTCAGTGCTGTCTTTGCCACTTTTGTATAAGTCTGAAGTCATTTCAAATAAAAAGTTGTGGATAATCCAGCAAAGGATGCATAACAAGTATGTGTGTTTATACGGTTCGTGTGACCGGGGAAAGCATCAAAATGACTAAGTTATTGTTCTGCAAATAAAACTTCCCATTATTCCATGTAGACCCCGTACAGTTTGTGAGTTGTGTGTTTTTCCATTTTATTTTTGTTTGCTTTTTTAGGTTGCTAATTTATTTGCAGTTTCTATAGGTCTTACTGTTTTAAAGTATCTCATTGCTACGTACTGAAAAAATAAATGTCTCCTGAGGGTTCATGCCTTTTCATTAAGTTTTATTTTCAGAACTGCTATGTGCTAAGCATTTACTTTTAAACAGTAGTGTCTGTACCATGAGGGTTGCAAAAGGTGGTGTTGATTGCTTTTCTGCTACAAGGATTTATGGTGCTTTCAGCAATAAACACTGTAATCAGTAGACAGACTCAAAATCTTACGTATTTACAAATCTTGTCAGGTTGTCAGCTTGCTCTCAAAGCACCTGGGTCATTCCTACATACTGCCTCTTCCCTGGCATCAATATTTGCCGAGCACCAACTCGTGAACGGGACCCCTCCTTCAGCCAGCACATCGTTAGCTGACTTCTCCTTTGGAACTACAGGTATCAGGAGCCATCACCAGTGGTCTGGAGTGGGATAGTTCAAGAGTGTAATCTGTTAAATGGAAACGCTACTCAAGCAGTTTTCAGGCACCGTGGTACTATTTTCAGGGTGAGGTATGCGAGTGTATCCTTCCTCAATCTACCCATGGACTCTTACCCATAACTGAAATGAGTAGTAGGAAGTGCCGGTAGTTATTTAGGCACTTTTCATGGTCATTCATGTATTTGTTACGTGTTATACAGTGCTGAAAGTACAGAGATTTTGAAAATATTTTACCAATTTATTCTTAACTGGTACCTATAATCTTAGTCATGTTTAAAGCATTCTTTGTTCATAAATACTTGAAAAAGTACTTTTTTCTTTTAAATGTTTGGCATTTCTTATTTGGCATCACACTGCATTTCTTTTCCTTCTCTGGCAATATTCAAACTGGCCTTTTAGACTTCCATCAGCTCCCTGGTTCCTAAAACCATAAGCCCACGCCCCTTGGCCTTGGCGTCTGAGACCGTTCCCAGCCGCGTCCTCTCGCTCTGCCTTCCTTCCAGCCTCCCGGCTCGCCTCCTCACTGTTCCCCACGCAGCATGGGCCCTCCCAAGTTCTGCTGCCTCACACATTGTTCTGTCTGCCTCCTGTCTCCTGCCCACCCCTTGTGCAAAGGGCACACCTCCTCTGCCCCCAGCCTGGGCCTGCCCGACAGCAGCCCCTGCGCCAGTGTGCTCTAGCTGGGGGCGGACTGCTCTGTCTTCCACGGCACTTAACAGTCCTTGCCTTTGTCACAGAATCTCTGCTTTTTATCTGTTTAGCTGTTTGTGTCTCATCGTTGAGACTCCATGAGAGAAGGACATTTGTGTGTACAAGATCACATATTATAGGACAACTGATAAAATGCTACCCACCTGTAAAAACCACCCTCTGCCATTTTTCCCACCTCCTCCACCCACGCACCCACCCCCGGGCTCCACCTGCAAACCCTACATAGGGCGCGCCTGCCCAAGGGGGGCGCTCAGGACAAGTGTCTCCCACCCCTCAGCTCCAGTGCAGCTTTAATGTCACCAGAGTCTGTAATTTGTATTAATAAGTGTATTCTTTAAAATGCCCTAGCTCCTGGAATAATAAAGCGCCCCCAGTTATTATTCACATGTGAGTCTTTTTAAGCGTTTTCAGTACCAACTTGGGCCGTGACTTGAGGCCAGAAAGGGTCTTGGCTGTGTGGGACAGTGAAGTCAGTTTAAAAGCTTTTGGCCGGCGGGAGGGAGGGACCGGTGCTGGGGAGATGCTGCAGCTTCCTCGTGTGGGAACTGCCTGGCGGCCCTGGTGTTCAGAAGGTGCTAGAGCGGTGGCAGCCACAGTCGCCGCTGCACGTGGCCACTGTCCGGCTCCGGTCGGTGCCGTTTGTGAGGGCGGTCCTGAGAGTGTGACCCATGCTATTTCCAGATGGAACTTAATCCCAGTTTCCATTCAGCCAAAAGAAAATGATGAATAAATTCTCTCACCAAATTAGCTTTTAAGTTCGCCACTGCTCGTCCTGTGCCAGAGGGCCTCTTTGTGGTTCTTCCCGGGCTCCGTAACATGGCCAGGCGCTAACAGTGGAAGAGCAGAGACTCTCCCTGGGCAGAGTTCAAAAACAGAATAATTTAGGACCCCCCGAGGCCTGTGCAGTGAGAAGAAATTCCCTTCCATGATGCATATTTCATGCTGAGGTGGTTCACCTCTTCTAAATTTAGAATGGCAGCGCATTGCCTATTAGGAGATTTAACCCAAGGACCTCTGAGGCTAGCTTTTATTTCAGGTGCTGGTTTTTAAAATTCAAAGGAAATATAACCATTGTAACAACATTTGCTTACTACAGTATGCTTAACTCTGAATCCTGCTTTTGTAAAGTATCAGTTTAGCTGATTACCCTGTAAGTGTCCTCTTCAAATGAGTTGCCTGTTGGGGAATATTTGTTTGAGAAAGAATGCAAATGAATCAGGTGAAAGCTATTTGCCCAAGAAAAGGGGTTCTTGGCCACCTCTCCTAAAACTATTTTTGACTCATTAATTTTCCTTGTTATCCCTGGCTTTGGATAGGAGATTGTCATTTATGGAGCTTATGACTATTTTAAAATTAGCCTCAAATGTTGTTTTGAGTTGACCTCATATATCTTAAGGCTATGCCTTGCATAAAATGTCACATGTAATAAAGAGATATGTATTTGTTATGTTTAAATAGAAAGTTAAATACATAAAGCATGTTTGGAAAGATACTCGAAGGCCTACAAACTAGTGGTCCAAGTCATTTGCTGTCTAGACAGAGGAAAGCAGCAGGGACTGTTGGGGGTGTCTTGAAATACACTATTTACTACACATAGGTTTGCACTGAAAAGAAGCCTACAAACATCCTGGAAATTGAACAGTCATCGTGAGGTTTTTATGTGTCAGTCCCGCATTGGCTCAATTCTAGTATCAATTTTGAGGCATACTTCTCGCTCGTGTCCAACTGATGGTTCTAAAGGAAGGTTGGTAGGTATGAAGTGGTTTCGTGGTGCGTTTCTAAAGAGCTAAGCACCTAATAAGACTGGATGCTTGGCCTCCAGGGTGGCAGTTGGAAACGGAGGGCTGAGTACTCGTTGCTTGGTTTTATGAGCGAAGTCGGTAGTTTTCAGTAGAGCGCTTGTGGTGAATGTTTAGACGTATTTGCATGTGCTGGCTTACTTGTATGGTGTTTGCAGCTGTATTTTACTCCAGAGCTTATAAATTCAGTGACATTCGCCAGTCACTGCCTTGAAGAAAGTAGGTTCTAGTTGGAGAAAGAAAACCTACACGCCTGACTTTCATACTTAATGTTCTAAGAAGAGATACTATTTCTGCTTCTGAAGATGACTGAGGGACTTTCCCAAAGACCATTGAACTGGCATTTTATCCTGTGCTTCAAACCCGTGGGAAGTCACAAGGGAAATCATTAGCTGCGTCCTATTAAAATCCTTAAACAAGAGACGCGAACGCATCTCATTGATTGAAATATATTCTCTGTCTCTAACTCAGTGTTTATCCTCCGCTCTCTCGGGGCACTTCCGAGCAGGAGATGCCCACGTGTGTGCGGCGCTCTGCATGCAGTTCTGTGGGGACCGATCTAACACCGTCACCTAATTGTACCGAGAACCATCGCTTAGAGCATTTTGATGTTGATTTGCTTTTTTAAAAAAACCACTTCTTAATTAAGCAAGGGAGTAAAAGTTTCTAACTCATTCCGGTTCTTTGGGACAGTAAGAAGACATCCCTGGCAGTGACTGATGTTAAACTTTAATAAGACAACTTAGTAGACAAGTCGAATAACATTAAAACCAGCAATGTATGTATTAATATAAAATTTTTAGGGAGGATCCTACACAGTATGCAGACATGATGATATTTATACTTAACTATGTATGTCTGTTGTGTATATATGTAGATTTCTAAGAATTCCTCCTGTGCTCCTTGGCAATACGTTCCCGTGTACATCTGCTGCCTCTGCCCTCCCTCCACCCTGTCCCACCACATGGAACCAGGAGCTGTTTGAGGTCTGCGTCAACTCCTAAGCGTCAGACTCCTCCAGGACCGGTACTGCTCCCTGGGGGCATCCCATCCGAAGCCCAGTGCGATCTTGTGGACTTGTCACTTGGGTTAGAATGAAAAGTTTACGTGGACAGGGAGTGTAGGGACAGTGATTACAGAGAACAGCCTTTGCAGAAACTTTAAGTTTTAGAGTAAAACAGCCTTGTTTTTTAAGGCATGGAGTTAATAAATAAATGGACCATTAGCAGTAGGAGTTATATATTACTTCTAGTGTGCTGGAAAGTGTTCTGTATTGTGAGTGATGTCAGATGTTGAAAACCCAACTTACTCGTGAGGTTTTGCCAAATCAAATGGTCGTGGCAAAATAGTGAACTTACTGTAGAGGAGCCCACGAATTCTCTGCCTTCCCCATCCCTCGGTCAGTGAAGAGGCAGATGTAAGGAATGCTGTGGGGCAGCGGGACTCCAGCCCCTTAAAAGAGCCCTCCCTGCGATTACCTGAGCTGCCAGTGTCCCGGCAAGATAAATGGAAGTGTTGCAGCTTGAAGGGGCCTCGGCTGGAATGAGATGCAGTAAGGTCTCTCTCTTCTTTGCAGGCACCGTAGATCTGATAGTACTTACGAAAGAAGAATCGAGTTGGTGCCCTGCTGGCTAAATTGTCCTCCGGAGGAGTATTAGTTACAGAGCTTCTTTGTTAACTAGGCTGAATGTTTAAACCACTGCTGAACTTCCTTTATTAACATGTTGCAAGACAGCTATCCACACGGATGCCCTGAGTGTCTGCAGGGTGGGAGTATTTCTCTGTAATTTACATATAAAAGTTCCGTGTGTGTATAACAGTAACACTGAAATTACATCTTTTTATTACTCTTCTGTTGCACTGAGGTCTAGTCAGCACTGAAATTCTGATGACAATTCTGATGACTAAGAAAGCCACCGTTTTTATATTTTTCTCTTGATATTTCCTTGATCAGCTTGTTGAATAACAGAAATGCTTTTCGTGCCTTTGCTGCTTGAATGGAGCTCTCGAAACACCCATCCGTGTCGTTTTTCAACCGTAACGTGGGATTGTAAGGGAGGATAGGGAAGGAATTCATAGGTCGTGTGGAGGATTTTAAAAATTTCAAAGTAACAATTTGGTTTGTTTGTTTGTTTGTTTTTAATGAAAAGATTTGCAAAAACGTATTTAACTTCAAGTAATGATTTTTTTTAAAAATAAGTCTTTTCTGTGTTTAATTCTATGTGTAGTCTATTAGAAGATAATGGCTTTGTATCTAGTTTTCAACCAATTTTTTTCTCTAAAGAAGCATGAAAAGCCTGTTTCCTCCCAGCTGATTTCTTTCTGATTGCCCCTTTGTTTACTGGTGATACACATTCGTTAGGTATTAGAGAACATGTCTCAATGTGGAGTCCCCGCCCACCCTGACAGGGGGTGGCGGTGTCCAGTCAGTCCCATCCTGGGGAAGCGCCAACATTTCCTGACGTTCCAACATTCCAAGGGTCACCGTGCAGTTCGGTGGGGGCCGCATCACCCTGGTTCCCCGCAGGCAGAGGGCGCTGCCGTCGGCCACACCGGGACACCGCGCCCTCTGACTCGGAGGCCCCAGGGTCTCTGTCACAACTGCTGTCCCTTGTAGCCCCAGAGCAGCCACAGGCAGAGGAATGGCTGCAGCTGTATTCCAGTAAAATGTTATAGTCTCCGAAATTCAAATTTCAGGTATTTTTTGTATATCACAAAATACTGCTTTTTTTACTTTTTTCCTTTTTGAGACATTTAAAAATGTTTGGCTTGTGGGCAGAGCAAATACAGGTAGGGTCCGGTTCTAGCCCGTAGGCCACAGCCTGCGGTGTCCCGCCTTAAAGAGCCATGCCCCAGCGTGTCCCTGTGCAGGTGGTTAGGATGGGACTGCCGTGGGGGCAGGGCCCCAGCCACGCTGCCACACGCCTATGCCCACACCCGCCCCAGCTCTGAGGCTGGGCCGGGAGGAGCCGGCGGCCAGCCTGGGGGGTGGAGGTCTGGGGCCCTGTCTGTCCTCGTGGGCACATCAGAGTGTGTGCGTGCATTCCCTCCGGTGAGCCCAAGTTTCGTCTCCGGGACCTCGGAGAAGCACCTGGGGTGCTGACGTGGGGATAGTGTCTGCACCGTGTGGGGCATGTTACACGCTCGGCAACTTCCTCTGTTTCCACTGGCTTCCCGAAGTTGTGTTTCGTTGGGAAGTCTGATTCCAGCTGTTCCGGTGAAACGCAGGGACTTACCAGCTGAATATGTGCACGGTCACACGTGTCGTGTGTTCTGAGTGGAAATGTTCATGTGGTAGTTTTCTCTGAATGCTGAAGATACAATTCAGTTTGCCCCATCTTACTTTGAAGATTTAATGATAACTTTCTCTAGGGTGATATTTTCAATCTGCCCTGTTACTGTGACATTGTTATTCATAAGCACAGTTATGTGGCATTGAGGATTGTACTCCATTTTACCTGGAGAGATGTTACTCTTAGTGCAATAAATTTTTGTTTTTCTAAAATACTCATTTTTTGTGAGATTTTCATGAGCTATTTTTTTAGAATATGCCTTTTTTATTTTATTTATTCATTTTTAGACAGAGGGGAAGGGAGGAAGAAAGGGAGAGAAACATCACTGTGTGGTTGCCTCTTGTGCACCCCCTGCCCCGCGACTGGGGACCTGACCCACAACCCAGGCATGTGTTCTGACTGGGAATTGAACTGGTGATCCTTTGGTTCTCAGGCAGGCACTCAATCCACTGAGCCATACCAGCCAGGGCTAGAACATATTTTTTGATCATTGGCAATTTTGATGTTAGGAAAAGAGAAGTTAATTCTATAAAATGATTATATGCTTTCCAGGAGACTAGGATCTTAGTCCTGAGTTTGCTTTGTGACATTTTGGGTACCCTGTAACCAGCTCTGCTTTACCCAGCCCCTTTTGTACTTCCTGTCTAGATTCATTCTTCAGAGCCTAATAAGCATCTTCCTGCACTAATTTTCAAAGCCCTCGTTTTAGAGGTTGCAGGAGTAAGCAGCGAGGAAAATTAAACGCGAATGCAATTGGAAGAGCGGAGAGTGCTGGTCCGGATGGAAGGTGCCTTGGAGACAGCGGCCTTTCCGACTCCGTGCTGCACTCCGTAGTTCTGGTTATCAGGACAGATGCCTCGAACACCGCAGCTCGGCCCCGGGGACGCGTTCCGCGCCTGGCTGTCGGCCTCTGCTGTGTTTGCAGGCCCAGTGACGAGGGAGGCCAGTCCTGGCGGCAGGCCGGGCCTGGGCGCCGCAGCCCGGAGGGAGACCAAGTCAGCCTCCGCCCTCCCGCCATTTGGGGTGTGCGGAACGCTCCTTTCCTCCTGTCTCCTCTCTCTTCCTCCCTCCTTCGTCTTCAGCAGGTGCCATGTGCCCTCAGTCGTGTAACCTTCAACACTAACTTTGACTCTGAGCCTTAGTTTCTGTATCTGTCAGATGGGGGTTTTAATAATTGCCTTAGAGGGTGTTATGAACAATTCAGAGAACATTAAAATTGTGTAGCTTAAAACTTTTAAAAGTAAGGCATGATATTAGGGTTCATTCTATTAACATAACTCCAAAGGGATTTATTTTCACAATATCATATAAAAATACATGAATCATGCCGTGGCCGGGTGTCTCAGTTGGTTAGAGTGTCACCCTGTGCACCAGAAGGTTGTGGGTTCAAAATCCGGTTGGGATGTGTACAGGAGGCAGCTGATCTGTGTTTTTCTGTCACATCGATGTTTCTCCCCCCCCCAAAAAAAATCAATAAGCATGTCCTTGGGTGAGGATTTTTATTTAAAAAGGCACATAATCCTATTTTGTTATAATGGCATTTATGCAATTTCTTAAAATGTGGTGGTTTTCTACCACAAGCCTTCACTAAAATTCTGACTGCTGTTACGTTGCAGTATCCTAGTTAGAAATTCAGACAGCCCTCCAGTGTCGACTTTTAAATGAAAAGATCCAAACCTGTAGCTGACAGCTAGGGAGGTGGTCGTTTGAGAGTCAGGCTTTCCATTCAGATGGTCAGTCGTCACCTAGCGGCTGTGTCCGGTGGCTCTTTCAGTGGTTTGTTGGACGAGGGGCCGGCAGCTTAAACTTGCAGGGCCGTCCAGCCTTTTGGCGTCCTGGGCCACACTGGAAGAAGAGTTGTCTTAGGCCACACGTTATAATACATGTGACATGTGATCACAAAAAATCTCATCGTGTTTTAAGTAAACGCAGTTTGTGTTGAGCCGCATCCACAGCCGTCCAGGGCCGCATGCAGCTGGGGGGCTGCAGGTTGGACACCCCGGCTCCAGGCAGAGCTGTTGGATGGTTTTGTGGAGTACAACTTCATTCATTTTTTAGGGATTGATCAGATCTTACAGTTCAATTTATAAGAGATCGCATCAAAGTTTTCTAATAACAAGTGGCCATGCTCTGAATTTTGGGTGTTATCTAGAAAAACTTCATTGCTGAAGGGGATGTTGTCACGATTTTCAAATAGTTTTGGTCATGTATCGGTCCAAATTTACAGTGTCCTCTGTAAATACATGTGATTTCTTTCTTCCTCCCTTCCTCAGGACCTGTCTGGCTCCATCGACGACCTCCCCACCGGGACGGAAGCCACCCTGAGCTCAGCGGTCAGTGCGTCCGGGTCCACAAGCAGCCAGGGGGACCAGAGCAACCCGGCTCAGTCGCCTTTCTCTCCGCACGCGTCCCCGCATCTCTCCAGCATCCCTGGGGGCCCATCGCCTTCTCCCGTCGGCTCTCCCGTGGGAAGCAACCAGTCGCGGTCAGGCCCAATCTCTCCCGCGAGTATTCCAGGTACTCCCTCTCTAAATGGCTGTCATTTGACTCCGAAGTAAGGGTGGCGCTAGTGTTTATCAGTAGCAACACACGTTCCCGTACATTTTTTGCTGTTTAAAAATCTAGTGATGGGACTACGTATTAGGAACATCAGTTTGTGAATTGTTTATCACCAAAGCATACGAGAGTTCCAGTTCCAAAAGATACGCAACTAGTGAGTGGAAACGCCCAATTAATATGATCACCAACCACTCTGGTACCTTCAGCTTGCACATTTTCCTAAACTTATGCCAGAAAAGTATTTATTTTCTCTTAGCATATATTTTGTGATGATTCTTTTAAATAAGATCCCTGTTGTTAAGTGCCACTGAGGTGAGATTGTTGACGAGTATTGGCCTTAGTTTTTTTCGGTTTTACTTAATTTATACCATGGCACTTATTTTCTAAAATGTATTTAGTATTTGTACTTATCAGTGTCTTAATTTGCTGACACATGTTCAAGACCCTGCTGCTGATACAGACATTACCTTCTGATTTTGATGTAAGACGTTTATGTTCCCGTTAAGTCTTAGGCTCAGCCATTTCAGCGGCCACACTAATTCTAGGTCCCCTGCTTCCTGTATTGTGAACTGGGGATTATCTGTTTGTCTGTTTGTCATTTGCCTATTCCTCATCCATCTTTCTTAGACTGACCTTCATGCAGACCCACCAAGCAACAAGCTTTCCTTTATCAGCGAACTTGATGTCGCTTTTCTCTCTGTGAACTTTGTTAACATGGTACTGGTGGCTGCCAGAAGGCACTTTCTCCTAACCCATCAGAATCGATACTGATCGCTGATAGATTTTCTGATAGTTTATTCTGTTATCTTGGAAGTACGAATGGTAGTTTTTACTCCTTTTTACCATTTCACACTTCTTATTTTTTAGAAAATCTGTATCATGAGGTGTTTTATATATGTATGAACATACATATGCATCTATGTAACATGCTAATTTTGAAGCATGACTATCAAACGAATACCTGCGAGCACCCGCCCAGTCCAGGTTCAGGGCCGGGGGTTTCTGGTGGGGACGTGTCTCCGTGTGTGCCCCTGTGTCATCTGCAGCCGGTGCACCTCACTGCCTCTGACAGCCTCCGGATGCTCTTCACTCATTCTTCTCGGTTTGGGAGATTTTAAAGAGTTTTACTACAAACTTCATTTACAGAGTGCATATTGTTAGTTTTCTTTAGTTTTGAGCTTTCTGGAATTGCATCATATTTAAAATAATTATAGAACTCATCATCCAAGCTGAGGCACTTGTGAGCATGGACAGGTTGCTGCTTAAAATTACAGGAGGACAGTAGGCCCAGACCAGGAGGATGCTGGGCAGGTAGGACACATGGTCCCTGGCATGCTGTGAGTGGCCTTCTGCAATTACTCTTTTGACTAAATGCCGTGTTTCTAAGAATTGTCCATGTTTTGGGTATAGGCATGATTTGACTACATTCTAATAAAAGCATTTTGATGTTATCTGTCTTTCAAAAATAATTGTCCTCATGGTAATCGTAATAAAACCAGGACTGACCCTCTTTCAGCATTTTTAAAGCTGTGACTGCTCTATATTTCAGAATTCCTTAAGAAATTTTTGGTGTTGTGATGGCTTCTGAGGTATTACCTATCTCAACATTGGAAAATGATGCGTAAAATACTATATTCGTCGAAGAAGAACTCACTCCTCCTTTTTGAATTGAGTCAAAAGGAATTTTCCTAATGCATATATGAAAACTTTCCTAAGGTGTAAAAATATTGTAGTTTTTCATTCAAAACCCCTGACGTGGGCAGTTCACAGTCTATTTTTAACCGTGTGGTTATCATTCCAGATGAGGGGTCCAAACCCTTCATTCTGCTGTTCGGATTTCGATGTGGTAGAGAACATGTCACCCAGCACAAGAGCTCACTGGGGACACCTGCTGTCACCTACAGTAGAGGCGGTGGCCCAGCAGATGGGACTGGCCTCGGAGTTGGGTGCTTGTTTGTGTCTCTTGTGGGTGCCCGTGGGCCAGTGGACTGTGGGTGACCTGTTGGCACCGTCACCCACAAGGCTGCTCCTTCTCGGTCACCACAGAGCAGGGCCCACCTGCATTGATTCTCTCTGCTGCCTCCCCAGGAAAGTGAGTTTTTAATAGAAAGCGTTCTTCTTTCTTGGCGTTCCTTAGAGCTTGTAGCTCGTATTTTAAACTTGTATTGGAAATGCTGATTGACCAAGGCCGACTCGTCCTTTCACCAGCCCGAGTCAGCTCCTCCGTGCCTGTGTCCTCACGGTGCTCGGGAAAACCGTTTCGGCGAAATGTAGTCCAGGGGAAAAGTCACACAGCGGAAGGAAGTCCGCTTTGTGGGGGGAGCATGCAATTCAAGTCAGTTAACTTTGTGGAGTATGAAGCTGTAATAGGAATAGAATCATGTAAAACATGACAAACAGAATATAGCTTAATGTTAGTGTTATTTTATGAGGCATAACCTCAAGAAAATCTGATCAGCAGCTTGGGTCTTTCTTCACATGTGTACCGAGTGGAATTCCAGTGGCATTTGAACTGGATGGACTTTCATAGTCATCTGATCTTAACCTCCTCGTTTTATTTTTACTTTTAATTATATTTTATTGATTATACTTTTACAGTTGTCCTGATTTTTCCCCCTTCACCCCTCCACCTAGCACCCCCTAGACATTCCCCACACCATTGTTCATGTCCATGGGTCATGCATATGTGTCCTTTGGCTGCTCCATTTCCTACACCGTACTTCACATCCCATGACCATTCTGTAACCATATTTGTACTTCTTAATCCTTCACTGTTTTCACCCATTACCCCGATCCCCTCCCATCTGGCAGCCATCAAAACGTTCTCTGTGTCTATGATTCTGTTTCTGTTGATTCTGTTTCTATTTTGCTTGTTTGCTTTTTAGATTTACTGGATAGATATGTATTTGTTGCCATTTTGTTGTTTATACTTTTGATCTTTTCTTAAAGAAGACCCTTTAACATTTCACGTAATAATAGTATTGTGGTGATGAACTCCTTTACCTTTTTCTGGTCTGGGAAGCTTTTTATCTGGCCTTTAGTTCTAAATGATAGCTTTGCTGGGTAGAGTAATCTTGGATGTAGGCCCTTGCTTTTCATTAGTTTGACTATTTCCTGCCAATCTTTTCTAGCCTGCAAAGTTTGTTTTGAGAAATCAGCTTACAGTCTTACAGAGGCTCCATTGTAGGTAACTAATTGTTTTCTTCCTGCTGCTTTTAAGATTCTCTCTTTGTTATTAACCTTTGGCATTTTAATTATGATGTGTCTTGGGATGGTCCTATTTGGGTTCATCTTGTTTGGGACTCTCTGTGCTTCCTGGACTTGTACATCTATTTTCTTCACCCAGTTAGGGATGTTTTCAGTCATTATTTTTTCAAATAGGTTTCCAGTTTCTTGCTTTCTCTCCTCTCCTCTGGTAAGCCCATGATGCAGGTACACTTCGTGTTGTCCAGAGGCTCCTTACACTATCATCTTTTTTTTTACTCTTTTTTCTTCTTGCCGTTTGGATTGCATGCCTTTTTACTTTCTTATATTCCAGATTGCTGATTTGAGTCTTGGCTTCATCCACTGCACTGTTGAGTCCCTGTAAATTTTTCTTTATTTTAACTAGCGTATCCTTCATTTCTGACTGGTTTTTTTTTTATGGTTTCCATGCTCTTTTTATGCTGTTGAAGTTTCATCGAGTTCACCGAACATCCTTGTAACCAGTGTTTTGAACTCTACATCTAGTAGATTGCTTGCTTGTCTACACTTTGTTTAGTTCTTTTTTGGAGTTTTGGGCCATGTTTCTGTGTCTGCTCATTTTGGCAGCCTCCCTGTGTTTGTTTCATGTATTAGGTGGGGCAGCTGTGTCTCCCAGGCTTGGTAAAGTGGCCTGATGTAGTAGGCGTCCTGTAGGGTCAGGTGGCACGGCCTCCCCTATCACTCAAGGTGTGCATACCGTGTGGGCTGTGTACTCCCTCCAGTTGTAGTTGAGCCTTGATTGCTATTGGCATATCCAAAGTCAGCCACCACCTGTATTGTCTCTGGGGTCACACAGCATAAGCTACAGAGCCATCTGCAGGTGGCTGCTACTTGTGCTGGGCTTGAAGGTGCCCAGGTGAGACCAAGCTGTGAACCAAGGACAGGCCTGGGGCAACTTAGTGAGAGGTACAGGGCTCGCTAAAGCCAGATGCTGCTTATTTAGGAAAACCTGAAGCATGAGCCAAGACAAGCCATTTGTATGGAAAAGCCACTAAAAACCGCTTGGGTGGGCCAGAAAGCTGGGTGGGGTGAAGCTTCAGGGAATCACCAGGGTGGGGCAGATGGTGTGGGCCAGGTTGATGGAGTCAGATATGGCACTGCCTGCCAGCTCTGTGGCTCTGTGTGGCGAGGGCCCAGAAGAGGAACAGTGGCCTCTGCCAGCCCTTCTTTCTGGGAGAAAGCTGCCCCCCAGCTCTTGCCCTGATGCCGGACAGTTCAGTTCCTCCCCGTACATCTCTGATGCCTTTCCATTGCTGCCCCCATGCTGGAGTTCAGAGGGCGTGAGTCTGAGTAAGTCTCTACCTGCCATAGGGTCCAGCTGGCTCTGTCTTCCACAGCCTCAGTTCCCACTGACTTTTGCAGCCAGAAGTGACGGAGACTTACTTCCCTTCCTGGCACTGGAATCCCTGGGGTGGGGACCTGGGTCTGGGGCTGGGACCCTTCACTCCTTAGATATCATTTCTCTGCCTCTTGCAGGTGTGGGACCAGCGCCACTCTGCCCCTCCTACCAGTTTAGATGTAGTTTCCTCTTTAATTCCGTAGTTGTCAGACTTCCATTCAGCTCAATTTCTGACAGTTCTGAATAATGGTTGTTTATAGTTTAGCTGTAATTTCGATGTGGTTGTATGCGGAGGTGACCCGTGTGTGCCTACACTGCCATCTTGCTTACCTCCTCATTTTATAGCCACTGGCTAGCTGTGTAACCTTGGACAAGTCTGTGAGCCTCGCTGTGCCTTAATCTGCATCTGTAAAGACAATAACCGCATCTCGTAGGGTTGCTATAGTGATTACTTGTGTTAATACCTATGACGCAGGTGCATGGTAAGTGTTCAGTGCCTGTTAACTGTGATCAGGGTTATTGTTACTGTTCAAACTGAGATCTGGAGACTTGTCCATGGTAATCACTACCTAGAACAGCAGAGGCTTTGAAACCGGAGAAGCCGGCGTTCGTGCTGCCCGTCACCTCCCAGACCCAACAGGCGGAGACAGGGCCTTGTTCAGATGGTCAGTGATCCGAGAACTCGGGGGTTGTACTCTAACAGACCATCTTAAATTCCATTTTAAAATGGCCCTTTTTATAAGGAGGACAAAGTATAGTTAAGGGGTTTGGGATTCAGGGAAAAGTTCGTTGGATTTAAAAAACTGCAGTGTTCTTGCCCTGGGCGGTGGATGTCTCTCTCTGGAGCACAGCGGCTCAGGTACCACCTCAAACTGCTTGCAGCCCTCCTGAGGCACAGAGGTGGGACTGCCTGTGGTCCCCTGGAGTCAGGGTGGGCCATGCCTTCCGTTCCTGGAACAATAGCGTTTACATGCATTGATTACTAAGCTTATTAACTATTACTTAAACTAAAATTTTCCAGCTTTTGAGTCCCCCATCATCAGCTTCTGATTCTTATTCCAACAGTGCCCTTGTTCAGTTCAGAAGATGATACATACGGTAGTCCTCCTACCCCCCACGGACACATTCCAAGACCCCTGGCAGGTGCCTGAAACTGCTGGTAGTACAAACCCTGTTCTGTATTCACTGCATTTTTTCCTGTACAAGCACAGCTTTTCACTTAAAGGAAGCTCTTTATGGCTTCTCTTCGGCATTCATGAATTGCCAGCATCACCGCTCTTGCACTTGGGGCCTGTTCCTAAGTGAAGTAAGTGTTACTTGGAGGCAAGCACCGTGATACCAGGACAGGCAACCCGATCACTGCTGGCTGAGTGACTGCCGGGCGGGCCGTGTCTACAACATGGGGACGCTGGACAGAGGGACGACTCTCGTCCCAGGTGGGACAGGGCCGGGGGGCAGGAGATTTTATCATGCTGCTCAGAACGGCGCGCAATTTAAAACTTACACGATTTGCTTATTTATGGAATTTTCTAGTTAATATTTTCAAACCACGTTGCCTACAGTAACTAAAATCCGTGGAAAGCAAAGCTGTGACTGGGGGGGTGTGGGGGGGATCACTGCATGTGAAGTTTCCAGTGATGGCTTGCCGTGTTTACTAAGGTGATTGAGTAGGACTGCTAGAACTAGCCATAAAATCATGTTTCCACAAAGTTGAATCTGTTTTTCTTCTAACTTGGAAGAAATGATAGGTCAGCGGTTGCTCTTCTTGGGGGTTTAATTCTGAGAAGGTTAAGAGAAGACCAGGAGACCAGGGGGAGACAAGAATCTAAATTCTTGCTTCACTCCGATCATGGGCAAATTGATTTCGGTGTGATGTGATAGGCAGGCAGTCTAGTGGAAAATTTAATAATAGATGCCGTTCAGAACCCTTGGCTCTCGCACTGTTTGCATGTATTGAGACATCAACCAGCTATGATCAATACCGCCCTCTCTCAGTGGCCTCGCCAGGGCCGCCACATGCAGGAGAGCCAGTGGCCTGTGGGTCCGAGAGGTGGAGTGGAGCGCAGGCGGCCCTCCCGGGGAAAGGGGCGCCCTTTCGAAGGCCACGCCAAGGAGCCTCAGGGCCCCTGGCACGCTGCCCCGGGCCTCTCGGGCGTTGGCATCCACTCTTGGAGTCCCCACAGCTAAGCCCATTCAGACATCCTTGTTGGGATATTTTTTGATAGATGCTCATCAAAAATTTTCTGTGGTGTTATTTTAAGGGGATTTGTTTAAAAAAATCATGCAGCTTTTTGTTGAAGAAAATTTTTTGGTCTTCTATTTCCTTCTACCTACCTATATACCCTCTATTTTCTTTCCTTTTTTTTTTTTTTTTTAAGTATTTGTGTGAACTTGGTCATAGGTAGTAAAATCACATTTTGGAACTGCTCGTAAAGAGCTGGTCTTTTTTTCTCGATTTACCTAAATGCGAAGATGCCTTTCCTTCTCCGCCCATGAGGCCCAGTCGGCCATCTCACCTCCGCCTTTTTTCACCTCTAGTCTTTATGTTTACATTTCATTCATTTGTCCCTTCGACCCTAAGATAATTTACGGATTGCCTTCGTTTGCTTCTGAGTCTGTACTAATGGAATAAATATGTCAGGGAGAGAGCACATGGTTTCCCACCCAGGGCAGGGTGCTCAGGCTGCTGCTCTGGGAACATCTGTTCGGAATTTCCCTGGTTTTCTGTGTGCAGCCTTTTGCTTTCTCCTCCCCCCCCCCCCGCCCCCTTCCTTCCCCTCGATCCCAGGACCAACTCGTGCTTTCTGACCTCACCTCTCTCCCGTTACCTCCCACCGAATCTTGCTGCTGCCTCTCCGTGCGTCACAGATTGGCTCTTCCAGTCGTCTCTCTGCATCAGGTCATTGTTGAAATGCGCAGCTGTTGTGTGGCTGATAGCTGGGGTGAGGTGAAGCCAGGATGTTGTGGGGGCTCTTCCCAGTGTTGCCTTCCCGGGGTTTGTTGAAAAAGAGCAATCATTTTTCTCCACGGCTGCCCTGGTAAATGAAATTGACAGCTGAGGAGAAGTGTCACAGCGCTAGATAAACAAAGCCCAGTAAAGCATCCCGAATGGCTGAATCTGTTTCTTGCCTGTTAAACCGTTTCCCCAGCCGCTGCAAATGGGCCCTCCTCTCCTCTCCTGGGCCTCGCCAACATCGTGAGTGTCATGGGAACCACTGCCGTGACACCCTGGCACGGGTCGCCCTGGCACCTCCCTGCCCCCAGTGGGGCTCTTCCTTGCTGCGTCCCTTGCAGAGCAGGATGCAGATTTTCTGTGTAAGGAGCCCCATGGATTCTCTCCTTTTGTTTGCACATTACAGGCCGGCGCTGCAGCTCCCTGTAGTTAGAAGGTCGAGAACTCAGCCTGGTTAATCTAACAAGCACTCGAGAACAGATATGTGTATGTTACACATTCCCCCAGTGCCATCGCCGGTTTTCTTCTTTTAACTTAATTGTTTTCGTTTCTCCCTCCTTTGCATTGACATATTTATATTTAGAGGAAGAAGTGAAATGCCTCTATCTTTTTAATTGGTAGTGCGCACCGAGATACACAGGCATTTAAATCGAGCAAATCTGAAGTCCATTCAGTTGGTTCTGAAATATATGCTATTAAACCTCTTTGTCCCCTGTTAATAAATTAATTACCCCAGCACACTGCACTTTCGCTGCTCCCTGGGTCGCGGCCGCCCCTGAGGGACTCTCCCTGGGCAGGTCCTGACTGCTGTGCAGGCCTTCCCCGGGGGCCGCGTCAGAACCCACAGCCCGTCAGGACATCAGCGCAGGGTAATTTCGCTGTCTCCCCTCCCGTTTACTAACAAAGCAGAAATGTAAATAAGCCGGACTTTGTAAAATGTTTGTTATTGGCCAAAGGCTTTTGTCAGCTTTTTCTTCATATGCTGTAAGCAGCCGCAGTATTTAACTATTAAGAAGGGTGAACATACAGTGGGGGAGGGTGACAGCAGGCAGATATTAACCGTTCGTCTCCTGGCCAACATTTTCGTTTGTGCAAACTCCCAGCGTTTAAACTGCTGGGGGTAGTTCCTCAGATCGAAGGATAGTAAGTGTCGATTCCTGAACAGATTCCCCCCGAGTCTTCATTTCGGCTTTGGCTTTGGTGCCAGGCCAGCTCCAGGTGGAGCTGGCACTCTCCCCTGAGAGCAGGACTGTTGACTAGTGGATGGGGACCGAGGATGGGGAGCCAGGCGTTCACATTGGTGTCTCGACAGAGACACTCGTCTCCTGGCGGTTCTCTCTCCCGCACGGTACTGGGTGCTCATTTCAACAAAACTCACCAGTGGCTACCTCTTCCTGGCTGTCACGGACAAAAGTAAAGTTTCATCAAAAACAAAAGTAAAGCTTCCTCTTTTTAAGTTTTGTGGGATCTGTTGTATGGGGCGTCTCGCCTCCCACCCTGCCCCTCCCCAGACTGGCTGAGGGGCGGGTGGTTTAAGAGCTAAGACGAAAAACGGGGAGGAGTCTTTCGTGAATATTTCAAGAGCCACCCTCATTGCACTGATCTTTTTCTCTTTCCTCCAGAAGTCCTCCTTCCCCTCCCAGTCCGGTCCACTGGCGCGTGCTCTCCCCCACCCCCTCCCCTCCCCTCCCCCCCAGGAGCCACACACCTGCCTCTGGACGGACCTGCTTCTGGGTCCACAGCACCGGAGCCCTTTACTTATTCAGACTCATCCTGGAGAGTGACCTAAGTTGCTGCCCTTTGAAAAGGGTGACAGGTTTTAGGAGCCCATAGAAACGGCTTTGCCAGCGATGGTCCTTCCATTCTCCTGAAGCCACCGTGAGTCTAGAGCCAGGCTATCTGAAGCGTTCTCACACCAGCCCCTGGACAGCGAGCCAGGCCTCCAGTGCACTGACCCACCGTGGTGAACCTGCACCCTCGGGGGAATCTTAGACACCAGGCAAGAGTGGATTCCAAAAACGGTGGCACCTAACAGATGCACTTCAGAAAGTAACTCGTCGGGCAGCATTGTGGTGCGTTTAGAGCTGCTCCGTGTAGGTGCTCAGCCAGTTCTGCCTTTTCCTTAGCAGGTGAGAGCCTAGCAGTTTTCAGTAGGAGCTGATGGCTGTGCCTAAAAACAAGATATTTTGGTTAGAAAACTAATTTTCATGCTTCATTTGACATACAGACAAGCAGATTCTGGAAGGATGCTATAATGGGAAAGAGAAAAATGAATTGCAGTTAGGAGTTAGTCATAGGCTGGAGTGAGCAGGAAGGATTCGAGAGAGAGGAAATGATGGTTCCCGGTCTAATTTGTCAAGATTAGTGCTTGTAAAGCGAACACCGGAGAGCACCAACCAGGGTTTCTATCCGTTTTTCATCTGTTCCCCTGGATAGTTTGAACTCTCAGGGGTCAAGCCTAACCCATCTTACATAAGTAAATTTTCCACTTTTTAATTCATTATTGCTCAATGAAATTCTGGGTGAAATTATGAGTTTATTTCTGTATGTAAGCGGTCCTGCCCGTTTCCTGTCACGGTAACATTAGTAGACTCTCTAAAATGGCATTGCACGCAATAACAGATTTTTTATTTGAAAGTCTGCAGTCGCCCTACCTGGTAATCTTATTTTAAAACATCCATCAAGCGTTCTCGTTTGGCTTCTTGCGAAGCAGAGATCCTGCAACAGCTTGTCGTGAGGGCGATGCATGCTGCTTGTTGGCAGGCTGAGCAGGGGGAAAAAGCGCTTAAACACAAAATGCCATCGATATCTCCATGTTTTTAATCTGTGGCAGCCCGGGAAACATCAATTCAGCAGTTCTACAAACCAGAGAACTTCAGCCAGTATTTTTCATCCCTTACAAAGTAAAATATTTTGTATGTTATAGAAAACAGTAATTGCCGATCCTTTCCAAATGGTGCGGGGCAGCACTTTAAGAACACGTGAATATATTTTGCCTTATAGTGACATGTCATTGCAGCTCTGTATGGTTCAGTTATGAGATATTAGCACCCCCTGCCCCTAAAATTCAGACCAGGACCCTGGCTGCAGAAACTCAGTACCTTGGTCATGAACGTTCTCCTGCTCTTTCTAAAGGGCAGGCCCCCCACTGCTGACCTGCAAGCAGGGCCTTGCATTTGGAGCTCCTACCCCAAGATTCTGAGTTCCTCTTCCCTTTACAGGCCCCCCTGACCCAAGTCAGGGGTTCTGGTCATTGGGAAATGAGCATTTCTCCTTTTTGCAAAAGCAGAAGTCTGTTCACTTCTTCCATTTCAGCAAAGCTCAGGTTAAGCCTTTTATGCTACTCCTTCCCCTACATTCAGAAATAAGACGACTAGGATCTTCTCAGGATGCGCATTCCCAGTGGGCTTTGCTCCCCCTCTTACTTAAAATTAAGTTACACGGTTCCGTTCACACTCCCCTCTCATTTCCATCCCCTCTCTTTGGGCTTCTGCACATGAAGATGTGGGAACGCCTGGGGCACCGAGGCAGTGCTCGGTGCCTTGTTCTTGCCCTGCACAGCGAGCAGCTCGGCGGACACCTTCACGTGGCTGACCGGGCGGCCCACGCCCACTCCTCCATTGTCTCCCTTCTGTCCACGGGAGCAGCACTCCAAAGGGCCTGCTTACCTAAGTTCACTTTCACTACTGGCCCTGAGTAGACTGCCAGTGCCCTAAACTCATGCGCTGAATGCTCTGGCTCTCAGCTCAGGCGTGTCCGCCACTCTTGAAATGGTGTTGGCCTTGACCCACGCTATTTCCTGTCTTCACTGAGACGGAGGAATTGGGATGGAGGGGTACAAAAGCTTGTTGGAACAAATTTCAGCATAGAAGTAAAAATTTCCAAAAAATCATTTGGGAAATGGCAGTGAAATAAATAGTACTGTAGTCAAGATGTTCCTGATGTTGATTTCAGAAACTTCTGATCTGTATTACTGTGTTTTCTAAAGGGAGTAAGTAGCAGCCGTGAAAGGAACAATACCATTTTACAAGGAGCGTTATGTTATTGCCCTATCTTCTGGTAACCCCGAACCAGGATTATGATGATGTGTTGATTGATTATAGCCGTTAAGTCTCTTACTAATCAGTTTCATCACTTACTCGCAATTCACACACTTGCACCTTTGATTTCTCTTCCATAACAGGGTGATATGGGTTGTCATTGACTAATGAAGAACAGAATTGGTTTCGGCGTGAGACAAACGGAATGCCGACACCAATCCTAAAATGCATTAATCTTTAATAATCCACATCTGCATGTTTATAAATGATATAACCGGGGATTGTTCGTGTTGATATTCTCCCTTTCAAACAGAAAGTGACATGGGAGTTTGTACTTGCAAACTACATTAAATGCACACAGCCGAACACTGAGAGGGTGACCTTGCTGGGGAGGCTGTGTGTGTTGATGCGCTGGGTGGGTTTTTCAGAAGTAGCCTGTCGTACCTTTACTGTTGGATAAACCAGGTGATGCCCTGAGGAAGGCCAGCTAACCCAGTTGCTGGTTTTGTTTTTTTCTTAATGTATTGTTCTCTTCTTTCATTAGTTTAGCAAAGTCCTGAATGTGTATTATGCTGCATGCTTGTTTTTAGGGACTGGGGAAATTTGTACTAAACATAAATGACAAAGGGCCCCGCCCTCATGAAGCTTAAGTTCTCGTGGGAAAGACAGGAAGTAAGCAAATAAGTACCTACTGTATTGTCAGGTATTGTTAGAGGGGGATCAGGTTGCTTCTTTAGACAGCAGCGAGTAGGAAAGATGCTCTTAGAAACTGACATTTTAACTACAGTCTCAATGCAGGAAGGGCAAAAGCAAGCCATGTTGGATGTCTGGGAGAGAGGGATCCAGGCAGAGCAAAGAGCAAGTCCAGAGGCCCTGAATCAGTCATGTGGTTGGTGTGTGAGCAGGAGACACCCCAGGGTCACTGGGGCCAGAGCCTGGTGGGGAGGGGGAGATAGGGGCAGATTAGGCAGGCAGGTAGACTAGAAGGCCAGCCCAGGCAGGGCTTCATACGTTATGATTAGGATTCTGTCATTTACTTCCAGTGTGACGGGAAGGCACTAGAATGTGGAGAAGGCAGGAGCATTCTGGCTGCTGCGTGGAGACCATACTGTCAGGGGTCCGGGCGGAGAGGGACATGGGTTGGGAGGCTCCTGCAGTAGCCTAGGGGAAGGAGGGTTGGTCGGGGCTGGATGTAGTGGAGCGGAAGGTTTTTGGTCCCAGAAGTTGGTGGTGAATGGAGGTTCTGTGCAGTGGAAGACGAAGGAGCAAGTCTTTGAAGGGGGGATCCAGAATTTGGTTTTGAACGTGTTAGTTACATTTGAGATGCCTGTTAGGCATCAAGGGAGATTCTGGGTAGGCAGTGGGGTCTGGATTCAGAGTAGAGATCTGGGTGTGTGGGTCATTAGGGTTCTAGATGAGACCAGCTGGGGGGGCGCCTAGCCTGTGTCATAGTCACCTGGAGGGCTTGGGAGAGCATAGATGGTGGGGCCCCACACCCAGTTTCTGACTCAGTAGGATTGGGTTGGAGCTGGAGAATGTGCATTTCCAGCAAGTTCATAGGGTGTGAAGCCAGTGGTTCTCAGCACTGACTACACAAAACATCCCGGGAAAGGCCTGGGGCCAGGACGCCGATTGAGTGGACTGACTGGGTGCTGCTCCATACTCCTTAAAGCTCCCCAGGGGGTTATCCTCCGGAGCCACGGTCGGTCGGGGAATCCTGCGAGGAGAAGTCTGAGCACTGACCCCTAGGACACTCAACGACACAGAGATCACCAACGGGACAAGGAACAGCCAGGGAGTAGGTGGAAACCAGGGAGGGTGTGGTGGTCTAGAAGCCGTGCGAAGAAAGCCGTCCAGCAGTGGAAGAGACCACTGCGCACAGAACCGCTTACCACTTCCCTCCGAGCGTCCCAAGGGCGTGTTCTGAAAGGAAGCTAGTGTTCCCAGTTACAGCCGTGCGTGTGAAGGTGTGAAGGTCGTAGGAGAGTTTAGGGATCAGGACTCTTTTTCAGGGCCGCGTGTATGGCCGTTTTTTCTGCACTTTCTGTAACAAGGTTGTGGATCAGTAGAAAACGTCATGTCATGCGGAAAACTCCTGTGATAAAATAACTGCAACAGTCTGAGGCCTAATTGCATTAGTAAGAGAATCCCCTGTTTTGGTAATTGTTCCTTTCAGTTCCTTTCACACAAAAAGAATTGTATTTAAGTTCTACTTGAAGAAAGGCACCAGCGCTTCGGAGAGCTGAGCCTCGGCGTACAGTGTGTGTTATGCTGCGTTGTCGCTTTGCATCCGAGTGGACCAAGGGAGCTGACTGGGCCGGTGTCCTGTTTTCAACTCTGCTGGCCATCCCTGCGGGTCCGAACTTCACTCCCGCAGCCAAGTCCTTTCCCCGGAACATCCGGCCGCCCCTGGCCAGCCTGGCGAACTCCCACTCGTTTTTTCAAGACCAAACCCCGGTGTCTCTCCTGTTGCAGAGTCACACTGACCCCTCCATGCCCGAGGGAGTCCAGCGGCCCCTCTGTGGGCCGCCACGTAGCCCGGGGGCCTCTGGAGGGCCACAAGCGTGGCTTCCTCTTCATCCCCGGCGCCACGGACAGCGCCTGGCACGCCAGAGGCGCTCAGTTAACGTCGGCCACGTTGAAGAGCTCGCCGCTCGCTCTGAATAAACCAGAACTCGAGAAAAGGAAGCCCTAAAATCGATGACTTACCTGACCTTTCCCCTCGGCTGGGAGTCTTCTCTGTGCCCTTGTGTTTCACCGTTCGTGGGGTCACTCTGTTTCCCTCCCTTGGGAGGGGGTGTTGCTGAGAGGTTATCTTACTTCCTTTCCCCTTCCTTAAAAATAGAACCTGAAACAGTGGTCTGGTCTTTGTCAGTCTGAACCAGGTGTGTGTGTGTGTGTGTGTGTGTGTGTGTGTGTGTGTAGCCCCCACCTGGTTCTAATCCGTCACACACAAGTTGTGCTGCATTAAGTGCTGTCGCAAAATTCTGGGGTTGTTTAATATCCAGTATTTTCATAGCCTCATCATTTTTAATAGATGTCTGTTAATGCTGTATTTTGCCATGTATAATGCACACTTTTTGCCCAAAATTTTTGAGGGGAAAGTAGGGGTGCGCATTACACATGGGCGTGGTGATTGTGTGCCATGGGTATAATATGTCCTGTGCACAAAACATGGATGCATGCTATACGTGGCAGAGTTCGGTCACTAACCCTGTCTTCAAAGGACATGGTCCGTTCAGAGCAAAGTGGCTGTGGGGAGTCTGGTCGTCACCCAGACAACTCTCCGTTCTCCGAGGGGCCAGTGTCAGCCTCGGGCTCCAGCAGCACATGGGTGACGTGCTCCCGATACTGGGAAGTGACCGGTAGAAGAAAGTAAAAACAGCTGATCATGAAAAAGGTATTTCAAAAGTTTACTTGAACATTTACTTAAAATCTGAAATAACAGGATTGATGAAGAATACACGAGGCTGCAGAGCATCTTTTCTTGCCAGGTGGCCACTGCCTGTGTCCTGCACTCTCAGAGCCACACCCCCGCCCCCATGCTCCCTGACCCTGGCTCGCCTTTGCCCCTAAGGGTTGCACCCCTGCTGTCTCCCACCTGGGCTGCTCAAGTCCCTTTAAATTAAAAATAGTAAAGTCGTGAAGTGTTGACTGTACCTCTAAGAATATAGAGGTTTCAGTTAGAAACCTTTGATTTCTATTTTAATTTTTTAGCATAATTCAGTGCTGTAGCTTCCTGTCTCTTAAAAGTTGTTTTATACCAAGGATTTGAAAGTCTAAAGTTTTATTACAAAAATAAGCTCTCAATATTTTGTGTAATGGCAAATGAGTGAATTCTAAAAGTCTTTAAAAACACAGTATATTATTTTAGCACATAAACTGACAATTCCATAGCTAAACAGAAAATATGTAGAAACCATGTTGCCTGTAATGCCGGTATTTCATCTGTTGGTCCCAGGTTTGTATGTACTGTGCTTATTTTCCTCAAATTCCAATATTTAATCCCCAGATTGTGTACCTCTTCCTACATTATCTCACATCCAGAAACAACATGAAAATGCCCGTGGACTGGCCACGTGCACCACTTTCCCGGCTGGGGAAAAAGCATGGCCCTTGTCCCTGCAGGGCACACAAGCGCTTCTCTGAGCACGCCCATCGTAAATAGATGGGAAGTGACACCGCGCGAGCGGGCGTCTGTGAGTGGCACTTTTCACAGCTGCTCGTGTTTATAGTCGGGAGTTGCCAGGACACGTTGGGACCCAGAACGAGAAATCTATGGCAAGAGAGTACGGAGGCAAGTGAAACTTTTATTAAAGGATAAGAAGTGCTGCCTTGGCTTTAAAAAAGCCTGTCTCCATCAGGCCGTGTGGAGCAGCAATCAAGGGGAGAGCTGGGAGCAGGCAGGCGCCTCATCTAGTCTTCCTCCTGGGGACCCAGGTGGACAAATTGGCAGCCCTGTTCGCCGCTTTTTTTCCTCTCCCCTTTGTACCGTAAGAACTGCTAATCGGATCCATGCTGCTGCAACTGTGGTTAGTTATTAACAGAATAAAAGCAGATTTCTTCAAAAGAACGGAAAGGGGAAACGACTATACAAAATTGCAAGGTTGTTAGAATCTTAAGTGCACAGCAGTCGGTTTTCCCCCGTATTCTGAATTACACGATGCATACAAGTCTTTCATCTGTCACTGTACCCGTTTCTTCAGAAGGCAGCCAAATATTAAGCTTCTCAAACAAAAAAAAAAAGGAATCTTAGAAAGAGGAAAAATATTGGGGAGGACTAAGAATAGGTTAGAGTGGGGTAAAATTAGGTTTTGTTTTTATTAATTTGTCCTGGTGAGAGAAATGTAAACTGCCTGCTCCACTTGGTCTGCCCTCGCCGCCCCTCACCTCCCCCAGAGCAGGGCGGGGGCAGACGGAGCCGGTGGCCCTGCTGTGGCCTGTGGCTGGTGTTCCGTGGGAGTGCAGTTCGGAACCGGCCACTCCCTCGTAGATGGCAGTGCTGTGGAGCGAGCCTTCCTGCTGGGGGACAGGTGAGCTGAGTTACACCCGAACACTCATGCTTCCCCGACCCCAGGGGGATTCTTCTGGACCTCAAGGACCTCTGGACTGTACATCGGAGCTTTAAAGCTGCTGGAAATGGTGTGTGTTTAGTAGAAGGCCGAACAGAGCAGATTTTCAGTCTAGTAGTTGATGCATTTCTTGCATCTCCAGCATTGATAAGGGGGACCTCCTCAGAGCCTCGGGTTCCCAAAGATGAAGTGGCTCCTGCTTTCAAGCGAATCACATTTTTGCTCATATCACCTATCTCCTATTCATATCTTCACACTTGAAGTTCACTAAAGTTCCGTAAAGTTTGATCTTCTATTCAGTGGTCATTTTTTCACAAAGGAACTGTTTTTATTCACTTTTGCAGAGCTACTGTAGCAGTAAAGAACATCGAGCCCTGGCCAATATGGCTCAGTTGGCCAGAGCGTTGTCCCGTAACTGAGAGGTTGCTGGATCGATTCCTAGTCAGGACGCATGCCTAGGCTGTGGGTTCAGTCCTCGGTCCAGGTGCATACAGGAGGCAGCTGATTGATGCTTCTCTCTCCCTCTCTCAGGTAAAGATTTAAAAACAAACAAGCCAACAAACATCTAAAGTGAATGGCCCTGGGAAGAGAGTGGCCAGCCAGGTTAAGCCACATTATAGGGCAGGATAGAAAGTCAGAATCCAAGACTACACCTCTCCCACCAGCCTCCCCCGCCCCCAGGTCACTTGAGAACAGTCCACACTAAGAACATTGTAATTCAAGCTGAGACTCGCCATATGTAAATGTTTCCGGACCCTGGTTTATCATGAGTCAAAGCTTTCAGTGACCTGCATAGCAAAGTCTAACCATCCTGGTTCCGAGCACTCCCCACCCTAACTGCCGAGTGCCTTCGCGAGCCTTGAGTTCCCTAGGGGAAAGTGTCCGCCTGGTTTCAGGCCACAACCGTTAGACGGACTCCCATGTGAAACCTGTTAGGGGACTTCAGTATATTTAATCAATAAAAGAGGGCAGTTGGGAAAAGTTGGCTTGGATCCAGTGGGCCAAACGAAATAATGATGTATTACAACAAGTTGGTCTTTTAATAAGAACAAACCCCCAACGTATCTGTAGCACAGCCCCTGCGAAGGCGTGACTCTCACACGGAACGTCCCGTAGCCGCTGTTGTTTCCTCCTCGTCCGTGGGTGGGCCTTTGCAGCTGCTCATTCTCAGACTCTAGTGTGAGGTTCAAGGCTCTCGAACCGCAACAGGGGGACTAGTTGAGAAGGTGTGTCCGGCAGGTGTTGGACTGTTTGTTTGTTTGTTTGTTTAGAACAAAGATATGCACCTCCTGTAAGAGTCCTGTCACGCTCAGGGCGTCCTGGGAGTTTCCGCCTTCCCAGGGTGGTGTAGAAGCCAGATGTGCCAGATGCGCCTCTGCAGCGCTGATTTACTACTGAAGGTGTCTTCTGGGGTAGGATTTAGGAACAGTTAAAGCTTTTTTAATGAATGTTGGAGCCATAGGCCATGGAAGGGTCTGTCTTCGAAGTCTCAGGCGTTGTCTGCAGGGTTAGGGGACCAGGAGGCCATGGTTCTGTGTTCCCACTGGCGGGTACAGGAGGGCGAGCATCGCCGTCTGTTTTGTGCTGCTGTAACCTGAGGTGGGGTTGGTTCACAATAAAGAACCGTGTTGACAACCTGTTCACTGCTGCCTCTCCCACCACCCCCGCCCCGACCCCACACAAGCACCTCCTGGTAAGAGTGACATCCTGTTTGAAACACTCCGAACAGTACGAGGCACTGCAGTCCCCATCCACAGCACTTGAGATAAACTGTTAACTCTGACCGTGATGCTGCAACCTGAGCAGATGCTGTATTTTAAATATCTGCTTTGGAGCACATTAAAGTTTCCTTTCTAACTCATCTAAGTAACTGCCCAAAACGAGAACATTCAATGAATGCATCGATTATTGAAAGCTTACTTTTCTCCCACACCATTATGTCACTAAAGAAAACGACTGGTGAATTCTGCTGTTGGGATGGCAGAGCTGCCCTGACTTGTCACACTCTGCTGTGGGTGCCATCTTAGATCAGACGCTCAAAGATTTCTGCAGACACCGTCCACCGTGCCGCCCACCCATGCCATCCCATCTCTTACCAAAACCAGTACTTTGTGTCTCAGAAATTACATAGATAACTCTTCCGCTATGAGTACAGCCCAAGGTAAGGAGTTACGGTATTCTTGCTGGTGGGCTTGGCAGCATATAAGAAATAGACCCGCCAGAAGACCTGTAAAGCCAAACTGCAGCAGGCGAAACCTGCATTCTGCTTTAAAGATTTGAGAGAGAGCTGATTTCCGTAACACGAAGAAAGTATGAGGATATACTAGAATAAAGCAGCCCAGTGTCTTGGTTTTGGATGCAGCAGAATTAAATAGTGATCAGAGGTGCAAGGTGAAAGTTGATCTTGGTCGTGATAAATTTGTAATTGGTAGCAGTAATTTTTATAGTGTTTTTTTTTTTAACTCCTCAATAAAGTTAGTGGCACCAGAATTCTTTAAGGGTACAAGAATAATTCAATTGCTAACTGCTAAAAACTATAAAATATATATTGATTTTACAGCAGCATTACAGGGGAGAATTTGATCATCGTAGAGTTATTAGCTGGAAGTACTCCTCATTCTTGAAATTCAGCAGCAACCACAGGTAACAGTTCACACAAATTCACAGACCCCGCTTTTCTGAAAATAAGCCTATCTTACCCTTGTTAATTTCAAGGAACTTAGGAATAAGACCAATGTCTTTGTCACTAAACACCTAATGATTGCCCAGTATCCTCAGGATACCCTTATTGAGTAGATTGGCCACCAGAATTTTCCAGGTTGCTGTGGTTTAACGTGTCGTTTTATGTGAACTTTAAGAAGTTAATCCTCTTGAATTACTAGTGGAGGAATGTCCTGCCCCTGCCTCGTACATAGTAAGTACTCAGTGGCTTTTTACTTCATTTTTTACATTCAAGTAAAACCATCTCCAATTTCTATGAGAACTTGTAAGACAAATAACTGCGGTCCAGATGTTGCTCTCACTTTATCCGCTTTTGCCCGCAGTGGGCTCATGTGGTAAAATTGGAGGGGGGGGATGGATTCCTGGGAGTAAAACTGAAATCAAGCAGCGTCAGCCGTCCACACTCCCGATAGGCCACGCTGATGAGTTGTATCACCGTTTCATCTCGGGTAACTAGATGCACACTGAGTCCGTTGTTTTTTCAGCTGCAACAGTGTGAAAGGAAGAAATGCTTTTTCTCTGACGACTACAGCTTTTGAAAAATGGAATTTCTGGGTATTTCTTTGCCTATAAGTATGATATAGAAATAGCACGGTGTTACTTAAAAAGTGATAAATGCTTTGTTTGCCAGAGGCCCTTGAAGTTCAGAGTTGGTATTTTTGTTCTGAGTTTCTATAGTTATGTGCTGCAGTAAGTTAGAAAGGAACCAACCCAGAGAAGTTTAGCCTCAATAAAGGATTAATGCAGAAACGCCGTTCAGCTGGTCTTTACGTCCCAGCACAGCAGGGCCAGAGTGTAACTTACACGATTGCATTGGACCTGTGGCTCTGACTTGTCTGTTCTGGGCTGGCCCAAAAGTTGGGGAAAATAAAACTGCAAGTAATTACTTAACTAAAGATTTACCTGCTAAATGCATTTGCCATTTAAGTCTTAGAATTGTGCGAGCATGAAGTGCTGAGGAATCCAGCGCTGCCTGCACTGGATCTGATTTGAAGAGGGCATAAACCAAATTCTCTTACCGATGCTATTTACCTAGGCCTCTTTATTAAACACGGAGGACTGTGACAGGTTTATGTGTCGCCGTTCTTAACAGATATACCATTTAACGTTTATTGACTTTTTGAGTAAGTGTCCCTGAATGTTTCTTTACTAATGGTATCATTTAGAATAGGGACCAGCAAACTACCACCTTTGGACCAAATCTAGTTTACCCCCCCCCCCTTTGTAAATAAAGTTTTATTCATGCTGCTTTGTTTATGCACGGTCTGTGACCGCTTTTGCACTAGAACAGCTGAGTTGAGTACTTGCAACAGAGAACATATGGCGTGCACAGCCTAAGATAGGTACTCTGGCAATTTACAGAAAAAGTTTGCCACTTCCTGATCTAAACTGATAAGAGAAAACTACACAGTCACTGATAACTCCTAAAGGTTTAATAGCTATTAGTCTGGGCTTGGTGTCTAGAATAATCAGCCGCTCATTTATTATTCAACAAATACGTATTAAGTGCTTACTGTGTGTCTGGTCCTGGGGTGCAGCGGGAAACGGTGCAGACAGTTCTCTGTACCCGTGGAACTCACCGGGTAGTGAGATGAGACAAGTGGTAAGCAGAGAAGTAAAGTACGAATTATGGGCGTGTTCAGACTGTGCTCCCTGTAAGAAACGTAGACTTGTACTTGGTGGGACCTGCTGCCCCGCTGTCTTGTTCTATGAAGTATCCCCAAGCCAGAATGTATTCACGTCTCAGTTCATCCACTGTAAAGTTAGACACTACTGGGTGTGTGCCATTTTATCAAAAATACACATATTAGTCTGTTTATACCCAATTCTTTTATATACAAAAATCCGTGTGTTTTGTTACTAAAGATATTTAGTTTGATTATCTTGATCCAGTTCTTAAAAGCTATTTTCAATTAGAATTTTTTTCTCAAAACTCCATTGTGTAAAAATTTTAAAGAAAATATTAGAAAACAAAGCCCAATAGTACATTAAGAAAATAATTCACCATAGCTAAGTGAGATTTATTCTAGGAATGCAAGGTTGGTTCAATATAAACTCTATTAATATTATATACAATATAAGTAGATTTAAGAGAAAATATCATCACCTTTAATAAAATTCAATACCCAGTCATGATTAAAGCACTCAAGGAAATAGCAACTACGGGATGCTGTCTCACCATAGTGAAATGTATATGCTTCAGTCTAAAGCCAGTGTCTTATGTAGTAGAAATCTATTAGAAACGTTTCCTCTAGATACAGACAAGGCAGGGATGATCACCGTCTTCACTGCTTCACCGCCATGCTCTAGAGATGCGGGCCGGTGCCGTTGGACAAGACAGCTCAAAGGCATGAGAAGGCTCATGGAAGAAATAAAACTGACTCTTTTTACAGGTGATGTAAGAGTAAGCCCAGAAAACTCCAGAGAATCGGTGATAGATTAATCCACGCTGTGAAGAACTCAGAGCAGGGGCAGCAGGCTGTGACGTTCACTTCCAAGGAGCCCTGGCCTCCCTCTGCACGAGCAGGAAACGCTTCAAAGATGTACTAGTAGAGAAAATCCCATTGGTAGTGGCAACGAAGATTAAATGTTTAGGAATGAACTTTATTAACATAAAGTGTGCAGAACTTCTGTGTACCTGAAAGAAACCAAAGAAGACCTGAACAAATGAAACACATCTCCTGTTCTTGGAAAGGATGAACCTGACAGTCACTGATTCTCCCGGTGCTAATTTATAACATCAGAGTAATCCCAGCAACGATATCTATAAGCCATTTTACAAGGCGGGAGATGTTGACACAAAAGTTCATGTGGGAAAAGCAGACATGCTAGAAAACACGGAAAAAGCAAAAGTGGGGTGGGATTTGGGGAGCTAGCCTTACAAGACGTTAAATCATCCTCTAAAAGTGGGTCTTAAAAAGTTTCCATCACAAAGATCAAATTAAATCCATCTCGTAACACACACAGAAATTAACTCCAGTAGTTCAAGATGAGACCATGCATGTACATGAAGAAAACTGGAGTGAATTTTTCTCTGACCTTTGCAAAAAAAAAAGGGGGGGGGGCTATCTAACTAGGACTCAAAAAGCAGAGGCAATAAAAATAAAGACTGATAGATTTGACTACTTTTTAAAAAAGATTCCATCCCAAAAATATAGCATAAACAAAATCTAAAGGTAAGTGACAAACTAGGAGAACATATTCACAATTTATACCTCAGACAAAAGGGCTAACATTCCTGACATGTAAAGAATTCTTTAAAATTTGGGGGGAAAGGACTAAAACCCCAGGTAGGAAAACTGTGGAAAGACATGGCCAGACAATTCATCAGAACAGAGAAAGCCGCCCTCAGACATGAAAGCAGGCCAGACGTGGTCAGAATTAGAGGATGCAAAGTCAGTGACACCAAATCCCACCTCTCACATGTAAGATCAAAACAGTGCTGGTGGGAATGTGAACTGATTCAGAGCTTCACGGAGGGAAATTTGGAAGCACATAACCTTGTGACCCAACAATCCCACTTCAAGGAATTTGCCCCTGAGATAGACGTCAAAGAATTTGAAAATACATATGCAAAGGGCTGGAAACTATCTAAGTGCCCACCCATGGGACAGTGGTCGGACAGACTGGAACACTCACATGAAGAAGTGTGTAGACCTACATAGAATTGAGGAGAATGTTACAAACTGATAGGAAGAACTTCCCAGGACATGCTGCTAAGTGAACAAAGCAAAGCCCCAAAGATGTCTAGGATATGCTACCCTTTATGTAAGGAAAAAGATCATGTAAGAGAAGATGCAGGTATCTTCTCCTTATGCAGAAAAACTGTGTAGGGAAGATAAACCAAAACCGAGATGGGTTGTAGAGGGCAGGTGGCAAAGGGGTGGAAAGGAGGAGAAATGGGAATGGTGGAGAGCAAGGAGCTCTGTGTCCTTCACGAGAACATTGGTTAGTGATTCTGAAATTACTTTCTATGAGGCATAAAATTTAACAAATAAGAAAATTGATCTAGATACTGAGAGTTGGGTTTCTTACCATTGGAGAAAGGAGTTATAAACAAGGAGAAGAAAAAGGCTACAGTGTATCCTCTAGTTTTGTATTGAAATTAGAGGTATTCACATAAACTCATGGTAATACACACACACACAATTAAACATTGAAATACAGATGTGTGTGTGTGCAGGTTAGTGTACATACAAGGGGGACCCAAAAAAACCCTGGAATTAATTTATTTAAAAACCTGTGTTTTCTGCCCTGGCTGGTGTGGCTCAGTGGATTGAGTGCTGGCCTGCGAACCAAAGGATCACAAGATCGATTCCCGGTTGGAGTACATGCCTGGGTTGCAGGCCAGATCCTCAGTGAGGGGCACATGACAGGCAACCGCACAATGATGTTTCTCTCCTTCTCTTTCTCTGATACAAAGAACCATCATGGCTCCTAGGAAAAGTGGTTGATTTTAGGGTTGGAGCAGGAAAAGTAGAATATGAATGAACTTGGAGCATCTTGTGGTTCCAGAAAATAAGGATTGGAAGGAACTTCTAATGGCCAAAGCTGGAACAATTTGAACAACAAAATAATGTCAGTGTTGGATTTGAATCCATAGTAAAATAAGTATCCATGAGTATATTAGTTTTTCTGTTCTTGTGACATTACTACAAACTCAGCAGCTTGAAACAATGCTCATTTGTTATCCCGTAGTTTCCATGGCCCAGCTCAGCTGGGTCCTCTGCCCAGGGTCTCAAGAGGCTGCAGAGTGTTGGGTGGTCCATGTTCCCATCTGGAGGTTCAGCTAGGGAGGAATCCACTTCCGGTCTTTCAGATTAGTGGGAGAACACATTTCCTGTGGTTGTAGACCTGAGACCCGCAGGCTGGGGAGGCTGCCTGTCCTGCCGTGTGGCTCAGCTCACATCCTACCAGCTTCCTTCTCCACGGCCGGCAGGAGCGTCTGTCGGCTCAGAGCAGGCCTCAGCCCTCTGTGAAGGCAGGCCTGCCCAGGGTCCTCCCCTTGGAGCATTTCAACGTCCGTCTGTTCGGGACTCGACACCTGCAGAACCCCTTTCACTTTGCCATGTAATAAGTTTCAGAGTGAGGTTTCATCATTTTTGCTATTTCTTTGGTGAGATGCCACGTCACAGGCTCTACCCTCAGTCAAGAGTGGGGATCACACAAGGGCTTGACTCACTGGTAGTCGTTCTGTGGTGTGCCCGCCACATGCGCTCATGGGTAGAAATAGTCTAATAAACACATGAACAAACGAGGAGGAGGAGGTAGACTCCCGCAAGTCAATGTGGAAGCAGAGAGGGAAGTGAAGAATCACCCTTAGCAAATACCCCCGTAATAAATGTTGCCAAGAAGATGCTCGGTAGATGCAAAAATTAGTGGGTGCAGGTTTGAGGGGAGATGGGATTCACATAGTCTCAGATATCTCCGCTGTGATATTTGCCAACTACAAAGGGCAGAACAGTAGCTTTGTATCGGAGGAGCTCGGCAGGCACCAACTTTGCCAAATAATCCATGGGAACGTCAGCAGAAATGGCACATAAAAGTGTTGGGACCCCCTGGACAGAATGAACTGAGGCTGAGGAGGGTGTGGTGTCTCTGTGGTCCACACCCCCACTTCATACGCTCGTTCGAGCCGTGAACGCAGCAGACTGCAGCAAACCGAGGGACAGCCTGCGAGGTCACTGAAGTAAAGAGAAAGGCTGGGCTCTTCGATGACTAAGGAGAAATAACGGCTAGGTGCAGTGTGAGACCCTAGACGTGAAGTGGAAAAATTGGTGGAATTCAAATGAGGTCTTTAGTTAACAGCATCGTGCCAGGCCAAGTTTCTCGCGGTGACTACATTGCGGTTACACACAGTGAGGACTGGAGGGGAGGTGGGCGGAGGGGTCCTGGCTTTCTACCTTTTCTCTATGTTTACAACTAATTAAAGTAATAGGGCTTTATACCCTGGCCAGGTGGCTCAGCTGGTTGGGGTGTCATCCCGTACATCAAAAGGTTGCCTGTTCAATCCCTGGTCAGGGCACATGCCTAGGCTGTGGTTCAATCCTGGACTGATCGATGTTTCTCTCTCACTTTGGTGTTTCTGTGTGTGTGTGTGTGTGTGTGTGTGTGTGTGTGTGTGTGTGTGTGTGTGTTTGTGTCTTTTCTTTCCCACTCCCTTAAAGCCAATAAGCATATCCTCAGGTGAGAATTGGAAAAATAAAGAAATACATACATGTTTTTTAAAATAACTCATTTGTGTTGCAAATCAAAGTAAAATGTGAGAATCAGCCAAAAGTACAAATTTAGGTGACTTACAGATGTTTCATTTTTAGGTTGTGCAAAATCTTGCACTCTATCCTATATACATGGTCATTGGAGAATGGAAAAAATGAATGTTTTTTATTGAAAAAATCATAGTGTAAACCTGTGCAGAGAGTTCAACATACAAAATGCTATATTGTGCCATGTGTGGTGTGCTCCTGTGTATGCTGCACACCCACGGTTTTGTCCCGGACTTTCAGGAGAAAAATATTTTTAGTTTTTAATTCAGTTTTTCATTTACATATGAAATGGATTATTGTATTCCGGGGAATTATTATTTTGCATACCGATATTGTTATTGCTTTCTAGAGTTACACTTTTAACGCATAAGCATAACATTTATATAGATACACAGTACCGCCCATGTATAATGTGCATCCTTATTTTTCCCTCAAAAATTGGGGCAAAAAAGGTGCACAGTATACACAGCAAAATACGATACATGGTCATTGGCGATGCATAGGTACAAAGTGGTGAAATGTCCTCCAGCTCGCAGCATGGGTTGGAACTTTTTCCCATTGTGCTTAATTAGCATCATTTATAGACACAGAGGAGGGGAAAACATGGGCTTTCTTTGAAACGGTTTCAGTGTTAAAGTCTATTTCTAAAATTGGTTCACTGTGCGTGGCAATATTCTCTTTTAAAATAATTACCTAATAATGTTTAAAAGATTGTATTTATCCAAACATATGTCATATACAAATCCATGGATTTGGAGGTGTTCATTTAATTTGGTTGGTGCAAAGGGCTCTGAATTGTCTTCTTTACACGGAAGCTGGGCACAAATGAATGTTCAGTATCGTGTTTCTGAGGCAGGTGTTCTGATTCATCATCTGCTCGGACTGGCGTCTACCTGTACCTTTGGAGAGTGGAGTTACTTCCTAGGAACTGTGAAACTTGATGGAAAGATGGGAGTAAAAGCAAATGTAGGATTTAAAACAGTTTGGGCAAATCTGAATACCATGAAAAGTTCTTGAGTGTTTCTTTAGAAGATGGATTTAATAAATGAATTTGCTCATGGCTTTAGCAAGATACTTGTCTTAGAATTGCACCAGTAACCAGCAGCTCTGCTTGGATGGGGCAAGATTTTATGAATTCATGAGACGGGTTTCTAACAGCCTTTTTCATTTTTAGTTGAGATACTGTGTGTATGAGCAGGGCCTTGGGCGTGCATATTGTAAGGTGTGGGTCCTCTCTTAACATGGAGTCACTGTTTGTTTTCACCGTTAGGAGTCTCCGCATCCATCCTGTCATGCAGAAACTATTGTTACAATGTCAGCACTTCCTGTCGTAGAGCAGCTGCCTCCCTGGTGACATTTCTCGGTCAGGATTCGGCTGCAGAGCTTTAAACTTCTGAACGGGCTGTAGGTAGGGGCCTTGGGGTGTGTCATAGGAAGCACGCGGCCCAGGGCTGACACGCAGCAGCGTCTGTGTGTCTGTAACCAAGCTGATGGCCAGTGTTCAATGTTGTGTTGGTTAACTTTACTCCAAATAACGGTATGAATGCTGATTTACTTCGAATAGGCCTAAGGGTGGATGATGGTTAACTTCCGTGCTGTTGGTCTAGGCCTCTCATCCTGTGTGTTGTGGCTCAGCTTCAGCAGGGCTTACCCCTGGTGGCCTCGGTGGCCGTCCCCTCAGGACGAGCGTGGCAGCTGAACCCAGGATCACTCAGAAATGCGCTCATAAGTTTTACATTCTTTTCTAACATCAAGAAGCCTAAACTTTCAGAACCAGTTCAAGAACTTTTTATGGTTATATTTTAACAACTATGTCTAGCTATTATGTAACTAGAAAATCATTTCCCCTCCTCTCTGGCTGCCGAAGATACAACCATTGTTAGAATCAGTCATAACTGACAGTCTCGGAGGCTCTGGGGATGGTGCTCTGCCCGGTCTGGGCGCTGCAGCCTGTCCTGCCAGCCGCCGGGGTGCACACACCCACCAGGGCCGGTCAGTGTGGACGCCTGGCTCGGCGTCACAACCTTCACTAAGATGACGTGGTGGTGACCTCAGTGCATTAATCCCCCCCCCACCCTGACTGGACTGCGGTCCTTTGTGGCGCTGCCCAGAGCTGTGGAGGGGGAGCGCGGTTACCAGCTTGATCTAGCATGGTCTCCGACTCCACACCGGGGAGATGGAGATGGAAATTTCTCTCCTTCCAATTTATCTTAGCAAAGGGGGAGGTCAGAATAGAAAATAGCATGGTCTTCATGCCGTGAGAGCGTGTGTGCCTTGAGGATCGTGCCAAGTTCAAGTGCCTTTTGTATTCTGTAGCTTCAGTCAAAGAAATGCATCCTCAGCCTCCGAATCAGAAAGTGAGTTGAGATCGTCCAGTACCTCTGATGATTCTTAAATTTCAAAATCCTGTCTCCTGCCTTCAGATGACTAATTGTCTCTTTAATTAATAAAGTAATAAGTATTTCTTTCTTTAATTCATATGCTCAGATTAAGGGCCATTAAATAACCAAGATTTATTAAATATTTGTTATGCTAATGAGGGATTACAGGAGTAAAAGGCATGGTTCCTCTCCCAAGGAGCTTACATTATAGCTCGAAAAGACCAACTGAGCGCACATTAAGTCAATGGAAACCAAATGGATGCTGAAGAGATGCTATTGCTTTATTAGCAGTAAAGATCCAGAGCGATGCAGAGTACTTCCTTCTTGAGTGATAATACACACTATATTTGTAGTCCTGTGTTTTATGTTTTTTAACGGAGATCTTCTTGTAAGTTTATTTTAAATCTCTGATTAATTACGAAGGATTTTTAGAGATCAGTTACCATTGCTACACTGAGTAAATATTAACGATGAACAACTGTGGGCTGCTACGCCTGCCCACCCACTTGGAGACAAGTTTAAACTCCAGAGGGCAAGTTCAAGTCATCGGTCTTGGGCTTTGTCAAATGCCCAAGAAGTGTGTGTCAGGAGATTGCAGCTCCTAATTGATTTGTCTGTGAGTTTGGGAACTCATCCAGTAGGAAACTGAACTTTTCCGGGGGTCATTTGCTAAATATGTGTACGCACGTCTCCTGGTGGTTTTACACATGCACACACAAAAGGGTGAAACAGCATGCGTTTCTGAGCTCTGTCTGTGCTGGGGGGCCATTCCATTTGTGAGAGTAAAGACTAAGTGTAATTGTGTCTTGGTTTTGCACAGTCACAGCGTTGATGTGAACAGTCCCTCACCCCCGCTCCCCCCTGTGTTTTGCAGGCAGTCAGATGCCTCCGCAGCCTCCCGGGAGCCAGGCCGAGTCGAGTGCCCATCCCGCCCTGAGCCAGTCCCCAATGCCACAGGACCGAGGTGAGGCTTGTAAGAATCTGCTTACCTGTTCGTATCCATAATTATAAATCATGTTTAAAGGACATTGTTTCCTCCTCAGATGAACGAAATAAACAAGAACTTACGTGTAACAACACATACAAAAAAGAAGGATGTTTTCTTGCAGACTGGGTGAAATTTTACCAAAATACAGTTCAGGATTTGAAGAGTGTGTGTGTCTGCACAGTGCGCATGACCGCAGTAGTCTGATGCTGAGCTGGTTCTCTAGCGGTGACAGCTGAGGTTCCATTTGGGTGGCGGTTCCAGTGAAGTAAGGTGTGTGTGTGTGTGTGTGTGTGTGTGTGTGTGTGTGTGTACACCTGTTGATCAATTATTTGTTCTATGATAATTAATATTAAAAATTTAAACACATAGTAAGACCTTGTAATTATAAAATTATAGGATCTTAGAGCTGGAGCCATCTTGAAAGACCCTGGAGGGAAGTCGCCTCAATTTACAAATGAAGAAAGTAAGGACCTTAAAGGTTCTTCCTTATGATTTCCTCATTCTCAGAGGCTGCTTAATGCCAGAGCCAGAAAAAAGACCTTTCCCGAAGCCCATGAACATTCACGTTGTCTTACGTATGCAGTCCTGTGACCTTTTGCTAGTCAAGCTACTCTTGGTGGTGATGGTGCAGCGATTTTAACCCAGACGGGCGGAGGCTGGGGTTTTCAGGCCTGCTGCACCCCCTGTGCTGGGCCTGGCCACGCCCCCCACCTGCGAGCCGGGCCTGCCCTGCCCTCCCCGGGAGATGCCCCCTCCCTTCAGGGCTCCTCCTCGCACACTCGCCCGAAGGCAGAAGTTGGTGGCTTGGTAGCTAATATTTAAAGGCTCCTGACCCCTAATGTTTATAATTATTTCTATATGAGTTATACAGGTGATGATTGCTCCTAATTAGAATTACAGGGTTTAGTACTTTTACATGATACAAATTCCGTAGCACATTGTCTAGAAAGTAATGCCAACGAAAAGGTGGATTAGCCTTATGTACACATCATTCGTGTTGAAATGACTGGTAGGAATGAAATGAAATTTTCTAATACTTTTACATATTTAACTTTTTATTATAATTTAATGTACAGTTAATACTTTCATTTCTTTATCAAGGCACTACAGTGTTTTAATAATGGGATAATTAATGGTTTCCAAACTTCAGGCTGTACAAGAATCACCTGGAGAGGGTGTTGCAATAGATTGCTAGGCCACACCCCCGATTTCTGACTTAGTGGGTCTGAAGCGGGACACTGGGCACCTGCATTTCTGACATGTTCCAGGGATTGCTGGTCTGAGGACCATACTTCGAGAATTGCTGCTTTCTAACGATACTATAATATGCTTTAATAATTGTGTATTGTGTGCATTTGTTGCCCTAAACTTTCTACTGTGACCTCCTATAAGTCATCCCTGTGCCTCACACCCTCTCCATTACTGCTCGTTTTGTGTTCATTCCTTGTACGGCGCTGGTCATCCGGGAGATCCTGCAGAAGGTCATGGGAAGCGCACTAAGGCCAAGCGCCTGTCTTGGCCACGTGCCGCCGCCCCTGCGCTGCGTCCTGGGGTCAGGGTGGTGAGGAGAGGACTGAAGGAACTGCCCTGCATGGGGCTGCCCGGGCCAGACCCAGAGCTGAGATGGAGGTGTTTGTTATCTCACTTAATCCGCACCAGAGCCCTGCAGCATCAGTCCTGCAGGAGAATTCTCCTCCTTCGCCAGCATTCAAGGATAAGGGGCACCCTGTTTGAAAGTACTACAATGCTAACCTTTACCTCTAAGAACTAACAAGGAGAAACCCCTCCAAGATTCTCCAACAACATCTTCCCCAGGCCCTTCCAACTGATACGTGTTTACAAAGTGTGAAAGTGTAGAACACCCATTGTCAAGGATGAAACAACAATGAGGAAACAGTTAAACTTTTAACGCAAATGAATGCATTAGCAAGGCACAATCTAGGGCTTTCCTCCGATGTCACTCAGTGGAAACCGCTGGGTTGGTGTGTTTGCTCTTCGTTCTCCTCTGATTATCCTTATCATGCAGTATGGTTTTGGGAACTGGTAATGGGTACGTAACAGTCTGGGTAGTTATAATGACCGTTTCCTTCCAATAGCAGATACAAACTTTAGAGTTTGCGAAATGTGAATTTATTTTCATGAACATGTCTCTCGCACTGTCTCTGAACATTGTGCCGGAGACATTGTACACATCTCCTGTGTGTCTTCCGCTGGTTGGACAACCCCCTGAACAGAAAACGTTTCTATTTCAGAATGACTGTTGAGTGATGCTTTGCCCTGTGTGAGTTAAATTTCCTTAACAATGGGGAAGCAAGCCAGCATCTGAAACTAACATGGAGTAGTGTTGAATATAGACTGTAATTGGGGGCAGGGCAGGGGGAGATGCCAAACAGGATTATAGCATTATTCTGTATGTATTTCTTAATCAGTATATTTCTCACAATGAAGAAAATTATTAGGTAGCAAGAAAGGGGTTTTTGTTAGTGACTTTGTTATTTTTCAAAACCCAGGACGAAATGTTAGCTCGTGATGATATTGGATCAGATGCTTTGGTGGCAGATGACACAGTCATAGCAATGCTTGGGTGCAGTAACGCAGTGTTTTTCTTGCTTGTTTTTACTGTGACGTCACATGTGCCAACAGTGCACACAGCGCAAAGTAGGTCTAGGAAAATGCTTGCTAGGCAACCCCCCAGTGTGTTGATCTCATGTTTTAAGGCATAATTTAACTTCTTTATGCCTGTAGAATTGTTTATCCTCACCACCCCCATTTAGGGAATTGTGAAAGATGCAGAGAAGAAACTATATATACTGGTGAGTTAGCACCTTATTAAAAAATGTATTCTTTCTCAGAAGACATGGATCTGGATACATAAGAATGTGCCTTCTGTTCTGCCCAGTGCTAAAGCAACCAAGCTGAGCAGTTCCTTTTATATTCATTGTCGTAATAATAAGAGTAAGATTTGATAGTTATACACATTTTTTTTAGCAAGGAACCTAGAAACACGCTTGTCCTGAGACACCTGCACAGAGCAAGAGACGCAGCCTACCCGGGTTTGGAGGTGCCGTTTCCCGGGTGCTCCCCGCAGCCGTCCGGGGCCCAGTGGTGCTGACACGCTCACTCCCCTCCCAGCGCGAGCAGCTGAACGCTGGCTCTGCTGATGCGGCTTCCCGCTTGGTCCTCATGTCCCCCATCCGGAAGAACATCTGTGTAGAAACTCTGCACCCTGTTCAGGAGAATTCGGCAGACCAGAGTCTGTTAGGGTCTGAACCAAACTGGCCGCTGCCCGGCCCCATTCCCTTCTCCAGGTGGCGCGCGGGGGCGGTTGGCTGGTGGGTCACCCTGACAGCGGCGCTCCCGGCCAGTTCAGTGTCCTCCTTATCTGGTGGCTCTGTGTTGAGTTCGTCAGAGGACATCAGTCACCGTTTCCCCACATTATGTATAGATGAGAGTAACGGAGTTTCTGTAGTTTTGTATTTTCCGTCTGGAAAAGTGAGTGACTGTGGGCATGGACGGCCGTTGTGGTTACAGAGAGAAGGGAAGCACTTTACAGAGTTACTGGCCGCCTCATTCTCCTGTCATGTCGTCCCGTCTGTGCTTCCATCCACTCTCCAACATAAAGCTTGACTTCGTGCTCTGCTGTCTGCATTTTATATGATGCTGAAGCGTCTTACTAATAAAATCAGCACAAATTTACCCTGGCTGGTATGGCTCAGTGGATTGAGCACGGGCCTGCAAATCAAAAGGTTGCAGGTTTAATTCCCAGTCAGGGCACATGCCTGGGTTGCAGGCCAGGTCCCCAGTAGGAGGCGTGCGAGAGGCAACCACACATTGATGTTTCTCTCCCTCTCTTTCTCCTTCCCTTCCCCTCTCTCTAAAAATAAATGAATAAAATCTTTAAAAAAAACAAACAAACAAACAAAAAAAAAAGGACTTGAGAAACCAAGCTTAAAAAAAAAAATCCGCACAAATTCTTTGGGGGGAAAATGGACAAAACCTCAGTTTAGGGTTCTGTAACACATTTGCCATTGGTTCTTGTTTTCAAACAAACTTTCTCTCCGGACCTCTTAGAACGGCATAAAGAATTGCTGTTAAAGCACCTCACCGAAAACCCAGACTGGTATAAATTACGCTGCCTGAGCATTAGAAGAGCAGAGAAGGTAATCCTAACTTACTGAAATAAACTTTACAGGAAAATTGTAGCTAACAAGTTTAGATTAGTTTTATCCTTATGTCTTAACCTTTAACATATGTATCTTTAAAATTGGAAAGAGCAATAGGAAATGGCTTATGAATGTGTTTTCTACTCTCCAAGAGGGCTTGGAGGGAATATGGAATAGCCATCGTAGTAGATAAATAAGTATAATTATTATTACCATCGAAATGATCACATTTTTAACCCCTGTATAATGTTAAGCTTAATGAAACTAGCAAATGCCCTTCTAGTTTATTGGATTAGCAATTAGGTAAAAACATTTCAAGAAGGCTTATTTATTTGGGCAGATGTAGAGGTCAGAATTAATTTTTTGAAAACCTTTTAATTGAATTCCCTTTTAATTTTCACAGTGGTATCTAGTTAAATATTCACGTTAATGCTGGTGGCTTTCTGAGGGTCTGAACTAGTTCTGGGTTCTCAGAATCAACACAGGTTATTTAACCCTTTTCAGCTGGTGTGCCAGCAGGGACTTCTGCGGAGTAGTCCCATAGTGTTGGAATAATTAGAAGGTAGTAATGAGGATTTAATTAGTCCTTGAGATAGGCTGGAAGCAGAGCCACTGAGACCTGTCCCTTCTGGACACCGATGCAAACAGTGGATGCCACACAGGGGCTGTGCGTGCTGGACACGTGTCTGCCGACGGAGGCAGTTCTCGGGTGCCATTCTGTGACCGTGGGGTCCGTGCCAAAGGGGTTCCGGGTAGAATCTCACAGAATGTCTCTGGGTAGCACCCCACCCAGCCCTCATTCTTGTCCACCTGCGTGACAGCCTTTTTCCCCTCCCTCTCTACTGTTGAAACAAAGTTGCAGCAACGCCGTGCAGGCTGACTGTGCCCGAGTGAGAACTGGCTGTTACTGTGTCAGTGGCACCCACGTCAGACAAACCGGGTGAGTCGTGTAGTGACTCTGTTGTTGCGGGACAAGGAGAAAACAAGCAGATTTTGCAGTTTTATACCCCAAGTACTTAAACAGGACTTAGTTCTTGACAGCCGTGTGTCAGAAGGAGGACAGAGTGCTCGTGTTTGGAATACAGCCTTCACAGGGATGTTTATCAGTAGCTCCATTTTTAGCTATGAATTGTGACATTATTATCCAGAAGGTGTGTGGCCGAGGACGTGGGGGCAGGCATTTAGATTTTTTAAACTTTTTTTTATTACCATTTATATTCAGTGTTATTTTGTGTTAATTTCAGGTGTACAGCATAGTGGTCAGTCATATACTTTATAGAAAGTGACCCCCTCCCCCCGGTATTTCCCAGTCCCCACCTGGTACCGTCCATAGTTAATGCAATATTATTGACTGTCTTTTCTACGGTGTATTTTACATCCTGGTGACCGTTTTTGTGACTACCAATTTGTACTCCTCAATTCCCTCACCTTGTTCACCCCTGTGGCAGCCAGCAGTCTGTTCTCTGTACCTGCATGTCTCTTTCAGATGTCTCCTTGTGTGCCACCATGAAAAGGTGGATCGGAATTTCTGTGCTTCGGAAGTAGGAACTTTCCAACTTACATGTTACATGGAGTGACTGAGCAGAATGCGCCTTCATTATCCTTGTATTTTTCTTCTCCTATCCCAGATGTTAACTGCCTTGGTATAGTTTTAGCCCTACTCTTTAATGCTGTATTTGAGAATTCCTTGTCAAATTTCTAGGCCTTCTCTTTGTTTCGGGCACCTCTTTCTCTTTATCATGCCAAGGGCAGAGAAGAACAGTCTCTTAAAATAAACTCAGGGTCTTACCACAAATGAGAATGAGCTCTCGGGGGCCAGAACTGACTCACGTTTATGCTCTGTTCCCCATCGCCCTGCCCTTCCCCCTCCCCGTCTGCTGAAGAGCCTGCGTGTGATAGATGTTCAACCAACAGTGAGCTGGGCAACGGGAAGTAATTCAGCCTGCACGCATTCAGAAATATCAGATCTTTTTAGAGTGTAGAACAGCCAAAGAATAAAATGCTGCTGCTTGTTATTAAATTAAGAAGGCTTACCATATTAGTAAGACTTCTTTCGATTTCGCCATTGTAGATCCTGTGCTGTGGTGTAAAGCGTTTCTCTACAGGCATTTTACTTCTGCGCCAGGTTCAAGGCACCACTTCTGCCCAGCGTTCCTCCCAGACACGTTCCTGCAACCCTGCGGGCACCGTGTCTCTCTGAGCCGGGGCTGCCACACCAGAGCCTGGCACTGAATGAATTGTCCAGAGGCCACCTCCAACAGCACCCCTGCCACACACCCCAAAACTATGGTCTTTATACACCAGGACTAGTTGGGCGAAAATAAGGAACGCTTTTGAAAAGTTTGTAATGCTACTAACTGGTTTCATAGTGATTTTTTACACCAAAAATGAGTTTTGAATTTCTAAAAGTTATTTTTTAATATGTTAATTGACCTAACTCCTTAATTGTCAAGAACAGATTAAGTTAGTGCAGAAATGAAGGAGACCGCCAAGATAATTGTTAAGAAGTTACAATTAGGATTTAAGGTTTCTTTTTGTTTTTATAATCTGTAGACTCTATTTCCTTTCCCTTAGATGTGGCGGTGAGTCTGCAGGTGCTGGCACGTTTCACACCGTGTGCTGGTTGTCGGAAGCTCTTCTCCTGCCCTCCCTTTCTAAGTGCCCTTGTATTCGAAGGTGTTCTTAGTTGTACGGTGAGCATCCTAAGTGAAACTGCACTGCCTTTCAGCACAAGGGTATTGTCAGAAGAGAATATGTATCGCTTTCCTCGTGTGTTGCTGTGTAAGAGAGCAGCTCAGCGCGTTACGGAATTAATGAATCCACCCCCTCCCCCAGATGCAATTAATTTAGCCTCTGCCCTTAATTGAGGATCCCTTTTTTAATAATCCGTGACAGATGAAAATGAACTCAAATGGGAGGTTATATACAAGAGAGAATATCTAGAAAGCTGTTTCTAATTTTTTCAGCCTCAGAACTCTGGGCTAGAATGTGGACCAAGCCAAAGCTAGTCAGCAACGAAGGAAGTAACAGTATAGGACTTGTATCAGAGTTATCATTAAATTCCTATTAAGTCTACTATCGAAAGATCTATTCACAAAAAGGCTGGAAAAACAAGTATCACATACAATAAAAATAGATTTATAGTCATTGAGGAATCATTAGTCTAAACTTTAAACATTTTAAAAGAAGCATAGTTTTGTTAATTTTGTTATATGCAATATTTTTGAATTGCCAATTTAAGCTTGTTTTTAATAGTTAACACTCATTTGTAATCGGCTCCTTATTCTCTAGTGGAAGTGGTTAAGAGCATCTGGGTCTTGGGTAAATCCAACATTGTGCATTGCGTGTACTTGTTTGTGACGAGATGTTTTCTCCTGTGCCTGGTGGGTCTGGTCTCAGTGAAAGACTGCTGTCTGCCTGGTTTCCCAAGCCACAAAGCTAAAGGCATCCTCGATGCCTCCTCTCCCGCATCTGCCCCGCACTAGGCATAGCGTCCTGCAGACGCTGCTCCTGCCCTGCCCTGCCCAGGGCTGCTTTGCAGACATCTCCTTGCATGGTATCCACTGTCCCACCCCAGGCGCAGGCCACCTGAGCTCTCTCAACAAGCTCCCAGTGTCCTTCCAGTTGCAGCTTCGTCCCCATCCTGCCCACTTTCTGTGCTGCGTCCGGATGGTGCCTCCACAGACCAAGTAGGTTTGTGTCCTCCCGATACGGAAGCCTGGAGGAGCTTCCCTTTGCCTTCAGAGACAGGCAGCCCTGCTTGGCTTGGTTAGGAGGCGTTTCCTCATCCTCCCCCCCTCCCGCCTTGCTGTCTCACTGCCTCCCGCCATGCTGGAGCTCTTTGGGGATCGTTATGTAAACTCTTCTCCCACTCTTTGTCACCCACACCTCAACCCCATTCCTACCCCAACATTGGATCCCCTTGCCTATGTTTACTAATCCTGAATAGCCTGGCACCTGCTACGTGTTTGAGTCTTGGTTTCCTGAGTGAACAGGTAAATGAAGCCATTATTTGTCACAGTGCTGCCCCGTGGCACCGTGCCCCCGCGCAGCCTGAGTCCTCTGGGGACCCATTGCTGGGGTTCCCAGTTGCGCTCTCCCCAACTAGAGCTCTGTGAGGGCAAGGGCCACGTGGCCTCATTCAGTTTCATAACTCCAGGGCCTCGTATAGTACGGGCTTTTCTCATGTGACTCCTCAAGGAGTTTTGGAACCAAAAAACCTGGGTTTAAGCACAGGCTTTACCACTAACCAGTTTTGTGACCTTGGATAATTAATTAAATCCCTGCTTTCTCCTGTAAACCGAGTATCAGCACGTCCCATGGATTTGTCACGTGGATCAACTGCCATCCTGAATCCAGAAGTTGTGAATTACAAAGCACTGTGCAAATGGTAATAGCACAAGCATTGGGCACAGATGACTCTGGTGAGACAAGGGTTGAAAGTCTTAAGAAAAAAAACTTTCTTTGCTTCTTCCAGCACGTAGCAACATCCCTACAATTGTCTTTAACTCTGCCCTGAAGCAGACTTTTGCAGCTGAAACTCAAAAGATTCGTGTAAGGAAAGGCTGGATATTTTGCCCCCCCCCCCGCCCCACCATCAGGGTAGTCAGTGTGATCACCCCAACTCTCATTCTCCCAGTGACAGGTGAGGTCAGCAGCTGAGAGGGTTCCGCCGGGTGGATGGGGAGAGCTTGGCTGCTGCCTTCGGTGCCTCTGACTGTAGGACACTGTGGTGGCAGGGTAGGCAGGGGCCATTCTGCCAGCTCCCCTGGTGGCACAGCTGGGAGAACACTGGGGGGCCTGGGTCACAGCCTCCTGCGGGTGGGCCATTAGTTTCTGTCCTTCTCAAAGCAGCTTATGGTGTGAGGAGAGGCAGGCAGGCAGATAAACACTGCAGATATTGAAATGTAACAGGAATATTCTTATAAATCTACTTCCCTCCGAATGGGAATCTGACACCTATTTGTGATGAGAAATCACTGTCTGTGTTTGTCTTCGGAGCCCCTCTGCTGAGGTGGCTCAGCGTGTGACCATAATTTCACACGTGTTGGGAAACATCTTTTATTGAACTGGCTTGAAGAAACGAGGCAGCCATCCTGTGAATTTTTAACAGATGCCAGCGTGAAAATACATTGTCCATGTGCCAAAGGAAAAGCATGCTTTGCTTCTTGGTGGCTTGAGGCACCTCGGGTGTCGTGGTGCCCTGACCACGCAGCGGCCCTCTGCCAGCCGCGGCAGCCCTGTGCTGCGGCACCGCGTCCCGGCGCACCCCGCTCTGCACACGCCCTGCACACGCCCTGCACATGCCCGCCCTCCTGCGTTAGCCTGGCACGCTCGCTCTTCATTTGCTCTCTTCCCTTTCGTGGGTGGACAAACGATGATCGGGGCTTCGTGCTTCACTCTGTTTTTCCCACATGAGTTATCTTTAATGCCTAAGTTCCAGAATTTGGTGACGCATGAAAAGGAAAAGGAGATACCGTTGAAGGCTGAGATCCATGTTAAATTGCCTTCCACTTTAATTTTCTGAAATTTCTTGGTCTTGTTTCCTGACTTATTTGACTGACTTTCTAAATGAGTTCTCTACTACCCTTCAACTTGGGGATGCATTTTCCTTGGCCCCTGCCCCCACCCAGCGGTGTGGTTTGGGGCTGGGGCGACCTGTCATCACCCATTAGCACCTAAGGAGCTCGCTATTTTCTTGTGTATCATCCCCCCAAAATTAAATATAAATGTATTCTGTTTTTGAGAGTTTTTGAAGTACTTCTAAAGATAAACTCTTTCTTGTCCAGTAAAGAGTTTCCCCTCATTTCTCCTGCATAAAAATATTCTGTGCTCATTTCCTCTCCCAAAGAGGAAACGGGGTTTGTGTATATGGCTACATAAGTCAGCAGCTTTTTTTTTCCTGCTGTGGTTTCAACAATAACACTGGATCTTTCTTTTCTATAAGAATTTTGTTTTTTACAAGTAAGAGAATTATATAGCATGTTTTTTTAATCCAGGAAAAATATCCACTTAGTAAACCACAAATATTTAGTATAATGCTGCAGAAAATAATCAAAAGTTCCTGAAAACTCACTTACGTAATGATAATTTAGATAAATATTTTAGATGCTCACTTTCTGTTGGGCCAATTCTAAAATAGCAATGAAGGGATTTTTTTTTTTTTTTTAAGATAAACGTTTCTTTGGTTCAGTCTATCGCCGGTCTCTCTGTACGAGACACCGAAGTAGCGTTTTCCTTAGTCCTGACTTGGCGTGGCTGACCCAGCTGCGCACTAAGCATCCATGGTCTGTGGGGGGGGGTTTCCGCTGCTGCCGACGTAAATGTCCGTGGGAGGAGGCCCTGCAGAGGACGGTGCAGAACGTGCCGACGGCGCAGGGTCCTGACCACCCACCAAGCCTGCCTTTAGTTCTCGGGCACGTAGAAAATGGCAATCAAAAAAATATCAGGTTGTAATGTGGTATCTAAATTAACACGATATGCCTTTGAACAAATAAACTTTAGGGCAAATTGTTAGCATCTCACGGGGTGGTGGGAGCAAGCCTGGACAAGATGGGGCTTTTCTCACGAGCTCCAGGGCTCTGTGAGGAGCCCCCAGCAGACGGGGGGGCGGGGGGGGCTCCCTTTTCCTGGGCAACAGAGCGGGGTGTTTCTCTTTATAGCTAGAAAGAGAATAGTCTTCTTATTTCAGGCTCTGGTCTCCCTTTGAGCCCTTCAGAAACCCCAGTAGATTGGTTCACCCATTGCACAGATGTTCATCACGCCAGTCCCCGTCACAGGTGCTGGAGATCAATGGGGAACGGAAGGCAAGGTCCTTCCTCTTTACGCTGAGATGCAGCAGTTGTGCACTTGACCGGAATCCGATCCCTCCCCCCTCCTCCTCTCCTGTCCTCTTTCTCTCTCTCTCTTTTTTAATAGGCATACTCCAGGGAATCTGCCAGATCCGGGGGGACGTACATTGAGTTTGATACTATTCAGCTGATCAGCTCTGTAGTTGTTGGGTGTGTGGCCTGAAACTGACAAGCTTAGCTTTTCTGAGCCAAATAACACAGCGGGCCAATTATTTCTGGAACTAGCTATCTGGAAAAGGGCACTGGTTTCTGGATAGTCAGCGGAGTTGGGGGAGCTGCCCAGCAGCTGTAACTGGGCTGCGGTGCAGGAGGTGTGGGCCGGGCGGGGACGACGCACAGCCTCAGGGCCCTGTGCTGCCTGCAGAAGGGCGTTGGGCTGTTTGCCCGGAGGCTCGCCGATGTCACTCGGCCACCTCGATGCATTAACCGCGGTCCAGGGAGTCGCAGCCCTTTCTGCCTTTCCCATGCTGACTGCTTTGTAGTGGAAGCTGGCAAGGGAGGCTGGTTTGGAAACTCGGAGTCTTTCGACAGAAAATAAATGGTGGGTTATGTGAAAAATAATATGAACACGAATAGCGATCACTTACTGAGCCTCCAGTCTGTGTGGAGGCTCTGAGCTCTGTGCTGCACGGGACATTTTCTCATTCAATCTTAGGAGGTAGGCTCGGCCGTCATCCCCACTTCTCCGGAAAGGCAACCCAGGCTTGACTCTTCACCAACTTGCCTAAAGTCATCTACTCTTAAGTGGCAAAGCCAGAATTTGACTTCACGGTGCCGGGCGAGGGGTGGACAGAGTGGATGCTTTGGGCAGGTATTTAAGTGATAGAAATCTTTGTTTTCTGTGGCCTGTGAAGCTGTCAGCCGCCCCTCGTTCCTTCCTTGAAAGCTGCCTGCTCTTCTCCGGAAGTGATTCCTCAAGCGTACTCTGAACTAAGGATCCAGGCCATCACATTTATTAAACTGTTTCTGCACAGCAAAAGGAAATGGGCTCTGAATGAAGATGCTTTCTCATTCATTAAAATCATGCATTTGTTTCCAGTTCTGTGCCAGACACTCGCTCGGTCCTGAGACAAATGCAACAAGAGCATCATTTTAAAAGCCTTGGTGCTCCATCCAGGGGTCAGGAAGAGTCACACCAGCAGATGGGAGCAGTGTGCCCACTGCTGTGCCCAGCTCGTATGCGTGGTGCTTTTCAAGCATGGGAGTGTCTGCTTTCTGGGTGGCCAGAGGAGGCTGTGGAAGGGAGCAGGAGGCTGAGCCAGGAAGGATGAGAGGACATCAGCTACCAGGCGGTGAACAGCCAGCTGCCCGGGCTTGCTGTGCAAACAGCATGTCCAGCAGAAGCCACAATCCAACGTTTGTTTGCAGACGGTGCCTCCCGTCAGTGGGTGTTTGTACTGAAAAGGAAGTGTAATGTATCAGAGTGGAAGGAGGAAACCCCATGGGTGGGTGTGGATGCAGACGCCTGTCGGTGAGAAGGCTGGATGCTGCAAGGGGTGGTGCCACTTTCCCTGTGGGCTGTCGACATTCGGCGGCCGGGGTGGGGGGGCCTTCCAGAAAGTGGTCAGGTGTTAAAGTAACCGTTGAGAAGAGCTGACCGAGTAAAATGGTGCCCCATGGACTTGCAGGAACTTTAGCTTCCACGAGTATATACATGGTGCTGTCCACCTTGCTAGTCAGACGTACTTCTGTCTCAGTCGGCTCTCAGAAGCTGCGCGGTTAGCAGTGTCTGGGCCGTTCCTACGCACCACTGAGGTCTCGGCTAAGGACGGCTTCTTCAAGGAAACCTCGCTCATTCATGGTCCGAGTCGGGTCCTCGTCTGCCCCGCAGCAGCAAACGTTCCCCAGCAGGGCAGGCACTGTTGGGCTCATTGTCTGTCCCGGTGCCCAGCTCCGTGCCCGGCACCTTAGTTTACCACCTTCCCTGTCGACAGGTTTCGGTTTCTACTCAGCTGACTTTCAGTCCTTCAAGAACTAGGATCTCCTCTTTTCCCCCCTTTTTAATGCGCTCTGACTCCTCACACATTCCTCTGAGAGCCAGGGTTAAATTGAGGCATGCGGCCAGTGCCTTTGTCACGTGCCCGTGGATGGAGTCACCAGCGTGACCGCTTAGCCCAGATTCCCCACAGTGAACAGCGGGCCCGTGGCATCTCCAAAAAGGCAACAGTAATGCCTTTGTGTGGTGCTTTCATGGTGCGCTCTGCGCGGAGACGCACTTTTGCACACGTTTTTCCCAGCCGGCTCTCAGACTGATGTAAGCCTGGACGGGAAGTGTGTTCCGTTTCGAACAAGAGACCATGGCTTCCAATGCAGCAGACGCCTGCGTGTGCTTCCTGCTGCCTTTTCCTCTGAGCAGGTAGTTTCGCGCTCTCGTTCCCTGCAGGGGAAGTGCTGATTTTCCACGTCAGGAAGGCACCCTGTTCCTGTGGCGTGTGTTAGTGCAAGTGCTTGCAGCTGTGTGCCCCTGTGAGCAAGGCCTCAGAAATGGCCACTTCATTCACATAAACCTGCAGACTCCTGGACAAAGTGTGCAATCGTATTTCCATATGGAGTTCCCAAGATTTTTGGTCAGTTCTTTACTATAATGTAAATAGTAATTGTCTAAAGTAGTACTTTTTTCCAAAGTTTGAATTTTTCAGGTTAGCTCTTTACTTGGGGCATACAGTTCTGTAATGCCTCTAGTAATTCAGTATACTTTCATAATATGTAGGAAACTCATTTATACCTTCTAAATTCCCCTTGCTAGAAAGGGTGACTTTGGTGGCTCGTAACTAGAAAAATTGTACACCATCTATAAAAGCAGCTTCGTTCTTTTAGCTGTCAGCTCTTCTGTGCACAGAAAGGCGCCATTTTATAATAGCTTTTCCTAAAAGAAGAAAATACAATCAAATAAATATGTCGCCTTAAATAGGTAGGAAATTTGGGGTTGAAATTTGATTTTTGGAAACATTTTAACATTTATTCCATTCAAAATAAAGGTTAAGACAAAACAAAACAAAGAATACCCCCCAAAAATAAACATGGAAATTATAGGTCTGGATTTGATTTTTCCTGGGAGAAAGGTGTTTAAGCGAGCCTCAGAGAGGAGCAGAGCTAGAAGTAGGCCCCACCCCCACCCCCCAGGCACTGGGGTCCCCACTCTGTCCGCACGACAGGGAGGAGGCCGAGGCCAGGCCAGGGAGCCAGTGGCGCGGTCTGCGCAGCGACGCGGACGGCCAGGACGCGTGGCCTCGCCCACTGCGCTCGCTGTCCCGCCAGGCTGCCGTCTGATGTTTAATATATAATGATAGCAATGGCTAGTAATTATTGAAAGCTCACTGCGTGTCAGGCACTGCTGTGGTATGTGGAGGAATTACCTCCTTGAATCCCCTCAGTGGCCTTCTGTGAGGTAGGGAAACAGCAATAGACTTGCAGAGTTTTTCTCTTCAGGATGAAAAGTAGAGATACCTCTTTTTTTTTTAAGCTAACTTCTGTCTTCTAACTTCACATAATTTTGTTTAGATTATTGTGATATTCAACCGCTTTTTAAAAATACAGTTATGTTCATAATGGATGTTTTTATTAGCGTCATGGAGTTCAGACACACAGTCACCAACAGAAGGGTGGACAACCGGTATCAGCAGTTCCAGAACACAGCAATTAAGTAAAATGCTCAACTTTACTCGTGATACAAGAAATACAGATTCAAACACAAATCACAGACTATCTCTGAACAGGTACATTAACACACCATTTGCCTTGGTGAGGGGAGCCCAGGGGTAGGAGACGGAGATCCGTGGTTTTTAACCCTTGGAGTTGTACTCAGTTACACGAGCGCTGGAGTAATACGGGTTCCACATATTTCAATAAAAAGCAGCTGTAGGAATAAAACCAGCTTTTTCCTTCTGGCTGGAAACTGCATCTGCATACATGGGGTATTCAGGAGTAAAAAGATACCATGGCCACTTACCGACCAGAACACCCCCACCGCAGTCTCTTACTTCCGCGTGTCCCGTGACGGGCCACGGAACACTTCCACATTCATCCCACCTGATCTTGTAGCAACCTCGCCTTCAGCTGATGGTGAGGAAGCTGAGACTCAGGAAATTTGTAATTTGCCTGAAATCACACAGCTCATTTGATCAGCATACACGGCAGTACATTTCGTTACTTATCTTTTTTCCCTACGAGGTTCTGAACTAGTGGCACACACGAGACTGTACCCTGGGCCTCTGTGCCCACCTGGCTGCCATGAGGTGAGCAGAGCTCAGGAAGGGGTGGAGGCAGCGTCACCTCCTTTCGTTGCTGGAAGGGGGTGCATCTAACCGAACAGGTCAAACAGGGCTGCAGGAAGCACGTGTAAGTGGTGCCGCTGGAAAAGCGTGCAGAGGGAAGAGTAAGCTTTCCAACGTCAACTTCTGCGGGCGGAGGTAGACCCCACACCCCATGTAACCTTGTCCCCAAGGTGTGGGACTTGATGCGGCGACTCATTCCACTGGATTCAGCTTTGACCACGCCACCTCCTTTGGAGCCTTTTCACGAACTTGTTTTTCTGCAGAATGCCAGTGATAGTTCAAGTGGAACATGACGTGTGGTTTTAAGGACTGACTAGTCAGAGACAAGGCAATAGCTGTGCCCAAGTAGAATCTTAGAACTGAGGTAAACAAGCCTGAAGCCTAGAGCAAGTGCCCCAGAGGCCACCGTAGCTTAAGGACGTGCCACATCATCAGAGGCTGTAAGCCCTTCAGCGAGGGCACTTCCTCAGGTGAAGGGAGGTTTCGTGCAAATTAAAGGACCGGCGCTTTCCTTAACTAACGGAGAAGAAAGCAGTCCTTCTCTGAAAGAAGGAAAAAGCCACACAGCCTGTATGGCGTGGAAACACGTTTTTATTAAACGGGACTCTATATGAAACTCCTGAGAATTTCTTAGTAAAGCTTAGATAAATATTTCATGTAACATCTTAAGATGCAATCATTTTTAGTAATTTTAGTGCTCTGATTTCTGTTTGTTTTCAGATTTGAAAAAGCAAACATTTCTTATGCTGATTTATATCTGGAAGCTGCCAATTGAGCTCCATTTCATGAGGCTTATCTTTATAAATAAATGAAATGGGATAATAAGGAGCAGCTCCACATACTTTGTCGTCGGTCCCTAGACAGAAGCACTAATAAGGAACAGCTCTGGGTGCTTCTTTGTCTGTCTCTTTAGACAGAAGCAATGTTAAGAGACCCCGTCTTTCTCCTGCGATGTCAGCCTCAGTGTTTGTGAGCACCCCGTCCCAGGTAACCCCTAACTCAGGCTGACCTGGGATCCAAACATCGCCTCTCCCTCCTGCTGCCTCTGGACCCTCCGGAAGCTTCTGCTCTGGGTTCCCCTGTGGAATAGGTGCAGCCTGCCCCCTCCAGCACATGGGGGCCTTTGCCTGGCACCGGGGACTCTCACCAACCCGAACTCGGGGTTCTCGGAGCTGTTTCTCAGATGGCCCCTTGTTAGCATGCTGGTTTGGTGAAGTTAGCTTTTTCTTAGAGGCATGTCTTGATTTGGGGTGCACTTTGTCGAAATGAGTATTTCATAGCTTATTCCACATTCTTGCCCGTATGTTGATGTATCAGAGTCCTTTTTGATGCATAGCTTGTACCAAATACTCTGGCCAGGCACTTCGATGCAACTGTGGACACAGACATTCTTGCCCTCGTGAGGGCTGCATTTTCGTGGGGAAGAGAGATGATAAGTGAGCCCAAAATAAAGTAAGATGATGGCAGGTTATGAAAAGGGAGAAAGTGGGGGGCGGGGGTGGCTGCAGGTTGGTCAGTCAGGAAGGCAGACTTGGAGGAGCCTCCCAGAGCCTCCAGGAGCTGCCAGAAGGCGGGGGGACAGACAGGGTAGTGAGGAGGAGGGAAGCACACAGGAAATGGGGGTGACAGGAGGAAGGCGATGCCGCACCGCAGATAGTCCCGGACACTGTAGTCAGGTGTTTGCGTTGTATTTCCAGGCCCAGTGGGAAGTCTTGAAGGGCTCTGCAAGGGAAGGATACGCTCCCGTTTCTCCTTGCATTCCCAAGAAGTCATTCTGGCAGCTCTGGGGGGGCTGAACCAGAAGGAACAGACTGGACGGTGGGGCAGAGAAAGAGAGGAGTTAGACCGTGGCCAGCCGTTGCGGGGAAAGGGGACAGTGGCTGGCGCTGGCTCGTGTAGGCATGGACATGGGGAAGAGGCGAGACAGCGGGGTGCACCGGTGGATGGATCGCGCACAGGGAGTCGGGGGGGAGGATGGCGTCGGGTCCTGGCATGAGCCTTTTGGGTGGGCGGTGGTGCCATCGATGGAGATGCGGAGACCGCGGGCAGAGTGGGTTTGCGGGCGGAAGTCGAGCTCTGCTTGGGAACGGCAGAATACGCAGCAGCCCCGCCGGCTGTTTACAGCTCCCCCGCAGGGATAGTGCGTGAATCAGGAGCGCACAGGTCTGCGTGCTGGTTAGGAGTCAGGTGAATGTTCTGCGCAGGAGGCAGCTGCCGCTGGCCTGGGCCCGAGAGCGGGGTGGGGTGTTGGAGTGACACGTGTCCCAGAGATGAGGAGGCGAGCGATGCACAGCGTGTCCATCCCGGCATCATGGAGAGTTGCCTTCTGTTAGGGACCTCGTCTGTTAGGCACGTTAAGGGAACTTGCCTTTCCTCCTCCTTTCCCTAGTTCAAGTCCATGATTCCCTGGGTTCCCAGAACCTCTAATGAGAGTCCAGAGTTAGGGCCAGGTAGCTCCAAAATCCTCCACACTCAGCTTTGGTCTTTCAGTGTTTCTCTAGGGGGACCTCACGGCGCCAACCTTCTCCCCCCACTTCTCCCTCACAAGTCCATGTCCATTTTTGTCACCTGCATTTATATATTTCCATTTATTTCCTACTTAGGTTTTATGGCAGGCACACAAAGAAACCCTCAAATGTCTCAATATGGACCTCAGCAGACAGGACCATCCATGTCGCCTCATCCTTCTCCCGGAGGCCAGATGCATCCCGGAATCGGTAGCTTTCAGCAGAGTAACTCGGGTGGGACTTACGGTCCACAGATGAGCCAGTATGGACCACAAGGTAACAAAAAAAGAGAGAAGAAAAAAGTTTTTCCAAATGCGTTGCAGTAGGTTATAGAGATTTTGTTAATATGCTAATTTGAGATCTGAGTATTATAAACATCTTTTAAGATCCCGTTATTTGTTACCTGACAGATATGTGAGGTTAATGCAAACCCACAGCCCTTTAGTTGCCCATAATGATGGGAAGAGTAATTATAGCAACTCTTCATTAAGCATTTGTGCATCAGACACTGCGGTAAGTGCTCTTCACACATTGTTACTAATAAAGGCATAAATGCTTGTTTCTGTGTAAATGCTTTAAGAAAAAGACACAAGCCTTGTCCTCAAAAGGTTCTTATTTAAAACTTGGGTTTTATTATGTCGAATCCTGAGTTTTCCCCTCCGCCTCTGTGCACAATTCTCTGTACAGTGATGTGCTCACTATTCAGGAGGCTGTCAGCCCACTAAGTCTTCTCTCAGTTTTTCTTCAAGGTGCCAGACCAGGTAAATAGTAGTTCTGATTTCCAATTACCAGTCTTACGCTTAGGAGACGGGACAAAGCCTGAAAGAGACACGTCTTTCAAAGAGGGAAATTAGTCAGGAGTAGAGAAATGAGTGGCATCGCGCCCAAACGCAGTTTACATTCTGCCTTCCTGGAAGTCGATGTATGTTTTGTCATATGCACTGAGAATCCTTTCAGCAAGGTTTTAACCCTGATAAATGTATTCCGAAGTCACTTTTGGCAACAAGGCATTTGAATTCAGCACCTTTTTAATATTATGTTTATTTAAATTAGACATTAATGCATACTTTAGAGAGAATGAGATAATCTGGCACAATTCCCAGAGTTTCCCACTTCTGAAAATACCAGGAATATTCCTGATGAAGCTGATGAATCCCCACGAGGGAACCGTGGTAAAATGTTTGCACCTCCACAGCAGAGTTGGGGCCGCTGAGTTCAGCCTTGTTATTTCCCAGAGGCCTTTGCACTTGGTGGCCCCTGCTGAGTGGGCGCCCACAGGCCAGACAATTGTACAAGGAGACCCAGACACCTGGTGGGCTTTTTACCTGCTGTTTCTCAGAAAGGCCTTCCTGGCGGTTTGATAGTACTTTGCAGTTTGAAAACTGAGTTACCGGGTTTCTTTAAGGCTCTCTTTCCACAGGAATTTAAGCCTCTTCCATACCACAGGCGTGGCACCACATCCTCACCTAACACTTTGTTAGGTTACGTGCCAGCTCCTCCTGTTGTTCGGAAAACTGCACTAGAACCCCCCAGTCTAACACTTTGCTCAGGCCACTCCCTGCCTCCGTTCTCGTGTGCAGAGTGCTGGATTCCGTCTGCCACGTCATACATGGTTCCCCGCCCTCCCCCACCTCACCCCGGGGGGCCCTGGGGATTTACATCCCGTCGGTCCCCATCCCATTGTCCCCGTCCGGTCGTCAACAGGACCCCAAATCACTCAGATGTGAGAGGGCTGCTGCACCGCGCCCTTGCTCCGCACAGTGGCTGTCTTCACAACTGGGTTTCTTTGGCTGTCGTGAAAAGAAGAAAACTTAAAGTTGGAGGGCAGATTATAAATTGGGAGAGGCCAAGAAAAGTGTAGGCTTTTGCTCAGAATGTAACTGGAGCCAAGGTCAGAGCCTAGTTTTCGGAACGGGGGTGGGGGTCCCTAGCTGAAGGTCTGGGACTGAACTGTTAACTCTCACGGGGCTTCCCGGAACTTCCCGTTGGTGTCCCCACTCGTCGGTAACTCGCCCTGGGGGAAGGAGGACTGCCTGGTAGGTCCTCACGTGAGAGCACAGGGCTCATGCCAACTGCCGTGTCCTTGGACAGTTGCTTACTCTGTGGAAATTACTTTTCCCAGAGAAAATGAGATGATACAACTGTAGAAGTTGCTTCTGATTCTACTGTTGAGTCTGAATTTTGCTTCAGCTCTGGAGCCTCCGACACAAACGGAGCCCAGAGCATCCGACATAGCACCTTTGGGGTCAGAGTGGGTTCGGAGTTTGTTCTGAGGTTTTTCTGGGGCGCACACACTGCGTTTAGGTTGGTAGTAGAAACAACCTTGCATAAGAACGACAATCTCCATACTTGCGCTTTCCGACTCTGAAAGACAGCATCTGTGTGTCTGCGCGCTGGGTCCCCGCCCTTCCCCAGGTGACGCCTGGCCATCCGCAGCGAGGTGCGTGGCTGCAGTGGGAACCGCCCGCCCTTCCTCCTCGTCTGGGGCTCCTCAGCAAGCCCTCAATGACAGGCAGTCGTGCTCGGAACATGTTCGGTCAGGTCCATGAACGGTCTTACCTTTGCGTTTCTCTCTTTGTTGATCCTTTTGAACGGGGTCCCAAGGTGAACTCTGTGTCCCTCGTGTCTTTTAACTACCCAGACCATTGGGAGATACTCAGCTTGCACCTTTGTGGTACGTTTCAGATCTCTGGAAAGGGTCGCTTGTGCAGCGACCCACGGTGGTCACGGGCCTCATCTCCTTTTCTGTTACTAACTGCATGACTTCTTCTGGTTTGGTTTGGCTTTTAAGCGCTCTCAGGGGCGGGGGTGGGGGATACTTTACGATGTCTTTTTGCTGTCTGTTTTATCGTCAGGAGTAGCTTCTCCAAAATTGTTCCCAGTGATGACAACCAACGTTTATCAGATGTCACTATGTCCTGGGTCATGTTCTAAGTGGTTTTCATAAATTAAGTCCTTTATCCTCACATGCTGTTATTACTCATTCCACTTGACAGATGAAGAAACTGAGGCACACAACAGATAAACAACTTCACTGAGATACACGGTGGTCATGCCAGCATTCAAATTCGAGCAAACTCATCTGTTTTCCTAATTAATGGGAAGCCCATGGCATTAACTCCATTTTGCAAGTGAGCAGGTTGAGGAAGTTGCCCGTGACCCCACCGCTGGTGCGTGCAGAGCTGGGGTTCAGAGCGGGCCCAGGCGGGTCGCCTCCCCTGTACGCCCTCCCCACGGGCTCTTGTGTTCGGTGAGCCAGCTGTGACACAAGAGGCAGACTGCTTGCCTTCAAGAAGCGAGGAACAACATTGTGGAAATACAGCAACAGTTCTAGAGATTAAGGGAAAAAATCCTATGAAGTTAGGAAGGGGAAATTTTTATTAATGTACAATGTAATTATATTACATTAATAAAATGTATATTAATGCTGTAAAAACTGGATTAAATATACAAATGGGATCAAGCCAATATAAGTGTAAAAATGTCTAATTGCGTATATTTCGTGGAATAGTACCTTTCTACCTTCAAGCAAGCGCATTTACTAACTACTCCTACAAGGCCTGTGCACACGAGCTGCGGGACTTCCTTCAGCAGAGAGAAAGGAGTTTCGTCATTGATGTGTTACTTACTAACCGATGAGTTTGTGTGGGAGGGAGAGAACCGAACCCAGTTTCAGGAGGCTGTCCGGTTGTTTGTGTGGACTCTGGGACAGTGCCAGTCACACTGGCTGCCACAAACACTTTCCGCACATTTGTCACTCACCGTGAGAGCTGAAGGTCTGGCCCTGGTGTTGCCTTGGGTGACAGAGAGTGAATCTGTGCCCCGTTGTCCCTCGCTCGCCTGGCAGGGGCTGGGCCGCTCACTCAGCCGCAGCCTGGTCCGTGGCCTCCGGTGGTGTAATGTGCCCTAGGAAGCAGGGGACTCACCAGTGGGTGGGTCTGGTGAGCCTTTTGTTTCTGAATTACATGGTAAAAGATGTTTTTCAGACAAGTTCACGGTTTTTTCTCTAAAGTAGAGTAGGTATCATCTGAAGTCCCCCTTTTCCCTTTATTAAAATATGCTTCTCACAAATTCAGAGTGCAGACTCTAAGTGATACCTACTTGAAATGACCGCAGTTCCAAAATAGTGGATTTCACATTAATAATCGTACAGCTGTTTCAGTTCCAGAGGAACAATGTACCAATGTCACTAGTCGGCGACTCGCTAGCTATTGGAGAGTCCCTCATAGGCCCATGACAACCTTGGTGTCACCGTGACCCAGGACTTCCGTCTCCGCTCTTGTAAGTCCGGGGCCTCAGTCCTGTTACTGAATGAAGCTGAATTCAGCCCCCCCTCCAGCTGCTGAGGTGTGTCTGCCCGGGGATTCGTTCTGCCCCCGCCCACCGTGCTCTCCTCTCCAAAGGCTGGTGCAGCGCGCTCCCTCCTGGGCTCACTCATTTTTTTTTCTTGAGATGGGTTGTAATACACTTGATGTGTTTGCAGCTCTCTCCTGCCTTAACCGTGTTACGTGGTACAGTGGCAGTGCGGGGCGGCAGCACTGATTCCGTACTCTGTGCCGCGCTGCTGTCTGAGACGTATTCCGAGTATCTTACTCACGTGAGGAAAAAAGCAAATTGAAACAGCCATTTTATAGCTAAAGGCAGTCATGCAGTCTTCTTTTAAGCATGAATTTTTCTTAACAGACTGGTAACTGTCATGATTTTATCAAAGCCGAGGGATTAGGAAAGAAAGGAAAATCTAAAGTATAAGTCAACTTAAAATGTTAGAAAGATAGGAAAAGTAAAAACATACAACTTTGAATTTTGACTAGTAAAGCTAATTATTGTCAATAATTACATTAATTTTGCTAATTAAAATCAACAGCACCCACCGCCCCTCGCCCAGGACTGAGCGCACAGCTGCAGCGGCCGCCCCAGGGGCCGCCCCAGGTCCCAGTCCTGAAGTCCTGGGCAGCAGTGTGGGAGCAGCAGGCGTGGACGTGCGGCATTGCTTGGCATCATGGCAGGATGCCTTTACCTGGGGCTCGCAGCTCTGCCATCTTCCCCATGTCTGTTTCAAAAGAAAGGGCCTGTGGAATCCCAGCTCACTGAGCGTGGCACCGAGTGCCCTCTCGGACGGGGCCCTGGGCCATCAGGCGAAGCGCATCAGAGCTCTCCTGCAGGAGGCGCCATTCCCACACCGGCACCACCAGTCATGGCCTGGAAGGGTGCAGGTACTCACGCAGCATGTGACCTTGCGACTCTGAGACTCCTTCGTTCTTACCGTAGAGGTTTTTACCGTAGAGATTCTACTGTTTTATCCTAAATGTGGCTGTTAAGATAATACCTTTTCACATTTGTTGTATCAGTGCTTTTTCTGAGGTCCTAAGAAGTACATTGAAATATCTGCATCATGAAAGTAAAATTTGGCATATGACATGCTATATGGTAAAAAGATAATTTCACTGATTAAAAAGTTACTAATATTGGAATAGTTTGTGTCTGTTCCATGGCATTCTGCCCATTGTCCAAGGCCAACAGTAATTACTGTTAGTACCGTTTTCCCCCCCATGGCGACCACAGGAGATAGAGAATGTGGTATTTTTTACCCTTCTTACAGATGAGGAAACTGACACTTAGAGTGACAGCTAGCTTCCTGAGGGTCACGTAGGCAGCAAACGGTCCTACCCCTGTCCCTTGGGACCCTGCGCGTTCCTCCACTCACTGCCCGGATGCCAGACACTGGCCTCTGACTGGGCACCGCCGTCCCCTAGGCCTGTGGGTGCTGCCAGCCTCAGGGATGGCTGTGTCTGCGGACAGTCGCTCCTGTGGCCGGAGAGGCCGCCCACCCGCACACCGCTTGTCACCGTCTCAGCGACGCCTTCCCTCCCGTGTGAATAAGTCCTCCGGCTTTCTTTCTCTTCGCAGTGCTCAGCACCCTGTGACGCTGCCTCGGGCTGCTTTTTTGCCTCTCCGGTGCCCACCAGAGCGTAAGCTCTCCTTGCCTTTGCTCACTGGCAAGTCCCCAGCCATTCGCGCAGAGGTGGCGTGTCAGAGGGCCCTGAGGAACATTCCGCAGCCAGCGGAGAGAGCGTGCAGGCAGGGCCCCTGGCCCCCCTTCTCTGCCCTGCCTTGGTGCTTGACGGGATTGGGGTTGGCCAAATGCTTAAGAGTCGTCTTTGGGAAGTAGAACTGAGGGTCGTTTGTTTCCTGTTTCTCTCTGTGCCTCTATATTTTCTGCACTGAGCTTGTGTTACTATATAATTAAATTTTTAAAGGAGTTAACTTTTATGACATACATTAAAAAAAACTACCAAAGGTGAAATGCTCAAGTCAAACTGTGAGGTTAATAGGTCTTTCCTCCTCTTTTACTAGCTTTGTGTAATATTATTATTCTTGCATTTTTATTGAAGACTTTTTAAAAATGCGTGTTGACCTAAGAAAAATGTGGTTCCTTATATATCAATTCAAAAAACAAATTGTCTCTGTTTCTACGAGTGGCAGGGTTTAAGGCCTTCCTTGGGGTGAGACGGCTTCACTTTGACGACCCTGCACTGTGGTCGTCTTAGCGGCTCAGTCGGTCCTCCTCCTGAAGCAACGCCTCGGGCAACGTTGCCTCATCGGCCTAGGGAAGAAGGAGGGGTTGGGAGAAGGTTTTTGAGATATGACTCTTGTTTTTACACAAGAAGGTTCTTACTTAAATATTGTAACCTACGAAAAATACTCAAAATCGTTCCTCGTTAAGGAAATAAAAATTAAGGCCACAGTGACATTCACTACATACTATTGGAATGGCTAGTGTTGGGGGGGGGGGCGGTTATGGGCAACGTCAAGGACACAGAGCAGTTAGAACTCTCACCCATTTTTTGATGGGGTTTCTTATGAAGTTAGACTCGTGCTTACTGGACAGCCCAGCACTCTAATTTCTAGGATTCTTTTCCAAGAGAAACAAAACGTGTCCACACAAAGACCTGTGTGCAGATGTTAGCAGCTTCATTCATAATTGCCGAAAACTGGAAACAACCCAAGTGTCCACGGAAGGGGATACTACTCAGCAACAAAAGGGAGCAAACTACTGACGTGCAACACTGTGGCTGAATTTCAGAAGCATGGCTCTGAGCGAAAGCAGCCAGACACAAAAGCCTGCAAGTGGACAACTCTATTTGTGTGGCACCGTGGAGAAGGCAGAACCGTGGGAGCCGATCAGTGGCGCCAAGGGTGGGAATGAGATTGACCACAGAATAGCAACTTTCTGTCATGATAGAAATATCCCGTGTCTTGCCGATGCTGGTGGTTATAGGGTTTTATGTGGTGCTATTGTATGTAAATTCTAACCCGGGAAACCTGACTTCAAGTAATATTATATAGTAGATGGCTGTAAAAAAAAAATTAGTGATGCTCTTTGACTAAAAACCACGACGAATGCATATTTAGCTCTAAATCACAAATACATTTGTGATATGCAGCTAGTTATCCATTTATCCTTTCCCAGCCAGGGTAAAGTGTCTATTGTATGGTTTGAACGTCATTTTTACCCTTCCCAGCAAAGGGGAATGATATAGAACCTTTTGTGTTCACAAGCAGTTGCTGAGTGATTGAAACTGAGAAGCAAAATTTCCTGTGTGAGTGGAAACATTTAATAGTTCAGTAAAAGCAGTAAGCTTGGAATATTCATAGCACAGTAAGTAGCCAACTTAAATATTCTGGAGTCAGGTACAGACTTATTTGTGGTCTCCCTAAAAGAATGGTGGTGGCTTGAATCGGGTCTCGCCCCGCTTCATCTGGCTGGTGCTTGAATCTAACTCCTGGTGGGTTGAAATCGGAATTCACTGGGTGACCAGCTTTCCGAAGCTGGTGTGCCAAGATGAACCCACTTGAAAACTGTGGGCTCTCGGACTTGGCTGCGAGACCCGTCCAGCTGAGGTGGGCTGGCCCGGCATCTGCTGCCTGCATTGTGCTTAATGCTAGATCCATCTGTTCTCTGTCCGAGCTAGCGCCAACGAATTACTGATCTATTAGAGGAACATGGAAATAAGATTGCACTTCTCAGGCCTGGCTTTTCCTCTTGGCTTACGTATCTGAGTTTTGTTTATCTGGGGAAGAAAGATGTTATCAGGTAGGCAAAGAGTGGGGGCATGAAGCATCTTTCACTCCTTCCCATGTATTTTTAAGAGATTTTGGGGGAAAGATCACATTAGTGGTTGTTGACAATGTAACTGTTGTTGAGGATGGTGATAGCGCCTATCATTTATCAGGTAACTGTACTGGTCACTTTCTGCCTCTTCCCCATTATTATCATTACTTCACTGATGGCCAGGGAGGCTCAACAGCGTGTCCAGGGTCAGGCCAATAGGAAGCATCAGAACCAGCCTTCACCCCCAGGATTCTGGAGCCGGTGCCTTAATTGCCGCTGCCTCGTGAGCCAATTAAAGCCTTAGAAACCATCTTTGGGCACTGAGCTCGATGAGGAAAGCTGTTCCCTTTTCAAGGAGGCGGAGCATCTTGGTCATTTCTTTCCTGTGCTCACTGAAACACGGCCTCTGACTGCCAGTCACAGCAAAGGCTCCACCCACAGGGTGTTGGCGCTTGTCAGTCTTGTCAGTCCTGGCTGTGGGTGGAGCAGATGGGCGGAGCTCTGCTCCGGCTGCGGGCAAAGCACCATGGGGTTGGGCAGCCCCTTCTCTACAAAAACCATGCTGCGGGCCTCATCTGCCGTGGCCGGGTCTCATTGCCTGTTTTCTGAAACAAGATTAACGTGTTCTTTCATCCGAAAGCAAAGAGTTGCATATGTTTTCACTGCATAAAGTTTCTCAACAAATTAGTCACCAATGAACATTGGGGGAGGGTGGAAACTAGCTACCGACTAATAGCGTGAAAATGTGAATTAATTTTACCTGCATTCAAACTGCGTGAGTGTATTTATTTTTAATAAAAGCAAGAGGCAGAAAGGAGCAGTGGATTGCACTGCCGCCCTCAGGTAACGTGGAAGTCAGGCCTGCGAGGTCAGGAGCCGGAGGACAGGTCCTCCTTGTGCTCACAGGGCGGAGTTCTGGCTCCCGGTGTGTCGAGCCCTCCGCCCGAGGCCGGGCGCAGCCCCCTGGCCCTGCCCTGCGACCCTCCCCACGGGGCACGCCGGAGGTGCCCTTCCCGCCGAGATGACGGGCAAACAGATCTTGTGTGCCGTCCGGTGGGATGGGAGATTCGGAGGCAACTTAAGAACTATTTGTAAAGAATGTTGAAGTTTATAAACAGTGAATATTTTTACCTTTTACTTGAAACAATATAAGTTTGATTATTGCTGCAAAGGCAGAGTAGGGTCTCTTCATGAAAATACAGTTAAAGTTGAGGAGCTGGTGGCCCCAGAGGTCACACTCGTCCTGTTCCGTCCTTCTGTTCCCTTTTATTTTCCAGTCGCTCACGTTGCCAGGGCCTCGCTCTGCTGGCTCTAAGAAGTCGCTTTCTGTGCTGGTGGAGCACTCGCATAGCTTGTCTGTCCCACGATTGGTCTACAGCAGGGATCAGATTATGGCCCCCTTTGGCCTGCCACCTGTGCTTGTAAATAAAGTTTTATTGGAACACAGGCGGTCACATTTGTGTATACATCACCTCTGGCCACGTTGGAACAGCAGTGGCAGCTTAGCTTGGACAGAGACCCTCTGCCCCACAAAGCCTCCCCAGCCCTTCACAGAAAGTGTGCTGGCCCATGGTCTAGAGGGACGGTGACCTTCGCACCATCTGCAACGAGTAAAGTACACTTTGCAGACGACCAGATAAAGTGCACGTGATGTACCTAACAAAGAGCAAGCAGCCAGTCAGCTCTGAAAAGCCTGCAGCTTTCTTGCAGATTTGTGGGGGATGCAGCTTCCTACGTGTGGACCTGGGAACACCGGCTCTGTGACCGTGAAGTGACTGTTACTGCAGTGTGCTTTCCCCTTAAGCGCCGGGACGTGCCCTGACTCGGATCCGCTCAGATCCACACTCGCACGCTGCTGGGCTGTGAGAGCCAGGCTCCTGCACTGCCTAGCCACAGGCCCTCGGGCTCCTTGGCTCTGGAATGAAGCTTGTAATCACAGGGACCTCTTGTGCCTCATGGACGGATTAACTGAGTTAATACAAAGAACTTGGGATTGAGTTTAGCACATAGTTAATATCAATATCTGCTTTTATTGCTGTCACCAATCAAATCCAGTTTCTGCTGGAAGCCCTGGAGAAGCCTCTCATCCCCAGAGTAAGCCCAAGTCTTGGAAGCCTGGAGCACAGGGCCCTGCCAAGCGTGCCTCCCCCCGCCCCCGCCATGCCCACCTCCTCATCAGTGACGTCATCCCTGCCGCTGCACTCCCTGGGCCTCTCCCATCAGTGCCCTCCTCTCCTCTGCTCTCCTCAGCGCCCAATAAAACTCCCACCTTACATGACATCATTTCACCCCAGCAACTCCCCAAGTAGTCCACATTAGAGAGCTTCATCTTGTTCTACAGAGAAGGGAATGAAACAATTAAAACGACTCACCTGAGGTCTGCAGCCAGTACATGCAGAGAGCCTTCACTCCGTGCCAGCTCAGCCCGGCCCCAGGCCCGCCCAGCGAGGACTCCTGAGCTGGCAGCCCCTCGGTGCCCCAGCTGGAGACCCCCAGACCCCACCCCAGCAGACCTTCTCTCAGTTCTCCAGCCCATCACAGTGCGTTCCTTGTCTTTGCTTGGCTTTTGTCTTTTTTCTTGCCTCACCCCTGCTACTCCGCCTCATGCCACACACGCACACTCACACACAAGGGGCGAGCCCAAATGTCCGTTCCATGTTTAATGTGCGACGGCTCTAGTGCTGCTTAGTTGTCCTCATCGTCATTCCAAATTATTTTGTGTCACGACAGCTGTCACATCAGCTGCATTTTTTAAAAAACTTAGCGAAATTGGTGAATTTTTGTGTAGCCATTTTAATATTGAAGATGAAAGAAAATATACAACATTTTTGGAGTATTGGGCTTTATTATTTCAAGAAAGGTAGAAACTCTCCTGAAACAAATAAAAATTTGTGCTGTGTGTGGGGAAGGTGCTGTGACTGATCAAATGTGTCAGAAGTGGTCTGTGAAGTTTCTTGGTACTGTTGACATTTTGGCCAAATAATCCTTTGCTGTGGGGCTGTTTTATGCACTAGAAGATGTTTAGCAGCACCCCTGGCCTCTACCCGCTAGATGCCAATAGCTGGAGATAGCTGCCATATTCAAAATATCCAAATCAATCAAGTTATTGGTGAAAATGAAAAATGTATCTTTTATTCTGTGGGGGAAAAAATTAATGGGTCTGTGTCCAGCCCAATACATAGATCTTGAGCTGCTCAAGGGCAGGACTTGGGCTGTACTCCTCTCCGTGTCCCTGTGCCTAGGACAGTCAGGCCGTGCGAGTGTGGAGATTCTTCCCGAAAGCGCCAAGAACTGGCTGAGAAACACACCGACCCTTGCTCTGCACACCTTGTCTTTCTACGTGGGTTTTATTTCAACCATCGTTTGTTGGAAGGCAGCACGTTTTATCCGTTAATGGCGTGGGTTCGAGTCATTTTGCTTGACCTGGAGTCCTAAGCTGCTTACTGGCTGTTGGGTTTTTCATTTGTGAACGGAATCAGGGTCGTGTCTGTCTCTCCCGTGGCTATCAGAGAGAGGAAGGAAACCATTGATGCACGAGCACTCGCCCCAGTGTCTCGTTTGCAGCAGGGGACTGGAGTGGCGTCAGTGTGCCTTTCACTGACTTCAGTGAATACACTCCATCAAAGAGGACGGTGCGGCCGGAGAGTTGGCCTAGTCCTGGCCGTGGCCACTGCTGTTTGAGCCCACGTGCGTGTTCCCCGTGTGACGAGGGCGGTGGGCGTGTGGTTGTAGCTCCTCCTCCCAGGGCCCGCCTGCTTCCCAGGTGCCCCCATCTCACTGCCCTGAGTGCTTGAAGGTATCTGGTAGGACATGGCACCGAGCATAAGCCACCTACTTTTTCTGGTGCTCAAGCCAAAAAATAATGTTCCCAGCACCAGAGGAAAACGGCTGTGCAACATCAAGGTCGAGTTTCCACAGGACTCCTCTGGTGCGGCATCTGTGTGTTTTGTCATCTCCGTGCGCCCCCATCATCACTGTCGTGCAGCCATCAGCGTGGGGGCTGCAGTGAGGATTGGGGATGAGGTGTAAGAATGGGACGTGTGGGACGTCGAAGCAGCTCGTGGTTCTAGCATCCCTTGCCCGTTGGTAAATGTGTTCATGATTAGCTTGGGTCCCCTCCCCACCCCCAGGCCACCCTGTCCTGTGTGGCTCTCTGCTTTGGGGCTGTGCAGAAAGCCTGGGTTTAGACTGCCAGCCTTGCCAGCGCCAACAGGGGGAAGTTAATAAAAATAATGGCTATTATTCTGTGTTGATCGCATTGTTGGACAAAAAGTATTTCCAGTGAATGTTTTCTGGGTGTTTTCATGAATCCAGGTGATAAGTAAAAGGCCTTAATTTGTGTTTGCTTTTTATTTAGGTAACTACTCCAGACCCCCAACGTATAGTGGGGTACCCAGTGCAAGCTACAGTGGCCCAGGGCCTGGCGTGGGCATCAATGCCAACAACCAGATGCATGGACCAGGGCCAGGCCAGCCATGTGGCACTGTGCCCCTGGGACGAATGCCATCAGCTGGGATGCAGAACAGACCGTTTCCTGGAAATATGAGCAGCATGACCCCCAGCTCTCCTGGCATGTCTCAGCAGGGAGGGCCAGGAATGGGGCCACCGATGCCGACCGTGAACCGTAAGGCACAGGAGGCAGCTGCCGCAGTGATGCAGGCCGCTGCAAACTCAGCACAAAGCAGGTATGCCGTCGGGTGGGCGGTCTGCGTGTGGACATGTGAGCGCATGCCAGGCACAGGCATGGTCCCGGGTCACGGGGGTCGGAGGGTGCAGTAGAGCATCACTGTACTTGGCTGTAAAGCTGAGAAGAGGAAATGACAGGCCAGCTCTCTGAGACACCGATAACGGGAGAGTCGGCAGTTTGCCGCGGCTGCGGGTAGAGCGGGACCAGCTCCGCAGAGCCGGTGGCGAAGGCAGCCTCTGCGTGGCTCCCCTTAAAACATCGAGGTTGGGGCAGGAGCCCTAGAGCCCATGACTAGTTAGAATCTAGACCATTGAAAAAAGAACCCCTCTTTTATTGCCCTATCACCCAATTTTTATGAAATAGAAACTGTGTATATGCACATATGTGTATTGTGTGTGTTTGTCTAAGTGTATATGTGTGAGATTTATAGACTTCCTCTCCTTACGTTTTATCTTTCTGGGCATACCTCTCTATGTGCCCAAACGAAAATGTGCTTACAAAAGCAAAGATAATTCAGAAAGTTTAAGTTGATCAGGAACAGCTATTACTTGCTTTTAATCCTAACTTTAAAATTAATTCTTAAATACTTGACCTGTATGAAATTAACGTACTAAATTTTAAAATTGTGAGGCCAAAGTGAATGTTTTCAGAGAAGCACATATAAATATGTTTCATGTTTAACATACATTAAAATTCATTTTAAAACAAAGCAAATTGAAAGATGTGCATGAAAATAAGGTCCCTTGAAGAAAAGGCAGAAGATTCTGATTTTGTTCCAAACGGGAATAAAAGTGTGTGTGTGTGTGTGTGTGTGTGTGTGTGTGTGTGTGTGTGTGTGTAAATGTGTCCCTTTGTCACTTTTCCTCTGAAGCTACTGTTTTGGGACTGTAAGGGGTCCCTCCAGTCTCACTTTTCCTCTAAATAATAAAAAGTTCCCTTGAGGAATCAAAATGAAAATCACTCGTTCTCTCTCCCCCTCCCTCCATCTCTCTCTTTCTCCCCATCTCCGCACCTCTCTCTCATCCACATGAAATTAGAACCTTCTGAAACCCGGCAGACACCTCTCAACCGAACCTGTGCAGACTTCAGGGGTTGCTGTAATGAACCTGTCTGTGAGGACTGGTTTGGCTGGTCCACCTGAAGTTCTAATTTATGTGTAAATGAATTGTCTGTTGTTGCAACTCATAAAGCACATACTATTTTCTATTTAAGTAGAAAACACTTGACTAAATTTGTTGTGAAGCCTTGGATAGTGATCTGGGAAGAAGATAACCATAGAGATGTTGATTAAAAAGTCTTGCTAGGCTGGCTCCCTTTCTGAATCAGTTTACATATCATTTTACATAAAGTAATGTATCAATATCCTGCCCTGCATTTTCATTTTCCGTTTGTAACTGGGAGACCGTTCCAAAGAGAGCTCTCTAGGAGTTTAAATGGGGACTGTGTTTTTTGGCTTTGACCAAAATCAGAGCTGTCCCTCAGAACTGTGAGCTGAGATTAGATCTGAGACCCTTAACTCTGCTCTCTCCTCTGCTCTGTCCTGCCTGCCCCCCTTTCTAAAGGAGTGTGCCCCGTCCCACTGCCCTAGCTGCATGGTACAGAGGACTCGGCCCACTCCACGCCCCTCCACACCTACATGTGGACATGACCATGGATGGGGGTGTTCGGACTTGTCTACAACACAAATCCAAAGAAGTTGTTCTTCTGTTCTGCTTTAGGCCACCATACGTTAGGTCGCCTGCTTATCCCAGCCAGTCTGGGGCTGGCGGACGCCCCATGTTTTCTTCCCAGCACCCCAACTATGGCAACTCTCAGGCTCCCATGATGCACCAGCCTGACCAGTACGGGTAGGTAGCAACAGCCCTGACTCACTGGGGACCTGGGCCTTTTTTTAAACTGTTAATGAACGTGCCGTCTGGCTGCAAAATAACACCCAGAATAAGAAACTGAAAGACCTAAAGGAACTCCATCTCAGAGGGGGTTGTGTTTTGTTTGTTTGTTTCTTTTTGTTTGTTTCGGGTGGTTGTTCGTTCTGTCCTGTGTTGTTCTCACCCACGGCACGGCGGTTTGGTAGCAGCCTGCATGCGCCCCCAGGCCTGTCTGCATGGCTTCCGGCTCGGCCCCTTCCCCTCCGCCTGAGAACACCAGGCTGGGTCTGCCTAAAAGTAGCATCATTCCCCCCACTGGTGTTGTGTGTCGTCCAGGTATTTGTACTGTGCTATCACCCAGTGTTACTGTCGTTCCTCCCACCGCAGCGACCTGCCCCTACCCACCCTGATTTCAAAGTGCAGTGACCTCGTGTGGCCAGAGACTCGCCGCAGGAGACAGGACCTGGGTTATTAATAGGACTCAAGAGGGGTTTCCTTGTGTCATCACTAAACAGATGTCTGTGCCAAAGATTTCTATTATTTCCTTCTCCCAAGGAGTTGTAAAATATTGAGGTCACCAGGAAAATGCAACCAAATAATCCAACACAGGATTTTTTTTCTAGCACGGTGTTGCCATGCTGTTATCAATTACCGCACAGGAATTACATACAGCAACAAAAAGTGTCTCCTCTTTCCTACTACAAAACTGTGTAATACCAGCTGTCACCAATTTAGACTAGTGAATGCTCTTAAAGTATGTTATTATTAAGTGATTTATTAAGCTAAAATATTATGAGTGATATCATTTTGTATAGTAATGATAAGATTATCCTACATAGATTGAATCATACTCAATAGTTCTTCAGAAACATACCACATTCTTGGTTAAAATAGGGAACAGTCAGCCCGCTTTGTTTAAAGAGTAAGCGTATGGAACTGTGCTTCACTAGGTACAAATGCATTGATGCGGGGAGCTTTCTAATAGTTTTATATTCAGTATACATCTATTTCGGTGGCAAGAGCAAGTGATAATTTTGCAATTGAGAGTTCTAAATCCTGTAAACATGGTTTTAAATGTGGACCAACAAAACAAAATTCTATAAACATAATCCTAAAAGTTCAATAACAACTGGAGAATTAGGTGAACCTACTCATTTAGGGGAAGTTGTTTCCCCCTCCTTTTTCCTTCCTTGCGGTACCTTCAAGGTCACTGCATGAGTCAGTGGGGAGATGGCAGCAGGGAGAGGAAAGCGTTTGTCGTCAGCTGCTAATCCATGGGATCTGTCCTTTCCCATCTCAGGAGCCCCATCTAGACCCACAAAGCTGGCGTGGCTGCGCCTTGCCAAGCCACATTAAGCAGCTGTGTAAAATGAATTTAAATGGCAGGCACCAGAATGAAATCTCTTCCACTGGGGCAGAAAATCAATGTTAGCTAACCAGCACGAGGAGATCCGGTCTGCGCCTCGGCCGGCAGCATCCCGGGCGCTTCCTCGGAACACGGCTCCTCCTCCTCCGTTAAAAACAAGAAAAGGAAAGAGGTCTGCATTTCTGTGTGAACATCCTTGCAGCCCCACCCTGGTTGGCTCTGAATTGTGTCTTTTCATGTCTGTGGTATTCTTTCTAAGAAAGGAAAGAAAGTTTTGCTTCTACTTTACATCTTCTTCCTTTGCACTTTGCAATACACATAACCTGTTGTGCATCTTTTGTGTTGTTGTTTCTAAGCAGAAGCTTGAACGTGAGAAAACATGTGCGGTACATGTTTGAGAGCACTGGGTTCAGGAACCCGACTCCCCACACGCTGTCGCTTTGCTGTAGCAGCTCATGCAGCAAACTCATGTTTTCGCTTTTGTTTTTGTTTCCCCCTCATTGGTAGCTGTCAGGTTAAAGTTGGGTTGACAGTTTGAAGAGACATTTTTCTAATTGTCAGTTTCTCTTTGGGAGAAGAAAAGGCGTTCACAGTTTGTTAGGATGACTTCTCTCTGATCAGAACCCAAAGGGGCCGGAGCCGATGGAAAAAGCTGAGGAAGACAAGTTAATGACGACAGTAGCGAGTGAGCGAGTGTGTGTGCAGTTAGAACTTAAGGGCGTGTGCCCAGCGCGGCTCTGGGCGCTCTCGGCAGTTGGGTAGGAGGCCGAGCGGAAGGGGACGCGGGGCCCTGTTTGCACACCGTCTCACCGGTCCCTTCCGAGGGTGGCCGCGCAAGGGTGAGACCCGCCCTCCACACCGAATAGGCTAAGGACTATACAGATGAATTGTTTTCTGTCTTTCCCCTTTTGAGTAAAGGAATCCATCATTTTGATTAAAAGAGGGTTTACAACAGAATGTGGTGAAGCATATTGTTCAGGTACTAGACTAGCTGCGTGGTCAAGCCCAGTATTTGACATTAACAGCCTGTATCTGTTCAGGGGCTCCCCGCCCCCCTCCACACACACACAAACACCCCGATAGACCTTTTACTCAGAAGATGCATTGCCATGTTCAGTGTGAAAGCGTTTCCGGTTAACGGAAACGTTAACTCTTTGAGTGCTGCAGTGAAGAAGAACAGCGGTCAAGCGTAACTCACAGCCTGGGTCAGGGATGGCAGGTGACGCTCATCTTCAGTTCTGGCGGCTGCTGTTGCTTTGCCCTCGTGCTGCCGACTGGGGTGTGGCTGTGACAGAAAGGACCCGGAGTCGTGCGAGGGTGGAAACGGAAGCCAGCACATTCACCCTCATAAGTGCGCACCCCTACATGATGCTGATACAAGCCGTGTCTCGTCCTCACGCTGTCCCCACAAGACTCCCGAGCGGGCTACCTAAACTCCTCAAGGAGGAAGACGCGCAGACTACTGAGTCCTCGGAACGGCAAGTCAACTTGAAAAGGGTTCTTCCTGCTCTGAACATCACCACCACAGTGTGTGGAGACCCACATTTTAACATTTTACGTCCTACCAAAAACGAGCACAGTCGAAATCAGTTTTAAAGTATTTTTGCTTTTGGTAAGCTAGAAGGTCAGGGATTTTATTTTTGAGTCTTGGCAGCTCTGTAAGAGGGTGAAGAAATTCCGTGGCGTCTTAGCCAGCACGTTTCTTGTCAGCAACACCCCACCTGTTTGGATGTTGAAGCAGCAGGATGTTTCGCAAGAGTTCGAGCGGAGGTCCTCCTTTGCTCTCAAACCCCTGGCTCCACCCAGCAACGTGGGCGGGCTAGTCTGTCCTTTGGGTCCATGGCCCTGTGTCTGTGTCTCAAGTGCACCCCCCACACACACACCCCTCCGGCAACTGTTCTCCAGTGAAGTGTATTTGTGATTCATTTCCCTCCTGCTATTTGCCAGCAAAGCACTTTTTCTCTGTTATTTTTCTCTGAAGCCAGTATGACGCAGGGCTGCTGATGGGCCCGAGCCACTGGCCTGGAAACCCACTGATGGAGGTGGTGTAGTCAGACGTCAGGCAGAGCCGAGGACTCCACGTTGCCCCCGGGAGAGCGGGGTCCCGAGGCCTGAAAACTGAGAGTGATTTGTATGAAGGATTCAGCCCTTTGGATTTTGGACAGTTGGGTTCTTAAATAGTAGCTGTGATTTGAAATTTGAAAAGTCATGCTATTAGAAGACAAAGAGAAAAGATTTCAAAGGCTTAAATAGTAGTTTTGTTTCCGTAGTTAAATGTAAGAATTTGCAATATCATCTAAATACTGTGCTTTCATTTTCAGCCTTATTTTTTTCTTTTCAAACTTTAGAATTTGAATGAACATTATGTTGGTACTTTAAGGTGATGATTTCCGTCAAACCTTTTCAGACTTACAGAACTGTTTCAGCAGCCAGAAAGCACATTCACTGGTCTTCAAACCAAAGAGCAGTAAAACGGGGATCAAAGCATGACACGCACAGCGAACCTCTCGTGGACTGGAGTCTGTGGCGCTCCCCAAACGACCAGTGTCCCCGAGAGAGACCTGGAAACTTCCACACGGCGGGCCGCAGCACGGGAGGGCTGAGGCTCCCAGCGGAGGTTTCCGCTGCTCCCCGGGGTTCGGGGACTCCGGCCGCTGGAGAGAGCCAGCGGGGCAGAGGGACAGGGTGGTTCTGACCACGCGGACGCGCTGGCCTTCACCCCTTTTCCTGAGGGCCGTGGGGTGAGGAAGATGCCAGCCGGGGCCAGGCCAGGCCCTGGACGAGCTGGGAGAACTGACATCTGTGTGCACCTGATGCTGCGGCTCAGGCTTTGGGGCTCGACTCGTAGCAAAGTCCCCGCTATCCCCCTCGCTCTCCCTTCTGGCGTCTTCTCTCAGTCTGAAGTGTTCCAGTTCCCAGCCGTCCCTAGCCGGTCTTCTTCATTCAGATCGTCTGCGCCTCACAGCCGGTGCTGCCCTTCCATTTCTGTTGAATAGATAACTCAATACTCACGATGGGCTTGGGGCCCTTACTGACCCGGGAGTCCCTCTCAGTGGAGCGTGTGCCCAGTTGACTCGTCTGGACCACTTGTCTACGTCTGACCTCACGGCCCTGCTAATAACATCTCCGGCCCCACACGTCCCTCCCACCAGACAGAGTGGGACTGTCACGTCTAGGCTCAACATACTAGTCCACCCATCATGGGAAAAGGCAGCAGCGCAGCCGGGCCCAGGTATTCAGTTCTGAAAGGGCAGCATGGCTGCAATCCTGCCTCTGGCTGGTCGTGCGCCGGCCTCATCGCCAACCTGCAAGGCTTTCCGGTGGATCTCGGGGCGTGCTGACGTCTTCTCAGCCCGAAATCGGATAAGCTCGCCGATGTGCCGGGCCAAAGGCAGTAGGAACGGCCTGTGAGTGGTGAAGGTGCCTTCCTCTCCCCCAGTTGGGTGTCAGGAAGCGTTGAGGGTGATGGTGCGAGGACCACAGGGGAGGGCTGCACCCCCAGCTGCTCCCAGGGCTCTTAGCGAGCAGTGACTCCCTAAGGCCTCGCTAACCTGGACCTTCATTCTTATTTTAAAGCCTGCTTCTATTACACAGCTCAAACCAACCCAAACCAGCCAAAAAACGCAACATTAGCTCTGAACATTAGGTTGTGTTCCTTGCTTTGAAAGTTAACTCGTTTTCCCTGGAATTACCTTTGGCTGAGTACCTACCAGGTAAGACCTTGCTGGACTCTGCCCCTCCCACTGCTCAGGGCAGAGGGACTGGTGAGGATGCACAGAACTTGTTTTGTTTTGCTCAGCTTTTGGGCCTTTCCTGCAACTTTTTACCCAATTTTAAATAGTGTTTTGGGAGGGGGAGGCTGGGATGGGGGTAAAAGGCAGAAAACTGTACTTGAACAATTAAAATTTTTAAAAATTTAAATTTTACTCCTTTTTTTTAAAAAAATGGTGCTTTTGCTTAAACTAAGTAACTTTGTAACCCACAGCTGCATGTAGTTCAGGAAACCTGTAAGAATTTTAGGAGGTTTTTTTTTTTTTTTAAGTTGGAAACGACTATATTATATTTCCTGGCATGACAGCCCTGGACAAGTACATTCTTTGTCAGATGTATTGGCAAATATTGCTCTGATAAAGGAGATGAGACGGCGATCTCAGGAGCCCAGAATTTTGTTTTCAGCCCACAGATCGGCCCATTATAGGTTCATGAAGTTTACGAGTGCATAGCCGTCTGTGTGTTGTTCTCATCTCCTGAAACGTCACGCAGATTAGTTCCCCACTGTTGCTCCTTAGCCCTTGGTTATTTGTCACACTCACGTGCTCCCCATTGCTGAGGTGCCTGCACCTCGAAGGAGACCCTGTCCTTGTCAGGTCCCTCCCTCCGTTACCCCTCGCACCCAGAAGGGGGTGGCCTGGTGTAAACAGTGGCCACTCCTGTTGTTGAACAGGAATAACCCACTTTGTAAATTACTGGTGATCATGTTTTAGTGGCATTGTGATCTCAGGATAAACTTTTAAAGTAAGTATCTTTAAAGCAGTTAGAAAGGGGCCTTTGGACTCCAGTGGTAACTAATTTTTCTTCCCTGAGGGACAGTGGATGTCATTTTTACCAGATTGAAAAACTGTGCCCCTTGCATCTTGTCAGAGTCCAGTGGGAAAGTACTGGGACCACAAAGTTCTGGGGTCCCCTCTGGCAAGACACAGACAGGTTTGGGGACCCTCTTTTCCCCCTGTGACTTTTGCCCACACCCTGAACTGAAGGCAGCTACAGTTCTACGCATCAGCAGAGAGGTGCTGATGTATAATACCTGTAGCATCTTCAGAAGGGAGGTTTGGAGTTCATTTTTGTGTAATTGTTCATAAACAGTTTATAATAAAACAATGGGCTTAACAAACCAAAATCCCCTTCGAGATGAAGAGAATATTCTTAGTTATCAGTTTCCAAAATTCAAGCACCAGACAGATTTTGCATCCTCTTCACATCCTGATAAGAAAGTCTTTTGCCCTTGAGCTTGATTTGTTCTCCTGGTCGCTTTGAAAGAGAAGGTGGTGATCAGTCAACTGCATTAGGAACAGCTCACACCAGTTCCCTGCATGGAGGCAAAAAGAAAATACTGCACCTTGAAATTCTACAATAGGTGCCATTTCAGCAGAGCTGAGGACAGGTTGGGACCTCTGAGAAGTCTGCGTGAAGCAGTTAAAAAAAGGGGGGAAAGGTTTCTGATGGCGTAGGCTTTTAGGGACCCTATGCAGCGTACGCAGTATTCCTTGGTGCTTGGTGGAATTAGCGTCAAGATGCAGGGGTGAAAATACAGCTCTTTGGAGAAAGCGGAGACAGGCGTGAGAAATGCCATAGACACGGAGAGGCCCCGTGGGCACTGCCACCATATCCAGACCTGTGGCGAAGGTGGACCAGGGACACAGTCTGCTGTGGAGAGCGAGCCACTGAACACCTGCTAGGGAGACTGTTTTCGAGAATGTGCTAGCCAAGGTTCCACTGCTCATCTGTTGAAAGGGACTTTTTCACAGAGCTGTTAAAAAATAACATTCCTCATTGCCCGTTCTTAAAGGGAAAAAAGCTTAAATGCAGCAATTACCAAAGGTTTGCCGAGTTCCTGACTTGTAGTGGAAAATGGCTAATCGTGGCCGTCAGCATTGTTGCTGGCACTGCACACACTCTGACTTTCTTCAAAGGAACAGGCTGTGGTGAAACGAGACCACGTTCACAGCAAGGGAAGATGGTGGAGGAAGACTCGAGAAGCGTTGTTCAGGACAGGCCTGCGTAGGCAGGAAAGAAGAGCTCCTCTCTGCGCTCCAGACATGAGTTTGCAGTGTCTCCGTGGCTTTGCAGTCGGGGAGCTCAGAGGCCACAGTCCGCAGCCGAACCCGTGGCCTTTGCCGTGCTGCCTGTGTCCATGCCTGCCCCGTCTCCGTCCTCTCGTGCACGCCGCCACCTGGGGGACACCGAGGTGCACCTTCTCTTTGCTCGCAGTATGCGGTCCGTCCCTGAGTCCCGTCAGCTTCACCTCCGAGATCGCACTCGGCCCTCCTCCTTGCTCCCACGCCTCGTTCCACGGCTCCGTCGTCTCTTACCTGGACTGTCGTGATAGCCACACAGCCGGTGGCGGGTCCTGCCTTCCATGGTCAGCCTTTGGAAGACACGTCTTTTCCTGCCCTTTCTCCTGCTTACTAAAAACTTCCGTCTCTTCCCACTGCTCTCAGGATACAGACAAAGCCTTACAGAACCATAAGCCTTTTCTGCTGCGGCCCTTCCCTCCGTCTGCTGCCGTCTCTCGTCCGCCAGCTGTCCCCTCCCAGAAGCAGAAAGGCCCTCCTCCCCTGATGGACCCCCCACGGATCCCTCAGGTCTCCTCTGAGGTGCCTTTCTGTACCCATCCAAGCCAGTGCCCTTTGACCTCACTGCTCTGGTCACCTGACTGGTTGGTTGGTTGTTTTGGACAATGACTGTGCCCTTTCCCACACCCATCTTGAACAAATGACTGGAACTTTCAACCCAATAGAAGTATTTCTGATTAATTGAGTTATTCTGAGCATGTCTCCCTGAGTGAAAGATGTGTGATGGTTCTTTTAAAAGGGGGGAAATAAGCATGTGTATTTTTACAGGACTCAACAAATCATAAATCCTTGGTACTTCCGTTTATTCTGTCTTCTGCTTACTGATAGAAAGTCACTTTACCTTCACAGGATTGATTCTGGCCAGAGCGGTTGGCTGGTTGAAATCATATTATTGTTTTGCCACCAGAATTGCCAGTGCCCTTGTGTGTACAGGCGTGCTGATGGATTAGCCACACCAGAAAGAGGCCAGCACGTTAACAGCTTTCCCTTCTGCTGTGGTCACGTTGTTTTGGAGGCACAGGGAGTGGTGTTCCCTTTTGAGATACCAGATTAAAAACAACCTCGACTGAAGTTGTCCTCCTTCGTACCGCTTTGGAAGAGTCCCGGTGAATGTGGGTGGAAAGTCCGTTTTCTGAGTAGTGCTGGACACATCATTTGTGTTTATAACGCGTGGACAAGAGGGCACCCTGGGCGATGTGCACGGGCCATCGAGGCTCTCTAGGAATAAACTTCTGGAATTGGGCTTTTCACAGTTTCAAGTTCCTGGTTCCGATACCAGGTTTAAGGGAAAGAGTGCCCCAAATTTCAGTGTTCACCTAATTTATTTGATCAGTAAGCAAGCTTTCCTGACACAATAACTCAGACCACCTCTCCTATGACGTCCACACAGAGGAAGGCACAGGTGCTTGGCAGTCGCGCACCGTCTGCTAATCTGGCAGGCGCTGCTGCCTGCCCACGTGGAATGTGGCCTGCGTGAGGTTTTCAGTGGACATGCTGAAAACTTCAGAGCGGAGCTTCTGTCTGTGTGTCTTTGCCCTGGGTTTAAATAAAGTGGCTTCACTCATGTAGCATCTGTTTCCAAAGCATTTCTTCTGTCTGTCCGTGCTCTTCTCCAAAGAGCTATATAGGGAATTTGTCCTTTTCCTTTTTTTAATTTAATTTTTAATGTATTTTTTCCCATTACCATGTAGTCCCCTTATACCCACTCCCTCCCCCATAATGTCCATGTCTGTGAGTCCTTTTTCCTTTTTACTCAATCCCTTCACCCCAAACTTCTCCCCGCCACCTTTAGCTGTCAGCCTTCTCTCCATCTATGAGTCTGTCCCCATTTTCCTTGTTAGTTGAGTTTGTTCATTAGATTCCATATATGAGTGAAATCATACGGTATTTGTCTTTCTGTGACTGGTTTATTTCATTTAGCATAATGTTCTCCAGGTCCATCCCTGCTTTTGCAAAGGGTAAAATCCTCATCTTTTTTACAGCCGAGTAGTAGTCCATTGTGTAAATGTGCCATAGTTGTTTTATCCACTCATCTACCAATGGACACTTGGGCCTCTTCCATATCTTGCAATTGTAAATAATGTTGGAATGAACATAGGAGTGCTTATGTTCTTTCAAATTAGTGTTTTATGTTTCTTCAGCTATATTCCCAGTAGTGGGATCACTGGATCGAAAGGCATATTCAATTTTACTTTTCTGAGGTATCTCCATACTGTTTTCCACAGCGGCTGCACCAGTCTGCATTCCCACCAATGGTGCGAAAGGGTTCCCCTCCCCACATCCTCGCCAGCACTGGTTTTGTTGACTTACTGATGTTAGCCATTCTGACAGGTGTGAGATGAAATCTCATTGCGGTTTTAATTTGCATGTCTCTGATGATTAGTGACATCGAGCATCTTTTCATATGTCTATTGGACATCTGTACGTCCTCTTTGGAGAAATGTCTGTTCAGGTCCTTTACTTATTTTTTAATTGGCTTATTTGTTGGTGAGGGGATTGTGTGGGGTTTTTTGGTATTAACTTTTGTAAGTTCTCTAAATTTGGGGGCATTTGGATATTAACCCCTTATCGTATGTAATGGTGAATACATTCTCCCATTCTGTGGGTTCTCTTTTAATGTTGATTTCCTTCACTATGTAAAAACTTTTGAGTTAGTTTAATGTAGTCCATTTGTTTGTTTTTCCTTCTGTTTCAGTAGTCTGGAGAAAGATGCCCGATAAAGCACCACTGTAAGCCATGTCTGAGATTCTGCTGCCTGTGTTTTCTTCTGCGCCTTTTATGATTTCAGGTCTAACATTTAGGTCTCTCATCCATTTTGACTTTATTCTTGCGTGTGGTATGAGAAGGTGGTCTAGTTTCATTTTTCTGCACTTATCTGTCCAATTTTCCCAACACTGTTTATTGAATAAACTATCTTTAGTCCATTGTATATGGTTGCTTCCTCTATTGAACATTAATTGACTAGAAGGGTGTGGGTTTATTTCTGGGCTCTCTGTTCCATTGATCTATGTGTCTGGTTTTATGTCAGTACCATGCTCTTTTGATTACTGCATGTGGCCTTATGGTAAAGTTTGATATATTAAGTAGTGTGATTTCTCCAACTTTCTTCTTCTTTCTCAAGATTGCTGTTGCTATGCAGGGCCTTTTGTGGCTCCATATAAATGTTTGAGGAATTTATTCTAGTTTTCTGAAATACATCATTGGAATCTTAAAAGGAATTGGGTTGACTCTGTAGATTGCTTTGGGTAATAAGGACATGTTAATGATGTTAATTCTTCCTATCCATGAACATGGTATGCGCTTCCACTTATTTGTATCTTCTTCCTCTTTTGTCTTCAGTGTCTAATAATTTTCTGTGTACAGGTTTTTATATCCTTGACTAGGTTTATTCCTAGGTATTTTATTCATTTTGTAGTAATTGTGAATGGGATTATTTTCTTAATTTCCCTCTAGTTTATTATTGGCATATAAAAATGCAACTGATTTTTTATTATTAATTTTCTGTCCTGCTACTTTGCTGAATTCATTTCTCAGTTCTAGTAGTTTCTTGGTGGAATCTATGGGGTTCTGTGTGTACAGTATTACATCAACCTGCAAATGATGACAGTTTTACTTCTTCCTTTCCAATTTGGATGCCTGTTATTTCTTTTCTTGTTTGGTTGCTGGGGCTAGGACTCCCAGTACTGTGTTGAATGAGAGAGATGAAAGCAGACGTCCTGTCTTGTTCCCGACGTTAAGGGGAACCCTTAGCGTTTTTCCCCATTGAGGATGATGCTGGCGGTTGCTTTGTCACTTATGGCCTCATGTTTAGGTATGTTCCCTCTAATCTCATGTTGCTGAGGGTTTTGATAATAAATGGGTGCTGGATTTTTTCAAATGCTTTTCTGCATCTATTGATATGATCATGTGGTTGTTAGCCTTTGTTTTGTTTATGTGGTGAATCACATTTTTTGCTTTGCAGATGTTGAACCAACCTTGCATTCCTGGAACAAATCCCACTTGATCATGGTATATGATCTTTTTTGATGAATTACTCTGTTCGGTTTGCTAATGTTTTATTGAGGATTTTAGCGTCTGTGTTCCTCAGAGATATTGGCCTGTAATTTTCTTTCTTTGTAGTGTCTATCTGTTTTGGAATTAGGATAATGCTGGCTTCATAAAATGAGTTTGAGAGCCTTCCCTCCTCTTGAATTTTATGAAATAGTTTGAGAAGGAGAGGTATTAGTTCTTCTCACAATGTTTGGTAATATTCACCTATGAATCCATCAGTCCAGGGCTTTTGTTTGTTGGGAATTTGTTTATTACTGCTTCAATTTCACTAGATGTAATCTGTCTATTCAAATTCTCTGATCCTTCCTGATTTGGTTTTGGAAGATTACATATTTCTAGGAATTTATCCACTTCATCCAAGTTGTCCAGTTTGTTGGCATATAATTGTTCATAATATTTTCTTATAATCCTTTGTATTTCTTTGGTGTCAGTTGTTATTTCTTCTATTTATGATTTTTCTTTATTTGGGTCCCTTTTTTTCTTGATGAGTCTAGTTAAACGTTTGTCAATCTTATTTATCTTTTCAAAGAACCAGCTCTTGGATTCATTGAATTTTTTGTGTTTTTTTAAGACTCTATTTATTTCTGCTCTGATCTTTATTATTTCCTTCTACTCACTTTGGGCTTTGTTTGTTGTTCTTTTTCAAGTTCCTTTGAGTGTAAAATTAGATTGTTTATTTGAGGTTTTTTTTGTTTTTTGAGGTAGGCCTGTAATGCTATGAATTTCCCTCTTAGGATTATTTTCCCTTTGTCCCACTGATTCTGGCTTGCTCTGTTCTCATTTTCATTTGTTTCAGGGTGTCCTTTGATTTCTTCCTTGATCTCATTGTTGACCATTCGTTGTTTAATAATATGTTACGTAGCCTCGATGTCTTTATGTGTTTTCTGGTGTTTTTCTTGTGATTGATCTCTAGTTTCATGGCATTGTGGTCGGAAAAGATGCTTGATGTGATTTCAGTCTTCTTGAAGTTTTTGAGACTTGTTTTGTGCCCTAACTTGTGGTCTATCCTAGAAAACATTACATGTGCACTTGAAAAGTATGTATATTGGGGAGAAATGCTCTGAAGAGATCAGTTACACCCATTTGACCTAGTGTGTGGTTTAAGGCTGCTGTCTCCTTGTTGATCTTCTATCTGGAAGACCTATCCACTGAAGTCAATGGGAAGTTAAAATCCCCAAATATGACTTTATTTCTTTGGATCTCTCCCTTTATCTCCATCAAGATTTGCTTCACATATTTAGGTGCTCCTGTGTTGGGTGTATAAATGTTTACTAGGGTTATATCCTCTTACTGTAGCTTTGGTTTTTACATCTATTTTGTGAGATGTTAAGTACTGCTCGCCAGCTTTTTTTTTTTCCTTTCCATTTGCACAAGATACCTTTTTCCATCCCTTTACTTTTAGTGTATATCTTTCATTCTGAGATGTGTCTCTTGGAGGCAGCATATATATGGGTCTTATTTTCTTATCCACTCAGCTACCCTATGTATTTTGTTTGGAGCATTTAAGCATTTACATTTAAAGTGATTATTGATAGATACGTATTTAGTGCCATTTTATTGTTAGATTGTTTTCCTCACTTTTTTTTTCTTTCTCTTTTTCTTCCTCTTCTTAAAAGGAGCCGTTTAACATTTGTTGCAGTACTGGTTTGGTGTTAACAAACTACTTTAGCTTTTTCTAGTCTGGGAAACTCCTTATTTCTCCTTTGATTTTAAATGATAGCCTTGCTGGGTAAGGTAGCCTTGGTTGTAGATGCTCTTGCTTTTCACCACCGTAAATATTTCAGGCCCCACTCCCTTCTGGTCTGAAATGTTTCTGTTGAGTAATCACATGACAGTCTAATTGGCATTCCCTTGTATGTAACTACCTGCTCTTCTCTCATGGCTTTTAGCCTTGTCTTTTCTTTAAGCCTTGTCATTTTAATTATGATGTGTCTTGGTGTAGGCTTCTGGGTCCATCTTGTTTGGGACACTCTGAGCTTCCTGGACTTGAGACTTTTCTTTCACCAGATTAGGGAAGTTTTGGTCATTATTTCTTCAAATAGCTTCTCAATCCCTTCATCACTCTCTTCTCGCATTCCCATGATGCGGATGTTGTTCTGCTTCATGTCTGAAATGTTTCTGAAGTTCTCCTCATTTTTTTTAATTCTTTTTTCTTTTTGCTGCTTTGCCTGGGTGTTTTTTTTCTACCTTGTCTTCCAAATGACTGATGCAGTCTTCTGCTTCATCTAACCTATTGCTTATTCCTTCCCGTGTATTGTTTATATCAGATATTGCATTCTTTATTTCTGACTGATCCTTTTTTATGGTTTCTATGTCTTTTTTCATGCTGTTGAGTATCCTTATAATCATGACTCTAAATTTTCTATCTGATAAATCACTTGCCTCTTTTCAACTAGTTGTTCTTCTGGAGAATTCTCTTGTTCTTTCATTTGGGGTCTGTTTCTGTGTCTCCCACTTTGGCTGCTTCTTTGTATTTGTTTCTGTGTATTAGGTAGATCTGCAAAGACTCTGGTGCAGACCTTTGTCAGACGCTGCTTGTGACGCTGCTGGTCAACCTGTTTGGAGCTCTCAGGGATCCGCAGAGTGTGGTCCCCTCTGCTGGGCCTGTGTGTGTGCAGAAAGCCATTCATTTCAAGATACATATTTCACACTTCCCTGTCTGTCACCATTGACCAAAAAATGGTGGTGATTGTTGAACCAATATGATCTATAAATTTCTTTTAAAGCACCAAAATCATGTATGGACCATTTCATTTTTCGTTTTACTGTAGTTGACTTAAAAACAAGATATTTAGAGGATTTCATCCTATGTTTTTAAGTGCCTGATTTAGACTGTAGTGGGAGTCAGTATTCTACTTTCTGTCTTTGGCATGGACCACTGGCAGTGGTCACTTTAACACTGGTGTTTGCCTCTGGCTTTTCCCCAAAGCCAGCCCTTTGTAGGCAGATGAGCGTGTGATGTTTGAGAACTCTCCAAAGTGACTAAGGAGAACCTATAAAAAATTGCGTGTGCATACATGTGTGTAGGCCGAGAAGCAGGACAAGGAGCACTTTAGGGAAATGTATTTGCAGTCCCCCTTCTCAGTTACTCTTGTCTAAAATAACCTGTGTTTGGCCCCGTCTGGTGCGGCTCAGTCGGTTGGGTGTCATCCACAAACCCAAAGGTTACCAATTGGATTTCCAGTTGGGCACATGCCTTGGTTGCAGTTCAGTCCCTTGTTAGGGCATGTACCAAAGGCAGTGAGTCGGTCATTGTTTTGCTCTCTCACATCGATGTTGACATTTCTGTCCCCCTCCTTCTCCCTCCTGTCCCCTCTCTCTAAAACAAACCAAAAAATAGCCTGTGTTTTGTCACTAAGTGACAGACTCTAAACCCTTGCGTATCATCCCGACTGAAGAGCAATTTAAATATAGTTCTTCTAGTAAGTTGCAGGTCTACGTGTTTAAATGACAGGACGGAGGGACTGGTGCCTGGCTGCATGTGGACCTGGCCCTGAGGTCAGCACGCTGTGGGTGTGAGCACCACCTAACAGTCACTCTCATGGGGCACAGTACAGTGGCTGCCTTAGTAGCATCATCGTAATTTTTTAATGTTTATCAAATTATCTCCCAGGGTACTCTTGGGCATTGATTGCTACAACTGTTGTAAGTTAAGAATCTGTGGCATCAGGACAGTAATTTGTAACAAAAACTGTCTGCACCCAGAGACCCACTAGAAACCATAGCCTAGTGGTTCACAAACCCAAGGTTAAGGCACTTTGCTCTTCCGGGTACCTCTTACCTTTTCATAGGTTTTCACAGTGAAAATGTGTCCCTCAGGTCAGTTTGTATGTTTGTCTGATTTAACTTTGTTCTGCCTGCCACCATTTCCTTCAAAAAGAGAAAATGCTGGTGACGGAGTTCTTCACCCCCGAACTCCACTTGGAGCACTCCACGTGCTGCTGTGGTCGGAAGGGATTAGCAGTCGGTGGGTGTGTGCCACCTCTGGAAAGGGGCCGACTCCCGAGGGGGCTGCGCGCCTGGCAGTGGTGGTCAGCCCATCTGAGCAAGGGAGCCGTTGGTTGTGAGCCACAGAAACCCTCCAGCGCTAGCCACTGTGGACAAGTTGGCGTGCTCGGCCCAGTCACAGGGGTGGCCACGTACGTCTCCTGCCCCAAACGAGTTGTCTCAGTTTCCAAAATTCAACAGAATTCCTCAAGAGCCCTTTTTTAGTGTTAAGCCCATCTTGCTTATTCAAAATTACCAGTAGTCCTGGCAGTAGTTTCCAGAGCAGCGATGAACAGGATTTCGTCTGCGCTGATGAAAGACCGGCTCCTTCCCCTGTTTAGATGGGTGGGCCGAGTGCCAGGCTTGGGGCCACACGTGCCCCCTGTTCCCGCGAGGCCTCATTTCCCTCTGCTGCTTCCCTGCCTGGGAGCCCCGAGGCCCACCGCGCACGGGACGGGCTCCTTCCTGGGAGCAGGTGTCCAGGGAGCTGATTTACTTACCTCCGCCACTTCCCACGGTGTGCACCTCGCTGAAGGGGTGCCCTCCAGGAAGAAAAGAGCACCCTTCTGATGTGTCACCTTTCTCCGACTACACACGAGTCCGGTAGACAAACAGAAAGTTCTGCAGCCGGCTGTGTGGCATCACACTGGTCTCAGCGAGTGTTCGCAGTGTCGGGCGCCCTGGAGGGAGAAGTGTAGAGCGCTGGGCTCACAGCAGGCTCTGGGAATTCGGTTTCTACCACTTACTAGCTGTGTGTCTTTAGGCAAGTTATTGAACTTCTCTAATCCTTCCTTCCTTTGTATGTGAGCATAATTCCACCCACCTTCCTCCAGGAATTTAAAAAATCAAGTATGTGAAGTGCCCAGAAGATGTGTCAGGCGTATTCATGAGTACGTACTTCAGGAAGTATTAACGTTAAAATCATCGTCAGTCCCTCCTTGTTCGTGTGTAAAAACTGAGGCCTGGGAAGCCAAAGTGGTTTGTTCCCACATCCCAGTGGCAGTGGAAAGTGTGGCTAGTGACAGACTTGAGACCCCTGGCTTTTTAACCAGACTCCTAAAAACTACAGGCATGGGTCAATTGAGGCCCGTGGGAACCAGCAGCCGGCACCCAACGGACAGCTGAATCTTTAAATTTTTGTTGTTTTAAGGGTATTTTTTAAATCTATGTAATGCAGACATTCTTCATCTTGTAATTGAAGATGGGTAGTGCAGACTGGGGAGAAATTACAGATTAGGGTTAGATGGGGCCTTCGAGGTACCTGCACTTAGCCATCTGCCTGGTAGATTTTCTGTTCGGATTCTCATTTCCTCCTTAGTTACAAGTGTGCAAAAGGAACCCTTATCTTCATATTCATGTTAGTTCCACTATGTGCAAAACTGAATTTGGTGGAAGCTTGAAAATAGGGTCATCTTTTGTTCATTCATTTAAAATACGTTTTAGTAGTTGTGTCATGGGCTTAGTTGCCCCTCCTAGGAGGCATACACACCTTGAAGAGCCAAGGCATGCATGTAAATTGTTGGAATATACAAAAGAGAGCGCAGATTGCTGAAACAGACACAGAGTCTGCAGAAGGCAGAGCCTCCTGGGGATGCAGAAAGATGAACTGCATAGAAAAGGTGGCCCCGGTCTGGGGCTCGGAAGGACAGATCCAAGTTGGCTGGGGTTGGGAGGCAATCAATGACTTGAAAGTAGTCTCCAGAAAACAGCCTGTTCACAAGTTAGGGATGCTCTTTCTGTGATTTATCTGTCAGCAAGTTGAGCGAACTGCCCCAACAGGGACTACTTGTCCTCTTCTGAAACAGTTACATGAGTGCTAAACTTGCTTTTGTTTGAATGGAAACACCTCAGAGGAACCTAAGATATTTGAGTTAATGCCACCTGTCTACATGGCCATGTTAAGACCCTAACCACACGGGAATGTGTTCGTAGCTGCTGGACAGTATCTTTCTAGGTGTGGGCTGACAGAGAGGTGAGTCAGAAGCCAGGGGGACCTTGGGCCCATTCTTCATGAACTGCAGCGGGGGCTGTAACACCCATTCAGCAGGAAGTCGTCATGCCACGCGGAACCTCAGTGAGCTGGGCCCTCACAGCTCCTTTCTCCCAGAGCCACACTTACCCCATTAGCCTTTCAGCTTTCTAGAATGTTCTTTCCAGGCCACCGTCCAGTGTTAGTTTGTACAGAATTTCTTTGAGTGATTTAAATAATATGTAAAAGGAAAAAAAACGCTCAAACCTTTAATACTTTGGGTTTTGAAATGGACTGTGTTTGAACTTTTTCTACAAGCTAGAAAGTTGAATGCATTGCAGATAACTACACACTAGAAGACTAGTATATTGTTTTTTTATTAATGACTTAGTTAATCTTTTAAAGAACCTTTAAAAATTTTTTACAATTATACATTAAGAGCCAACAAATGACAATTTAATGGAAGTAGAGGGGGTGATAAATCATAATTAATTTGGAACAGACAGGCAAAGTAGATTTTTATTTTTCCTGTTAGCTTTACTCCTAAAAGTAAATATTAGTATCCAGATCTTTGGAAAGTTTTTTGAAAGTACAGTATGAAGAAAAGCTTGACTCCAGTTTGGAGTCTTTTAAAGATTTTGCCATATTGCCACCAACTTTCTTTGCTGTAAATTTTCTGGGAGAATTAAACCACCTTGCCATTAAAATTCCCCTCTCCCTCCCCCCCACCAGTTACCTGCGGTCAGAGAAATGACACTGCGTGACATTTATCTCCTTCAGATCCAAGAACACCTTTTGCTACTTTGCTGTAGTGAAGAGGTTTATCTCAAGAGTGTAGACACAAAACTAACCAAACTAAGTCACCAAAAAGATAAGTTCATAAATCTGCATGGCAGTGGGGGAGGGGTGGGCCTGTGAGAACCTGAGCCAGTTAGGGACACTCGCAGCCAGTCCAACCTCCCTCCTTCTAGTCCCAGGAAGCCCTGCAAAAAGAAATGGAAGTCTGATGTTAATGTTCACTGTGTACTTTTAATAGAGGGAGATGGGTGTGTTTTTAATAGTGCCCAATTTCAGCATGTTGAATAATACGGCTGAAGAGAGTTTTGGAAATGCTTCCTCCCATATTCATTATATTAGAAAACTTAGGTCAAAGAATTTTTTTTAAATAACATACATTCACCGCTTATTTGTTTTTCATCTCTTCTGTTTATTGATGTGAGGGAACTAAGTAATGTTAATGAAGAGTCGGATTATTTAAAATGTTAGAAGTTAATTTTGCTTGCTTTTGTAATTCCTGTTCTTATTTCAAGTATCCCCTTTTTTGCTTACATTTCTCTATATAAATCTTGACAAGCTTGAAAATGTGGAATTTATTTGTGGAATTTATATTATTTGGAATTTTTGCATAGTGCATTAAATAATTACTTGGCAATAGAGTTCAGCCTCTCTCTCCAGGACATAAATTACTTCAAGCAAACATGAAAAGTAACAGCCCCACCCCGTGCACAAATGCATTATGAGAAGCGGCTGCCAGCGCAGACCGCCGCCAGTGTGCATGGTCAGTATACAGACACGTGTGTTTTCTCTTCGTACAGGCAAGGCAGCTTTCCGGGCATGAATCCGAGTGGACTCGTGGCTTCCAGCTCTCCCTACACCCAGCCCATGAACAACAGCTCTGGGCTGATGAACACCCAGGCGCCACCCTACAGCATGACACCCAATATGGTGAACAGCTCCACAGGTAACCCTGGTGGCCCCAGGCTCCTGCGGCTGCCCGCCCCAGCCCTCCGCCCTAGGCCTGCACCTCTGACTGTTCGAAACCCACTCCAGGCACGGATCACTGATGAAAGGGGAAAATACTACTACTCTGCTTCTTGGAAATTTGCTCAGTTTATTTAACTGTTTTAAGACTTGAGAATTATATTTTATATAAATTACTTTTATTCATTCTGTGTATAATATGTGGGCATATTCCAAATGTCATTGGAGATGACTTGCTAAATATATATACTCAGTTCTTTCGGGGGTCATCATGTGGTTGCTGGGGGACCCATGACAAAATCTGCGTTCTCCATTTGGTAGTGCTGGAGATACATTTTAAAATCCTATCTTCAGTTGAAGTGATTAAAGTCCAGAATGAGGACAGAGGTTGAAATATTTTTTTCATTTAGGGAAACTCACCTTTAAATGTCTACATGAAAATGTGCTCTTTGTCAATTGTCTCTGTTGAGAAATTATATATTTTTTTAATGAACTGTTTTAAATTTTTCATTATGTTTAAATTTTTCAGCCCACTTGATGATCTCAGTTGCTTTCTTACCAAATCCCATCTGATCAGTGCAGTGGGAGAATTCTGTCAGTTTGTAGCAATATTAAGAATGTCCAAAGCTACGTAAATACATCCACGTTCTCAGACTCCTTAGACCCTGAACCACCTCTTCGAGCCCCCTACCCACCTAGAGGCCATGAGCCCTGCTCTGTAACTGAAAGCGCTGCGTGACTCAATCCACGACCTGTGAGAGTGAGCGACGCCCTTTGGGGTAGGGGTCGTTCCTGCAGTCAGTCCAGAGCTGGGGCAGCCCATTGGGTGTCCCGCGATGCTTTCTGACGTGTGAGGAGGATGTTGAGGAGGATGTTGAGGAGGACGTTGAGGAGGAGGTTGAGGAGGTCGAGGCCTGGCCTTCCCTTGTTACGTCTTCTCATTTCCTCTGCCCCTCGCTGCCTTCCTGGCCTCTCCCTCTCTGAAAGGCCGCCCGACACTGTTGCATCTCCGTCAGGCCGAACGGACATCGAGCAGCTGGGCTTGCGTCCTGTCTGAGCCTCTGAGCCCATGGTGTCTAAGGTCTAATTTAGTAGTGCCTTTCCCTGATTACTTCCCTTGAAAAGTTTGTGGAAGAGGAAACAATAGAAACTAGTGAAAGTGAAAGTTTTTCAATAAACAAATGGCCCTTCCTGATGTTAGGCAGGCAGTCCTTCCTCCCAGTGAGATGGCCGTTTTACATTTGCAGTGAAAAGCGCAAAGCTCTGCTGAACAGTCTGTGAACTGGCAGCCTCCCCACTGTCCCAGGTAATAGGGGCTTTGGGTTATGACATTATGGGTTTTGTCTGCTTGCTGAAATAAAATTACTTCAAAGCATTGAAACTACACAATAAATTCTTACCTGCTATTAGCAGCACTCATTTTTCCCTTTTTCCTTTGGACTCCAGAGCCGCAGAATGAACCAACAACAAATAGATGGCACCATGCCCTGCCTGAGAAGATTTATGTATTCCTAAGGAACAACCAATTTAATGGAGATTCACAGAGAGGGTTTTTTTTTTACTATTTTTCAGATAATTCAGTTATTCGTTATTTCATACTAGGTAATCTGTTCCATGAAAGGCCATTTATCCTCGCAGGCTTTTGTACAGGCTAGTAGTATATATATTTTTTATTGCATTGTGCATTTTGAAATATTGAATTTTTAATAATTTAAACATTTATCAATTTTTTTCTACACATTCACGTGATTTTATTTCAACTTTATTAAGTCAAGGGCTGCCTGATAGGAAGTAAGCATCCAGCACATCCGAGGAATATTGACGGTGTAGCCTTTACCATCCCCTATGGATGGGCGCACGCATGTCTGCCTGGACTGGGGGGGTGGGGGGTGCAACAGGCTCTGGGGAAACGGGAATGGCCAGGCCCACACAATGCAGTGAGCGCCTGCAGAGCATTTGGGTCTGAAGGCGCACACCCAGCTTTTCTAGAGATGGGCCAGGAATGGCTTGGATCACCGTCACGTCAGTCTACGTGGTTTGTACCCACGGACGTAACTCCCCAGTGATAACCGCAGAGCATCATCTCCATCGAAGACACTTTTGGAGACTGGAGACAGTGCAGATATTGGCCAGGGTGGCAGCGGGATTTCTGAAGCTCACTGAGCAGCCGAGCCCACTGGCTTTCCACACCCTCTTTGCTGAGTTCAGGCAGTTGTGCTGTAGGCAGCGAGCAGGGCCACAAAAGCCCTTCTGTGTGGTGACAAATTGTTCCGGGCTTCGTGAGCAAGTAATTATTTAAATGCAGTCAGTGTGTGTATGGATGTGACAACTATTTCTTTACTGAAAATGCTGGCATGGTGGGATGGTGAGCAGTGGGGATTTTTTTTCTCTAAAGGAGCTGTTTTTTAAAAAGTATTTGAATTAAAAGATTAGAACTATGGATTACTATGAGCAAAATTATAAGTGACGTATAACCTTATTTAATACACCCTTACATAATACTGGTGGTGTTAGTTGCATGGCTTATTTGTGTTCTGTTTTATAGTAGTCTTCAGCCATGCAACATTGTTTAGCCTGTGCATAAGCCATCATCCTAAAGAAGACAGAACTAAGTTCCCGAAAGTAGGCCTGGCGTGTAGGGGTGTGCGTCCCCCGGCGTGCATAGGCACTTCCGGCAGCAGAGCCTGTGGACCGGAAGTGGGCCACTGAGCTTTGGATCCGAGCCTTGTCAGATTCCAGGAATGGATCTTCCAGCTCGACCCGAAGTGCCTTGCCCGCGCGCTCTTACGGCAGGGTGGACTAGCTCCGTCAGCCCTGCCAAAGGGGAAAGGCAGTCGCTCATGGCCTCCACGATTCCTTCAGCCTTATCAGAAATTGAGAACAGCCTTGCAAAGTCCCCTGGCAGTCTCCTTAAAACTATAGATTCCTGGGCGCCCCTCAGAACTTTGGGGTGGGGGGCGGCAACGGGGGGAATCTATATTGCTAGCGGATTCCGGCTTCTGTCTTGAGATTTCAGGTCCCTCCCTTCCCAAAGGGAGTTTTGGGTCTCGAACACCATTGCTAGCGGTTGTCTACGTAGTTTATAGCTATTGTTGATTTTGTTCACTGGCTTCAAATCAGTGATTTTAGGTGAACTGCTGCCCCCCTCCCAAGAAATACAAAAGATTTGATAAGTTATAAAAGCCATGTATCTTAAGCTGGTGAAAACGTAGGCTGAGTTGCACTGCGCACGTGCCTGGGGCTTTCTCGCGAGGCGCGGTCCATCTCGCGGGAGGAAGGGTGGCTTCCCGGAAGCTGGGAAGCAGGCGGGCACGGTGGTTTTGCTCAGGGCGCGTTTCCGGGCAAGGGCCTGGGGCAACAGGGCGTGCCGCACCTTCACATCTCGTGGAGGGGCATCAGCCTAGGGAAGTTTCGGGGAGTTCTTTCAAGGTTTTGCTGGTTTCGGTAGAGAGATGTTTCTCCTGCGCTCTTCTCCGACCCCGTCAGTGTGTTAACTGGTTTTTTTATATATTTGCCACATATAAAAATAGTCACGAATATCTAGAGATGAATACACATAGATAGGCCCTTTGGTGTTTTCAAAAACAAGGAGTAAAATATTTTGCAAAGTGGTATATCATTTATCTTGGAAAGAAGAAAACTGTGTGTTTCTGGGCCTATTTTACCACCTTCTGGGAATGGTTTTGCAGCCTTGCAAGGAGACTGAGAAAGGAAGTTGAGAGGGTAGGAATGAATGTTTAAGTTCACTTTTACTCGCACCATATGTTCTTTATGTTGTTTTCGAATATATTAAATCCAGGGTGAAATGGCTGCCTTAGGACCTTGACCCACATTTACTTTAAGAAATCATTCTGGCTCTTAAATTTTGACAGCAAAGCCAGAGGCAAGTGCTGGCAACGTGTTTACAGCACTTCACTGCAGTCCCCACACACAGGCCCCTTACTGCCCCTTTTATGTCTGAGCTTTACCTGCTGGACTTGGGCACCTTGATTTAACACATCCTTGAATAGTGGTGGCCTTTCTTTTCTGGGAAAGGGGAAGAAAATAGTGCCCCCGGAGTACCATTGCCCTGGGAGGCATGTGGCTCTTTGCATGATTCACTAAGAATTCTACTAGGAAGTCAGAAATAGGCATTTCAACAGAAGAATAATAAAAGCCACTGTCAGGGAATACCTTATGGTCCCTTTAGTAGGATAAAATTTACATTGTAAGGCAAGAGTACTAAACAAAATTATTTCTCTACTTTCTACCCTTACTTATTTCCCAAAATTATAGAGAATTGCTATTTTGACAGTTTTCACATTTGCATAACACAAATGCCCATTTGAAAATATGTAACATTTTATATATTTTAAATGAAGAAACTTGGAGAATTTTAAGTCAATATATATGCTTATATTTATCTAAGTCTGGTTTTTAAATCAGTGTAAATTATTATCATTAATTATCATAATACATATTGACCTAGCTCCTTTTACTTCAAAGTTGCTTTTGTGTACATTAACACATTTTATGTATGAAGAAAGGTACCACTACTTTTTATTGTTTTAAATAATAGATAGGCATAAAATATTATAGATACCAACAAAACTATTTGTCATAACCTTTGGAAAAGAAGGATTTAACAGAAGCCTGGATTTAATATATTCAAAAAAAAAGTTCATGACTTTGCTTCTTTCTCTGGAATTGTGTGGCTGTCGTTCCTTTGAACCCACTCTGAGAATAGCTAGCAAGGACATGTGGCTTTTCATAAATAAGATTCTTTTTCCATGCTCGTCCTGCTTCCCCCTCTTATATTCTTATAAAAAGGGTCTTTCTTAATGTACAGATTTACCAACTCATATCTCGCTAGACCCCAGGGATAAACCCACCAGAAAGCAACAAGGCAGGCTTCTTCGTGTAATATCTCTCAGCTGCTTTTTTGAGGTTTCACACATTCACAAAAATAACAGCATTTTTAGCTGATCCCAATAGATTTTTCTCTGCAGCTGCATCACTTGAAAAAGCTTTTTGTTCCAGTTCTTAAAGTCTAAGTATTGAAAGTAATTTGAAAAAAAAGAAAAACATCCCAATTATGATTTGTGTGTGTGGTGATGACTTCAAGGGCTGACTGGGCTGCAAATGGGCTTTGAAAAACAAACCACTGGAAAACAGGCGTTTCAGAGCGCACCATTGAGCGTGCCCATGTAAACTCCTGGGCACGTGGCAGGGCAGGCTTTTTTGGCAGGACCTCTGGTCTCAACCTGCAGTGATGCTAACGATATTAGCAAATTAGCACCACGGAGCTTGCCAGCTAATTCACCAGAGCCCTGCTCACTCTCTCACTGCTGTAATTAAAACTAATTATTTTCTAAAACATAGTAATACACGAATATGTGCAGTAATCGTTTTGCAGTGGGCAATCTGCGGAGCCTTTTCTGAAGCTTCATTTTTCTTTGTTTTTTTGGCACATCGCGCTCCACGTGCGCGGCCTTGCTGAAACCAGCCCTCACATTTGCAGGACATAAACCGGGTCCCATCCATAGAACCTCAGCTTTATCTCATTTTGAAACAGTGTTTTCTGGTGTCCACTCACTTCTGGGCCTCACAGCTCTCTCCGTCTTCCTCTCCCACCTCCACCTCTCCTCACACCTCTGTCTGGCGTCACACTCCCAGCCCGAGCTGTGCAGATGGCTCTCACGGTGGGGTTCTGCAGGAACTCAGCTGTCATTCCCTAGATATCTGCACTCACTCCCCACTGTACCCTTGCTCCTCCTTCAAAAAGATGTCCAAGCCTATGTTTTTCGCTTGAAAATGTCTATTTTTATTTGTAATAAGTGTGTATAAATTACTTGTTCTTTGGTGACCCTTTCATTCTGAAGTATAGATGAAGTTGATTGAATTTTTGAGCCTTGAGATAGAAGATGAGTTTTGCTTGGGGCTGTTGGGTTGACCCTTGAGCTAGTGTGGGTGCCTGACCTGGGCATTTGAGCTCTGCCGCAGACTGAACAAATGTGTGCAGTGCACCAGGCTGGAAGGAAACCAGCCCCATTGCAAAATAATTAGAATTCTTTCCTTCACAACTTACTTTTGATCATTGTCTTTGAAGTTCTATGTCGCAATTGTCTTCCATTAATATAGACTGGGCCACATGTAGCAGATTAAGATTTTCAAATGAAACAATATAAAGTGCAGATGATTTTGCAAACTATAGATTATGTGAATTTAGGAAATTAAGAAAGCACTAAATCCCCTAGTCATCGGGCAAAAAATATACACAGCCAACATGTGCTTTCAACACCTGATGAACGATTCAGAGATTGGGCTTATGGCTGCTCGTCACCTGCTCTATCGAACAGTATTGCTGTAAGTCGACTTCCGGTGGTTTGGGTCTTGAGTAGATGATTGCTTTTCTTTTTTTTAAGACAAAGGGTTGCCAGAATGTCATGTTGTTTAGATTTCAGAAATTAGTATGCTCTGAGTTACAGTTTCTTTTTCCTTTTCTTCCTTCGAAGGAAATTCGGGTACCCCGTGCATCACTCCAGAACTTGTGTTAGTGGGAGCTCAGCCTGCCGAATCACATGTATAATCCTAAACTCTTTCTCCTGTTTTCGATTAGCATCTATGGGTCTTGCAGATATGATGTCTCCTGGTGAATCCAAACTGCCCCTGCCTCTCAAAACAGACGGTAAAGAAGAAGGCACTCCACAGCCTGAGAGCAAGGCGAAGGTATTTCCTTTCTCCTCTGCACGCACTGTGGGGGCTGCCTTGCTACAGCTGCCATGTTCTTGAGTCACTGGTGTTGGCCGACACTTTGTTTTCCGTTTGGTTTCTTCTCGCTGCATGCCTTCATTGTCTGCAACATGTTTGTAGTCTTTCTTTCCCCACCCCCTCATGGTGTGGATCTGAAAGTTACTAGTTCTTATGGCATTAACTCATGGTTGTGGGAGAGGGGCGGAGGGACAAGACCCACCTAAGAGAGATGCTTTGGGGGTGGGGAGAAGTAAGGAATCTTGCCTGGTTTTGATTCTTGCAGCCATTTTCTCTGCCTTCAGTTTATAGCTTCCTGTTTTGGCCGCCTCAGCAACAACAACATACTTAATATTTTGCTTTCCTGCCTTATTTGATAAATAAGGTGAACAGCTTTTTTTTTCTTTCTTTCATAATGGGTAACCCATGCTTAGCATTCCATGTAAGCTTGAAGTAAGCATGGTGGCTTAGTGGCCTTATCCAGCATCCAGCAAACTTACCAAATTATACTAATTAAGAATGCTGTTTTAATACCTTTCTATGTGTGTGTTTTTGTGTGTGTTGTTTGTACATGTTTTATATATATATATATATCTATTGTATATATATAAAAGTTAGCCTGTTAAACTGGATGTACTTTTTGTTATTTTAAATAAAGTTTGCCCTACCTTTGTCATTTTTTTTTATTCCTCCACCACAGGATAGCTACAGCTCTCAGGGTATTTCTCAGCCCCCAACCCCCGGCAACCTGCCAGTCCCTTCCCCCATGTCCCCCAGCTCCGCTAGCATCTCCTCCTTTCACGGAGATGAGAGTGATAGCATTAGCAGCCCGGGCTGGCCAAAGACTCCATCAAGCCCTGTAAGTGGCTCTGGTTTTTCGTGTTTTTCTTATTTTTTTTTCGGGGTTTTTTGATAATTAACTAATTCTACTTTAATGCTTGCTTATTTATTTGTTTATAAGACTTTCTCTTCAATAATTTATCAATGAAAGGGATTCTTTATAATTATATCAGTAACAAAACGAGTTAAGTTGATGTGCATCGTAGAAGTTGATTTCTGTTCATGAAACTGCTGCTGGAAGGAAGCACCTGTGTACTGAGCATGCGATTGTGTGACTGGGACCAAACTCCCTCGCACAGTGACTTTGTTCAAATGTCTAATCCATTGTGCACCTAAGAAACTTAAGAAATTTAAAACGAGAACGTGGGAACTAATAAGCAGCCATGGAGTAAATGACAAGTTTGGCGTTTGGCCCAAATCTTTCATGGGCTGTTATATCTGAGACACCTTATTTCAAACTGTTACCTAAAAATGTAAACATTGTACTCTGGGTACAATTCAGCATAATATCAGCCCTGCTTGTTTCAACCCACTTATCAGAAATTAACAGAAAAGTTGTGGAAATGTCAGTGCATGTGACTATTTGGAGTGTTACTTTTAGGTTAATAATGTGTGCCTACGTTAGAATCAGTTAAGGTGAAAAATTATATCCTGCACGGGACTGCTAATAGTCTTGAAATTGTGTGATTTCCAAATGATTTATATTTTAAAAAATGATAATGTGTATATAAGGAAGTTTTATAAGCCTTTATATTCTTCTGCCCATAGAGTCTTTGTTTTCCTACTAAAGAAATTAATTCTGTGCCATCAAAAAAAAAAAAAAAAAGAATGGCACTGTAGTGTCCTTCATTTTACATTCATGTAGTGAATCAAAAGATCTTTTAAAAAAAAAAACCCTTAATGTTCTATTACTTGCCAAGAAAGCTTAATTAACACGCTAATTTTTGTGAGCCAATGTATTGGAAAGCGTGGCTCAGGGAGAGCAAGTGGGAGAAGACTCTAACTGCAGAATTGGGTAACCTCATCAAAGCCCAGAAGGAGGCTGCCATCAGCTGTCCATTCGATGGTTTAAGACAGTTGAGCTGAAGTTTAAAGAGTTGGTGTTCCAGTAAATATTTGTAAAATTCATACGGAGCTCTAGTCCAACCAGTATTTTCCTTTTCAGAGGAAGAAATAGTAGATACTCACTGTTACCTTCTCTGTAGACATGTTTTGCTTTTGCAACAACTGAGATAAAGTGAACAATGCTTCCAGGATGGGTTAAGCAGAACTAATGGAAAGGGAGAATGCAGCTCCTGGTTTTAAAGTCTTTGTGTTACTTGCTTTGAATCTCAGAAGGCATCCAAAATTGTGGGGGTTTCCGCATACTCTACCCTGGTTTGTTTTGTCTTAATCTTAAAAGCATTTTTGACTCAGTAACGCTCTCAAGTTAACAGGTAGAACTCAAATGGTGACTTTCAAAACACATTGGTATGTCCACTCGGAGAAATTTTAGAGGTTGAAAATCTTTAAAACATTAAGATAATAATAAAGACCAAGTTCATTAAAAACAAGGACTACTGGCAGACTAAGTGTTGAAAACTCTGACTCCTGTGGTAGATCAGGACAAGGGAAGCTGCAACTGGGTGGAGGGAGATGTTAAGGATTGCTCTAGATGAGAAACCAGCCATTCTAATTCCAGAAAGGACCAAATGATGTTGTAACGAAGGACCTCATTTTATCTCTGCTCTCAAATCACTGCAGATATGTCAACTTAGGAATATTGACCTGCTCCGTCTGAGACTGACCTTAGTTTGTACTGAGAGCTGCGCTTACCACGCCCCTAATGAAGCCTGTCTAATAGCAGGCGTGGACTAAATAGTAAAGACCTTCTGTGCTTCGACAGAACGCTACGGACCAACACTGTGCTGTTACAAAACATTCTGAGATGAAAGTAAACATTCGCACATACACATATTACCAGGCATATGGTAAAGACTGCTAAAATGTAAATCTGCCCAAAAGACTTGAGGAAAGATGTACTTATAGACTTAATTAAATTATATGCAAGGAAAACATTTGTGGCACTATAATATGTCTTGCCGTGATTTTTCAGCAATCCCCATTCATTTTTCTTGCCTCCATGGCAGTTTTGTGCAGTAGGATACACTTTTCACAACACGGAAACAGTATGAGTTGGTCCTAGTGACCTCGAAAAGTTAACCTATCTTTCCGCAGAGCTAGTTAGTTTACCCATTGTCCGTGGGTAGGCTGTGTCATGATGTTTATCTGAAAGTCACAGGGTAGCTAATGTCTGCGCAGAAAGGTCTGTGCTGATTGATCCTGGTCAGTGATAAAGTGTGTACTCCTGGTTTCCCGAGGCTTTTGCTTCTCCTTCTTCTTTTTCTCTCCCCGGATGCCGAGACGCGAACTTTGGTCGTCAGCTGGAAGGCAGACCTTGAGGCCAGGAGTGGAGAGGTTAGGTGGCAGCTGCGGGCCCAGCCCCATCGCAGCCTCAGTCTGACCAGAGAGCATCCACGTTCATTTAGCACCGTGCTCACAGACACCCTTTTAGTAAGACATTCTAATCAGCTGTTAATTCTCACTCGGGTGGTGCCAGGCTCTGCAGACCTTTTGTCCATGTGAGTATTCACTCATGGAACGAGTACCACCGAGCACTGTCAGCGTGCAGTCACTGCTGGCGATTCCAGGTCCGCAGGAACTTAAAGCTGAATCAGAAGAGTGCAGGGCAGACAGACAGTCCCTCGCAAAACGTGGGCTTTTCTATACTGTGCGAGCACGGGCCACCACGGGCAGTGAGCCTGCGGTGTAACCCAGGTGAGGGAGCAGGCATCGCGGAACACATCCCGGGACTGCAGCAGGAACGGGCCCCGCCACGTTCCTCTCGTTCAGGTGTGTTTTCCTACATCGTGGTGCCATGAAATTGCTTTTGTGAAGCTCTAAAAACTATGAAAAATGATTCTGTTAAGAACTATGATCTTCATTAAGCGTTTCTGATTTTAAGAAAACAAATTGAGATATGCAGACATTGAACTTAAGTTCAATTAACAAAGAAAGGTAGGAAAAGTTAAAATACGTGCAGTCAAGCTAATTTGAGCCGTGTTTCAGGTTAGGAGAACCCGCTCCTTTAGAGTAGGAACAGGCCCCCTCAGAGCCTCACCACGTGGTCCTGAGTTACTTCCAGAGCCCTTCCCAGTTTGGGTTTAGAGAGGACTGGGTGGGAAACGGCAGTTGGATCTTACATTCAGGATGTTGGGAGAGTAACTTTACATCGAAATGGTTGCTTTTATTTCTCTGAAATTCCAGATTGCTGAGATCGAATCTGAAACTTTCTAGTTTTTCACAAATGAAACACAAGAGGGAGGTTGGGGCTTTTTCATTGATTTTAGGGGAGAATGCTTTTTTCTTCGTATCCTTACTTCAAGTTTTCATTTATTTTAAAACATTGGATCCATTTTCTCTTTAGAGTACCCCCAAAAAGGAAAAAATTCAATACTAGGATTAAAAATCTCCTGATAATAATTACCCCATTAATGATGACAAAGCTCCTGAAATGTTCTCAGTATGAGACTGTGGTATAAAATGTTAGAATAGCTTTTTTCTTGGCTATAAGAATAGGAAAATAAATTTTTAAGAGTCGCAGTGGTCGACATGGTGTACTCTATATTCTGGAACGTACAAGGTCACGTCAACAGAACAGGCATGTGTGCCTGCATTTTTAAGCTCTTATCTGAAGTGATTTTGAAATGACTGGCATGCAGGTTAAATTCCGTGTCAATGTCAATTCTAAAAGATCACACTACTTTCTAACCCACCACGCCACATTTTTCTTATTTACATCAACTGTATCACCTATTTCTATATATTTGATGTAAAGATTTTATGCCTCGATACTTCTAAAGCTGAAGACTTAAAATTTCAGTGAACATAGCTTGAGAGAATTACATGTTGATTGGAGGAAAAGCTGCCAGTCAGCAGCTTTGTGGGTTTATTCTCAGGCTCCTTGCTCAGGCCCTGTTTTTATTGGGGATCATCTCGCCAAGCAAGGTAGAATCAAACCTCAATGGCAGTCATGTTATTTAACCCCCAAATTTTCAGCAATGTGTTTAAAATTATTTTAAGCTAAAGTTAATGCAGAAGAGTTCAGAAAAACTCCCTCTAAATAATGGCTGTATGTTGCAAATGATAATCTAGTAAATAAACATGATTTAACTAAGTAAGTTGCTGTTCCAAGGAACTCTTTGTAGGGAATTTGGAAGTGATTTTGTACAGTAACCCCAGAGTTACAAATCATTACAAGTACACGGACATTGTTACAAATATAGAGACATAAAAGAAAAGGAAACTATGCAGTTGGGCTGTTTAGTACTAAAAGCCTTCCCTTCCCTCATCACACAATTCAGATAGTGGGTTCAGGCATGCAGAAACAGCGACTTTTGACATTTTAGTATCAAGTACAGCAGGAAGAATAATAGACCAAGAATTAGAGCATCAGCACGTGGATGTATAAACACACGTGTGTAAGAGTAACTACTATTTATCTACAGATTTGCTGGGAGTATGAAATAGCACGTGTTCATGATTAAAACATGGTTACGTAAGAAAACTATGAAAATAATTATGTACTAGGCCTTCACCATGGTGGAGAAGTTGAAGGCGTCTTAACTAGGGAAAGCTGGCCGTTGTGACCCAGCGCTGTGCACTCACAAAACTTGGGGGCGAGCGCGGCCCCACGCCTCTGGGTCGCATGGTTGGTGACCTGCCTCTCATTTTCAGCAGGTTCCATGTCTTTGCCCTTCCTCCATGCGATTGAGTTTTGGTGGAGACGCACATGAGCCATTCTTAGTTTGACGAGGGAAAGGAGAGTCCGTATAGTTTGGGGGGCTCTGTGATGATATTACACGTGAAGTGTGTGGGGCTCCCTGTGATCATTCTGTGAGCTAACACCCTTTTATTGTTAAAAATGACCTGAGGTGTCACTGGAATCTTGCCTTCTGGGATTCAATGCTTATATCAATAAAGTAAAAGAGGTTTATGTTCCTTAAGCATATAGAAGGGGGAGTTTGGGCCTTTGTTGAAAGTCAGAGTAAACTCTTAATTAAGAACTGTATAGTTTGTGCCTGAACTAGTAGCCTTCATTCCTAATTGTTGTGTGATAGTAGTAGTTTTTAAATTCCTTCTCTTCCTATATCTGGTAGCTCATTGCTTCTTTCTCACCTCTCCCCTTTCCCTCTGCCCACCGTGCCCCCTCTCCACATGCTCCTCTGGGCTCCAGAAGTCCAGCTCCTCCTCCACCACTGGGGAAAAGATCACAAAGGTGTATGAGTTGGGGAACGAGCCGGAGAGAAAGCTGTGGGTCGATCGCTACCTTACCTTCATGGAGGAGAGAGGTTCCCCTGTCTCCAGCCTGCCTGCCGTGGGCAAGAAGCCCCTGGACCTGTTCCGCCTCTATGTCTGTGTCAAAGAGATCGGCGGTTTGGCTCAGGTAAGGATGGATGGATGGATGGATGGATGGATGGATGGATGGATGCCTGCCTAAGGGGACATTCCAGATAAGCTCTTACAGCAAATTTCTTTAAATATATAGGCTGAGGTCGTCTTCTCACAAAGATAAAGCGAAGCCTCTGAAAAGGTCACCTTCATAGGGACCCTGGCTTTGCAGCTAGCTCTCAGTGTGACATCAGCAGGTCCTTTATATGGGCCTCAGTCCTCCTCTGTACAATGAGACACTGGGCTAGGTTTCTCTTCAGGGTCCCAACAGCTGCAGAGTTCTGTGGGATCTGCTAGGTTTCATAGTAAATACTCTAGAAATGTTTTGCAAATGGCCAAATTAATTGTCTGCATCAGCTATAAATAAGATTCACTGTTTCCCTCTGTCCAGAGCAATAATCAAGAAAACTAGTCACACTTGTAAAACCAGGTCCCTGACACCTGGGCCCCAGGGGGTCACCTCTGTCCTTATTCACAGGGCTGGGTCGAGGGTGGGCAAGGTAGCGCCTGGGGTGTGGGATTTCAGGAGGCACTTGTGTTTGGGGTGGTGCAGGTGCCTGCCCTGGGCTGTCCTCTCAGGGCACATCCCCCTTAAATGTCGCACCCGCAAGGCCACACTTTCCTCACTGAGTTCTACCCTCCCTTAGCATGAAGTCCGGTGGGCATGTGAGATCACTACAGGGGGGATAGGAAGGGCACTAGCCCTCAGGTGCCCCTGTCTGTTGGACAAGGGCCTTGGTCTTTCTAAGTCCCTATAAAATGCAGGAGTCAGCAGCCCCAAAGAAGACAGAGGAAACTAACAAAATGAAGTACAGTGGTGCTGTGGCCCAAGGACTCTTAGGGTAGGTGGCGGAGGCCAGGTCTGAATCCAAAACACCTGCCCCCACACCCATCAGCAGTGGTTCACAGACCCAGCTAGGCATTTGAGTCACCTGGTCTCCCACTCAGGTGACTCAAACCTGTCACTACCTGGGCTCCCACCCAGATCAGTGAAGGGAGCCACTGTGGGCACTCAGTGGCCTGATACACAGTGAGGCTCGCTGCATTCCACCCAGGTGGTGCAGGTCATGAACTGTCCAAGGGCAAGGCATCTAATTCACAAATCTCACCTGGTCTCAGTCTCCACACTGCACCACTCAAGGATTGCGGGAGAGGCCTTTGTTCTCTCTGAGGTGCCCCATCCCACCCGTGGCGGACCTGAGACCTGCGGCTAAAACCAAGGGGAGCTTGATTCAAGCCTCTGCGTGATCAGATGGTAAATCACACACCACACACCAGGTGTGAGTGGTTGTCAGCCGGGGAGAATCAAGAGCACACATCTCCTCTGCACTTAGACCCCCGACCTCTGCTCTCTCCACCTAGACCCCTGATCTTTCCCTTCTGCACCCAGACCCCTCGCCCTTCCTCACCCTTCCTCCTGTGCACCTAGGACACTGAACAGTAGAGGGCCACCATCACAGAAGTGCACGGTCTGTCTGGACACCCTGCCTCGACTCTCGGCTGTGTGCCTGACCGCGTTGGGTCTGCCAGAGGGCCTCCAGCAGCCTAGCTAGTAAGGACGGACGGGGTGTGCCTGCGATTCAGCGCTGAGCGCCTGGCCTTGGTCACTCGCATCCCACCCTGGTCTTCGTCTGGTGACCGTCAGATGTGCTTGGAGCAGCTGCTGCAGCCACACACAGCTCAGCTCAGCGACTTGCCTGTCAGGGTGTCCCAGGCAGCTCTCTGCTTAACTTCGGCAGCATTGCGCCGGCTGCTTGCTGCCCGCTGGCAGTAAGAGCCGAGAGCGGCATTAAGCACTTCCGTGAGCGTTGGGCGGTTTATCTGCACCATTTAGTGCTAACTAAATGGATATAAAGAGCTTTGTGAGAAAGTTTGAATCCAGAAATTTAATATTTCATTAAAATGTGCCCTTAACCCTTTCCCACACGGTTGAACACGGCGCATGTGAAGGCAGAATAACCCCCAAGTATTTGCAGGTATTCGTGTTTCATTCATGTGTTGAACCTTCCATAACGCTGTTTCCCAGCAGGAACCGAAAGGGTGAAATAAACCCTAACGTCCTTATATAACATGCAGGGGGTTTTTTTTCCCTCCTGATTTTGCCATTGTATTCTCTCCAGCCTGAGAGTAAGGGGGCCCTCACAGGCCCCAGCGTTCCTGCCCCTTCATGAGCCCCAGGTGACTGCCCTGGAGGCTGGCTGGTGCTGGGCCTGTAAGTTGGGGTCCCTTGGTCAGGGGCCTCGTTCCCTTTGTGGGACACCGCAAGAAAGCCCCGTGTAAGGGGTGGATGTGGCCGGGTTAACAGGCTCATCTTTCTGGGAGCATGTGGCTGTTGGAAGGAAACACTGGTTTTCTTATCAAGGCTGAAACACCCAGCTTGTCAAATAGTTCTGTTACTGGTTTTAAAAGTAGTTATTAGATGCCCTTTTTTAAAAAAATTAGAAGCGGGACGGGGCCCAGTGTGAGCGAGTGTGCATGTGCTCACAGACATGTTGCGGCTCCGAGCGGCACCAGCGGAAGAGTGCAAGGCATTAGAAGGTGCACCGAGCGGGCAGAGGAAGCTCGACCAGTAGTGCTTTTTATGTAGCTATCAGCAGGTTCCTTAATGGCCTTATAACTGTAAATGCTGTCTTTGCACTACTGAGTGGGAGTAATGAGCATTAGTTAAAAGTGGCAAATGAAAAAAAAAAAACAAAAACGTAAACCAAGACATTAAGTGCTTTTTTTGTCTCCTGGCTTTAAACAAGCTACTTTGCTGCAAACCTACGACCCTGCCTTTTTTTTTTTTTTTTTTTGCTTTGCTAGGTTAATAAAAACAAGAAGTGGCGTGAGCTGGCAACCAACCTGAACGTCGGCACGTCGAGCAGCGCAGCAAGCTCCCTGAAGAAGCAGTATATCCAGTACCTGTTTGCCTTCGAGTGCAAGACCGAGCGTGGGGAGGAGCCGCCACCCGAAGTCTTCAGCACCGGGGAGACCAAGAAGCAGCCCAAGCTGCAGCCGCCATCTCCTGGTAAGCAGGAGCACTGCAGCCTCTGCCTGGTGACGGGGACTGGGGCCGCCTGGGCTCGCCCCTTCCCATCCAAAAGAGCCCCTGAGGCCTCTTCACGGTCCGGCTGCAGAGGAAGGGGCGCTTGTTTTGTCTGTGTACTTGCACCCCCATGGGGGGAGTCCGGGGAAGAGAGACTGGAAGTGGGTGTAGCGCCCTTTCTGGTCTGCACTTCGAAGGCACCACTCTCCAGGTGTACCTTAGTCAAAGCAGACTTCGGGATTCATAGCTGAATGCCGTTATTCATCATCCAGGTATGTGGAAGTAGTCCACCTAACTCTGTCCAAAGGAAGCTGTGCTGGCAGGTGTGCCCCTGGGAAATCCCACCCTGCAGTTGGACAGGTGGCTCCTACCTGCTGGGCCTCCATCAGGAACACTCAGACTTGTGCGTTAGTGAAGTGGACTTTGTTGTCATGTCCCTGCCCTGCAAGTTGTCACCTTTAGGGAATTCAACAGACTGTCATGGTGAAGACACGGTAGTCCAGTCGGCTTGGCTGGAGAGGTCAGACATGTTCGGAATAATGGCGGGTCACCTAAATTGTCATACACAAATCCAGGTTGATACCTGTCTGTCTCCTGTCTCTCTGTGCAACTGCTGGCGACCCTGCACTCTTCCAGCCCTCCTGCCAGCCCTCATTCCACCTGTCAGTGTTTAAAATTTGCAGTTACTACATTATATTTTGATAAATACAGTATCAGAGATGGGAGGGAGTTTGCATCATCCCTGTTCTGGGTGGTGACTTCTCTCAAGTTCAGCTTGGCTTGTGCTTGGCTGATGCTGCCGCTTCCAAGTCCTGGGCTGGTCCTTACTTACCTGTCTATCCTGCACAGGAGGCAGGGCTGGTCGTGCCTCCCGCCACACAGGCTCGCTCTGGGGTGACGTCATAGAGCTCACCGACAGTGTGCCAGGCACTATTCTGTGTGCCGGGCGTTTCATCTCCACGTCAGACGTAGCACATAGACTCTGGTTTAAAATATGTACGAAAACGAAGGCACTTAAAGTCTAAGCGACTGACCCAAAGTCACAGCGACAGTCAGTGGGAGTGCAGGGCTTGGCTCGAAGCCTTGCCGCACGCAGCTCACTCTCCCTCCTGCGTTTGAAGTGCCTTTGTAATGCGTGAAATGAAGGCAGTATCTGTGAGCCGAAGAGAGCAGTTGTTTCTTAGTTAATTCAGCTGCTGTCTGGACGGCAGTGCTAACACCTAAGGTCGCTAATCGAGGGGCCTCACAAATGCTTGCAGTGAATGTCCCTAGATTGAGGTCTGTCACTTGTAAGTACAGCTAGAAGTCCTCTCTAACCCTACCCTCCAACATCCGAAGCCTTTGCCAGTTGCAGCATAGCCGAAAAACTGAAATCCAATTTTAAAAATCTCACATTGTATTCACAGAGTAAAACAAGCTGCTTATGAACAGCTCTGAAACTACTTTTCCAAAATAAAAACCCAGTGGGGTGTAGGGACCAAAGTGGTGAGCCTGCAAAGATCTGAAAGTGCATTTTATTCGCCGGAAAAGAGCTTGCGTCGCTGGCTGGTCGGCGCTTGTGTGCGGAGAATGGTCTCCCAGGCCGCACCAGCGCCAGCACGGACGTCCCGCTGAGGCACAGATCCCTCAGAAAGTGGGGGCCTGTTCTCCTGACAGTCAGCTCTGCCTGCTCCCTTTTTTTAAGCTGCCGTTTTATGGCAGCTTTATCGTTTTAACTGCACAGAAGAGCTTGGATTGCAGAGGTACTTCTGATAATCCATTCTTCTCAGTGTCCAAATGGAGCGAAGTCCTGTGAAGCAGGCAGCAGCGGAGGGAAGCTTCCCGAGCCTCCATTCCACCTGCGCGTGGCCCGGGAGGCAGGCACCGTGTGTGCCGGGCTCGTCTGCTCCTGCTAGGTGTCCTGTGCACCCCTTTCACCTTGCTGCCTGGCAGGACGGACAGACACGGGGATGGGTCACTGAGGGGTGACTCACATCGTTCCACAGCCGAAAGCCAGGCGCCGCCCCAGCACCTGTGGGTTGGTGCCCTCCCGACTCTGGAACTGTCATTAAGGAACTTACCTCTGAGACATTCTTATTGTCAGAGAAGGAAAAAAAAAAAACGTGTTTTTAATGATTTGCCACATCAGGATCTCACATATACTACATTTTTAAAACCTAATCTTCAGCCAAAATATGTGTTCATTGAAGTCAGTTTTTCCCATGGGCACGTAATTGTAGCTTATTCCTTACCAGCACATCCAGGCAAACTAAGCTAAGATTCTTAAGAAACATTCTAGGTTATTTTTTTAAGTGGTCACTGAACTAACTTAAATTCTAGATCATTTGGTAGTATTCCAAGAGCATTCTAAGTCATCCAACTGAATCCAGTTTTGATTTGATGCAACTGATAGGGATCTGAAATTCAATTCTGTCAGCCCCAGGAGGTGTAACCCTCAGCCCTTTGGGGCCATCGGGACCTTCACCGTGGACTGGCCCTGCCCTGCCGTTCCCCACAGAGATCATGTTCCTCCAGTCTTCCAGCCACTGCAGCAAGTCAGCCGAAGAAGGGCCCCAGTGAAACCTGGGCAAGGCTGGGCTGCAGTTGCATCTTTAAGGGGCCAGTGGGGATCTCATTATAATAAAACTATAAAAGTGTGTGGACTTCGAATGAACAGCCACAGGAATTTCTGACTCAGCTGGCCTGGGGGCAGCTTGTAAACCAACGGGAGGCAGGGGGCAGAGTCCTGTCTGGGAGGAGCCCAGGAGGGTGGGACAAGGAAGCTCCACAATCAATTAGTTAGTCTGTAACCTAAAACCCATCCATCTTTGCTGGCAGGTGGCTGACTGCATTTCTATTATTAGCTGACAGGTGATGTCACAAAACCTGTCATGGATCCAACTAGGAAATCCTCAGTGGAAGATAAATGAGAAAGGGGCTCAAGTTATAAACATAGGTGCCCTCTGGGTGACCTCTAGTCACTGCAGACCTGGGACAGATCAGCTCCTCTTCCTTCTCCCCACCCTACTTCCCACAGCCCCAGCCAGAAGTAGGGCACCAGGTTCGTGCTGTGTAAATTATCTTCCCAGCCAGGAGTCTGGCTGTACAGTCTGAAGTGTGTGAATGTACTTAACCTTCGGTAACCTTTCCATTGTTTACTTTCGAGTATACATTTGTAGCTTCTGGCAAAAGGTAGGGACATCCTAGACTGTGTGCCAGCCTCCGCTATTAATGGAGCTTCAAGAGGTTGCATTCATTATTTTCCCCCTGAAAGGGAAGGAAGAAACTCTGGCAAGAGGGAAGAATTTTTCCTTTTTTTTACGAGCTGTAAATGTGAATACTTGTAAATAAGGTTCATTCTGAAATCCCAGCCTTGTGAACCATATTTCCAAGGAAGCGTGCAGGCCGCTGCGCGGTCTGCTCCTGGATGTGAGGGGCTAGTCATTTCTCCTGCCAGCTCTGGGCCGGTCACGTCTGTAGGGTTACCCTTACGTATCTATAAAAGACTACTTTTTTTCCTTCTATTAGATTTTTAAATATGCATTGCTAGAGTTTCACCAAAATTTGGTTTGTAAACTAGCCCTGGGCACCCAGAGGAACTACTGCACAGGACACACAGCCTGATGGCCCCTGCGCTGTGTGACGCCTGGCCAGGCTGGCCCTGGGCAGACCTGACCTCACAGGACTGAGCGGTCCGAGCAGAAGGGATGGACTGGTGCCGTCACCAACTCCTTTCCACGCACTCTCTAATTTCCAGTGGTTGGTCTAACTCAGCTTCCTCTACAGGAAAGCGTGCGTGGTGGTCGCTGCAGTGGGACTTGGGGACAGCGCCGCAGAGGGTCTGTAGATGATGACTGTGCGGTGCTGTTGTTGACAAGCAGCCAGCAACTCTGCCATTCTTGTCAGCTTGGCACACTGCTGAAATCCAGGCATGGAAAGAGCCTACAGTTTACCAAAGCCCATTATTCATCCCAGAAGCAATTAGCAAATGAAGCTAGTATCTGTCGGAACACCTACCCTACTAAGGGCTCTGTGCTCAGAGATAGAGCAGAAGCCCTTAAAATACTGTTTTCCCTCTAAGGTGAGGTTAATTCTTCAAGAATCCCACTTAAATTTTGGAAAGATTGCTCGGTTCTGAGCTCTATTATTATAATGTAATTATAATTAAAGCCAACTCTCAAAACTTGGATAATGACTTTCAAGAATTCCAAGCCAGTGCTGTGTTGTAGCAACAAGTCTGGTTTCCCAGCTCCGGAATCACTGCTGGTGGACAGAGCACAGGCACCCAGGTGCTGAGAAAGCACTGACACATGAGATAAGGCCCATTACTATTTTGTATCATTGTTTTTCAGCTTAAACATTTTTCATTGCCTAAGGCCAGAACTAACTTTTCTAATTTTTTTCTAAAACATCACAATAGTCCATCAAATTGATGTACTGAAATTTTCATCCCATTTTTCTTATTCTCGGACATATAAATTATCTTCATTATAAACAACACTAAAATAAACATTTTTCTGCCTTAAACCTTCTTTATACTAGATTATTTTCTTGGAATAATTACCCAGGAAAGTCATTACCTGGTCAAAAAGAATAACTACATTTTATGGCTCACAAGTGAAGTATATTTCCAAATAGTTTACTAAAACAACTTTTCCTGATTTTCACTACAATGTAAGAGTAGTTCTCATCATAAGAAAAAAATTGTAACTACATATCATGAAGGATGTTAACTAGATTTACTATGGTGATCATTTTTCAATAGATACAAATATCAAATTATTATATTGTACACCTAAAACTATTATAATGTTATATGTCCATTATACCTCTATGAAAAATGGAACAGCAGCTAATTTTATTACATCATTGCCAGCAATGGATATTGTTACTGTTTCTAATAAGATAGTGTTTTGTTGTTTTCTTCATTATTTGGGGTTTTTTTTTGGGGGGGGTTGTTTGTTTTATTTTTTTAATACTAGCAAGGATAACCTTGCTTTGATAACCTGGTTTTCTTTCCTCATTTTCTCTTTGGGCTTACCACTATCAGCTAACTCAGGATCCTTGCAAGGTCCACAGACCCCCCAGTCAACTGGCAGTAATTCGATGGCAGAAGTTCCAGGTGACCTGAAGCCGCCTACTCCAGCCTCCACCCCTCATGGACAGATGACCCCAATGCAAGGTGGAAGGTATGGCAAAAGAACTGTGTCGGCCATACAAAATTAGATTGGTTTATCGTAATCTTCTGGAGCAAACCTTATAGAGAAAAGAAATAGTATTCTCTAGTGAGTTTTTAAATGTTGAATACTACTAGTTTTATTCACGTCACTTATTTTGGATAGTTTTTACATTTGCAGATTTCAAGATGAGCTTGTTTCTTGAGTAAGTGTTTGGAGGTAACAGCTCTCTCCATGCCACTAAGCCTTCCTTTTTCTCATCACCCCAGAAGCAGTACAGTCAGCGTGCATGACCCCTTCTCGGATGCCAGTGACTCCTCGTTCCCCAAACGGAACTCCATGACCCCGAGTGCCCCGTACCAGCAGGGCCTGAGCATGCCTGACGTGATGGGCAGGGTGCCCTATGAACCCAACAAGGACCCCTTCGGGGGAATGAGAAAAGGTAAGTGCAGAGAGCCCTCTTCCAGGCCGGTCCCCAGGGCATCTCCTCCGAGTGAACGCACCTGAAGGCACGCTGAGCAAAGGTGCTCTGCACGCCACCAAGCGCCTGCACGGTGGCGGTCACACCGCGTGGGCTGGGCTTGGGGCTGGGTGCCGAGAAGGGTCGTGCTAACCTGACCTAGGGAGGCAGCAACAAGTAGTAAATTAAACCACAAAATATGCTCATATATTATTATAGGGTAACTTTCCAGATTTATCTGTTACATGAAGCAAGATAATCTATACTTTTTCCTTTCAAGCTTCTGAGCTGCTTATTCCAAGTAAAGATTGTGCAGAACGTGCAGTAAATCCATAAACTCAGAAATTCAAAAGCTTTGTGAGTGTTGGAGGCAGCTATTTTTCTTAGTGAGATGAAACATTAGGAAGAACATTTTGTTAGTGCCATTGGGGGCTGTATCACATTTTTAGACTCTGAAAATAGGATCATGGTAATAACATGGAAAAATAACTAGCAGTGTTTGAAATTTGGCTTCTAAAGTTATTGTGAACCAGTCCAGTCTCCCACCTATGTTCTGTGTTGGCAAGACCTGTGTCTCTTGTGTTTCCTTGGGCCTGCAGAGGATGGGGGTGGTTGTGGATTGCCTCGCCAGGCAATAGGTAGCCATATAATTTGTTCTTATCGACCATGTAAACGATACAGCCGCTCCAGAAGGAAGTTCCGTCTCGCATTTCTCATGCACTTCAGCTCACTTGCTGCTCTACTGTACTGGTATATTTAGTGCCGAGGTAAAGCAGGTAAACAGAAAACCCCCGGGAGGCAGATTCTCTTGCAGCCCTCCCCCGGTGCTGTCAAGTTCGCCATTCCTCAGTGCACCATATTCTGTCCGTGAAGGTGGTGGTACTCCGATTTTTTTTATTGCCCCATAGAGAGGAGGGACAGCACATGAAGGGGCCTAGTCTGAGACTTCAGGGCCCTCGCAGCCTGGGCCCCGCCTGTCCACCTGCAACGGGGGGGACTGTTTCAGACGGATCTGTGGTGGCCGGGGTGGCTCTTTGCTCTGGTGTCAGCTGAGACGCGGAGCAGCTATGCCCCTCTGGAAGCCTGATGAAGAGCCTCGCTGGGGCTGGGATGTCACTTGAATGGCTGGGGCCATCCGGACGCTGTCCTGGGAACACGGCTGGGGCCACAGGAACTTCCCCGGGAGTTTCCCAGGCACCGCATGACACCGGATGCGTTTCAGGAAGGGCCACTCCAGGAGGACAAGTGCCATAAGCCGCTTCACATGTGCCAGTAGCCCACTGGTCAGAGCTGGTCAAAGCGCAGTCTCATGGTGGGAGGGACTCACTGGTTTGACTCCTGGAAACGCGCCCCAGCGGGGAGGCGCTGAGGCAAACCTGCCACTCCCCTCGAATGAGAGTGTGAGCGTGTAGACCCCACTTTCACACTAAACACTGTGGTTATCAGTCATCTGAATATTTGCCAATCAGATTAGGAGGGGAAACACCTTATAATTGTTTTAACTTGGATTTCTTTAATTATTAGTGAGGCTGTGCATCCTTCCAAATATTTATTGGCTATTTATTTTTCTTTGTATTTTTAAAGATTTTATTTATTTTTAGAGAGAGGGGAAGGGAGGGAGAAAGAGAGGGAGAGAAACATCAGTGTGTGGTTGCCTCTCAAGTGGGCCCCCTCCCCCCCCCACCAGGGACCTGGCCTGTAACCCAGGCATGTCCCCTGACTGGGAATTGAACCAGTGACCCTTTGGTTCGCAGGCCGGCACTCAGTCCACTGAGCCACACCAGCCAGGGCTTGGCTATTTATTTTTCTTGTCCTGTGACAATCCACTTTTGTGTTTGCCCATTTTTTAATTTGATTATCTTTTTTCTTACTGATTTTTAAAAACTACTTGTATATTGGGAAATTAGACTATTTAACTTTAAGTATTCCCCTTAATTTTTGTCCATCTCTGTTTTTACATCTATAAAATGGAAAATAAAATCAAAAGTCATTCTGCTGAGGCTTGATGGAGATGAAATAAGATAAAAGTATGTGAGCCCTGATTCGGTTGGTTGGGTGTCGTACAGAAAAGTGTAAGGTCGCCAGTTTGATTGCTGGTCAGGACACATGCCTGGGTTGCGGGTTCAGTCCCAGATGGGGCACGTACGAGAGGCAACTGATCAACGTTTATCTCTCATATCGATGTTTCTCTCCCTCTCTTTCTCCCTCTCTCATCCTCTCTCAAATAAATAAATAAACAAAGATAATGTGAAAGCGAATTGCAAAGCAAACAAACACCTTCTACCAGTATTAGGCTTCCTTATCTGCACCTCTCTGCCAGCCTAACAGATTCATCAGCTTACAAAATTTTCACCAGTTTTTGCCTCTTCTAAGATAAAAGTAATAACCTTCGTAGGGTAAAGAAGCATTAGTACTATATATCAATTAAGATTCACATGAAAATGTTTAATTTGCCTACAGACCAGTTTCTGGGCTTGACCCAATTTCCTTCAGGCTGTGAGCTGATGCTAATTTGCATATTTGACCTAATTGCCACTCTGCCCCCTGATGGAAACAGTGCACCTCATCCATTCTTGAGCAGTTCGTCACTCCCTCGTGGTCTCTCTCATCCTTATTTGGGCGTGCATCCGTGGGTGGGTGTTCGTGGTAAGGTGTTCGCTTTTCTGCTCCCCAGGGAAGGGAGGTAACTTTGTAAGTGTATTCCCTCTCTTCCTCACCAGACTGCATTAGGTGTGTCACCAGCTTCATTTAATAGACAAGGAAGTAAACTCGGAAGTGTACTAACTTTCCGAGGACCTGGAACTGCGTTCGTTCATTTCCAGTATTACTGCATGACAACTTACCACAAACATAGCAGCTAAAAACAACGTCAGTTTGATGTCACAGTTCTGCCGGTTCCCAGCTCGGGCTCACACGGCAGAAGTCAGGTGTCAGCTAGGTCGAGGCCTCCTCGGAGGCTGGGGCTCCTCGGCTCACTCAGACTGCAGGCAGAGTTTGGTTCCTTGCAGCTGTGGGACGAGGCGTCTTGTTGACTGTCATCTCAGGGTGGTCCTCGCAGCTGCCCCTCCACTGCAAGGCAGGTGCTTCTTCAAGATCGGAGGGAGGGCATCTCTGACTGGCTCAGCTCTGACCTTTAAATACGGATTTAAGAGGAATTCCTGGACAGTCTCTCTTGGTTAATTCGCAGTCAGCTGATGAGTGCCTCCAGTTACATCTGTGAAATCCCTTTTGCCATGGGAGGTGACAGCATCCCATCACATTCAGGGATTCTGCCCATGCTCAGGGATGGACTCATGCCAGAGTTACGGATAAGATGCAGCTGCCAGATTAAGGATAACTTGACTAGAAAGGGACCTCGGCTTTTGCAGATGCTTACTGCGGTCTGTCGTTTGCAATTCCACAGTGCCTGGAGGCAGTGAGCCCTTCATGACGCAAGGGCCGATGCCCACGAGCAGCATGCAGGACATGTACAACCAGAGCCCCTCCGGAGCCATGTCCAGTCTGGGCATGGGGCAGCGGCAGCAGTTTCCCTATGGAACCACCTACGATCGGAGGTGAGTGTTTCCTAGGGTGAAGATGAAACCCTTTGCTAGGAACTGTGCTCCCTCCCCACAAACTTTTCTGAGCCCAGGGGTGACGAAAACACACAGCATCTGCTTTCCTGGTGGAGTTCATAAGGACTGTGAGTGTCGGGTGGCTGCCTTCACTAGAAGGCCAGGAGAAGGGCCTTGTCCCCAGGCAGTCAAGTTCAGCTGTGTGTGTTAGCAAACGCCCAGAAGTGTAGGTTAGAAAGACTCTGGAGCTGGGTGCTGTGGCACATCTTCTCGCTGAGAGCTCAAGGCCACAACTGTCCCGTGTCACAGCGGTCCTGCCAGCACTCGGGTGCTCTCCATGCCATGCTGAGACTGGCAGCTCCACCTCCCGTGTGCAGCTCTTCTTGCGATCTGGCAGGACCTCGTGAGCGTCAGCTCGGCCCACCTGCATGTCCCCCTTCTCAGGGAAGGGCTGTGCAGCGGTGGCCGCAGGGGCCGTCGGCAGACTCAGTCGTGTGAGTTCTCGGGAAGCTCTTGCAGACCTTTTCCTCAGATGTCCCCACTCCTCCCCGTGGACACTGGAGCTGGGGCACACTGTGCTCCTTAACAGACGTCTCCCAGAAAAGATGTGGCACCAGCTTCACCCCAGCTTCCTTGCGAGACGGCATCTTGGCAGGAAAATGGCGAGTTACATGGCAGCGCTGACCCAGCATTAGCTTCACCGAGAAAGGACCAGTGCTGCGTCTCTTCAAGGGAGCAGAGAGCTGCTCCCTAAAACAGTGCTCAGGCAGGCTGTTTCTGCCAGGGAGGCTCCGCGCCTGCAGCCTGCAGCCCAGCGCAGTTCTTACCGCAGGCCCTTGTCTCAGTCAGTGTGTTCTTCACCTCCCTGAGGGCAGTGCTCCGAGACAAAGCTTTACTATAATGTGTTTTTTAAGGGGGGAAAAATGGAGGCACCATCAAAAGCTCCTTTTCTAGCTGTAGCCACGTGGACATGCCTCTGCATGGGGGCTGTCCTCCAGAGTCCAGGGGATCAGAGCGGCGCCCTGCTCATCGACTCCCCACTCATCGGCCCACATGCTGGGAACAGTGAAGTGAAGAGGTGTCCTTGGCTTAACACAAAGGGCAAAAGTTTGAGCCTGGTTCTTGAGATTACACAGTCATCACATGGTGACTTAAAAATCTAGACTGTGAAGTACAGTGTATGTTTGTTTATAGTGTCCGCATAGCTCAGTTAATCGTTGAAATGTTTGGTGTACTGAATCAAGGATTTTGCTTAGCTTTGGTGTGTTTCTGGGGGTCCAGCAAAAGCTGCTCTGTGTGTGTGTGTGTGTGTGTGTGTGTGTGTGTGTGTGTGTGTGTGTTTCGGCTGATGAGATCAGAAAACAATTGTCCAGAGACACCCAGTCTTAGAGGACTCAAAGCAAATACACACACTTTCCTGTCTCTTCTAGAATGCTCTCCAGAGTGTTCCGCAGCCTAAGTTTGGACGTCATTTGGGCTCTACCGAGTTAGCGAGAGGGGTATGCCTCGTCGCTGAGTTTTCTCTCCTGAAGAGTGTTACCTGTTCAGTTTAAATTTTACCCATGTGATTATATTTTTCCTCCTAACGATAAGCTTCCTTCTAGATACGAATGCCATTAGCAAAAACAAAAACTTCCTATGTATCTGGTTTACATGTGATATTCTAAAAGTTTATTTTATTATTCTCATTCATTGACCAGTTTAGAAATATATTCAGTCTAAGTATTCTCTTTCTTACAAGATAAATATAGTAACTAAACCAGTTTATTCTTTTAAATTTCAAATCTGTTGAGTTTTTGGAACATGCTATTTTTTTATGATATTTTTAATTTCTCAGTATAATAGCTGAAAAAATAAATCTTAAAATGGGAATGACTTAATAGAAATACATTTAAATCATTTCTGTTATTCTTTTCTCCATAAGCCTTTTAGTATTAATAGGGCTTTGAAATTTGGAGTACTAACATCCATATAATTATTAGGTAACTCAATATCACTTGGATTAATTTTGAAGTATACCTTTAGAAAATCAAACATTTCTTACTCATAATGAGAAAGTGAGAAGTAGAACTGTTTTCCATTGTTACATGTCCATGTTGTGGTACTCTCAAAAATACTGCCTGAATTCTCAGACTGTTGTCTCTTGCTTTCATTAGCACCCCACATCACAGTCCTATGGGGTGCTCCCTGTTCTCTGGAGTGGGTGGGCGGGGCCTCTGCTCAGAGCCAGAGGGTGCCGGCCCAGCCAGCTCAGACTCCTCCTGCCTGTAACCAGGAGATTGGCAGCAGTCCCAAAATGGGTGTTCCCATCCCTTTTGCCAAAAGTTAAAGTCTGCGGCTGCTCAGACTGCCTCTGTCGGAAGGTGTGTGAGTAAAGGAAAGAAAAGCTGTTGAGCGTAGAGTTTCGGGAAATGGACTATTCCTTTCTCTCTTGGCCTAAAGTTTTCTCTGAATGCCTCATTCCAGGCATGAGCCCTACGGGCAGCAGTACCCAGGCCAAGGCCCCCCCTCAGGACAGCCGCCGTATGGAGGACACCAGCCGGGCCTGTATCCGCAGCAGCCGGTGAGTTGGCGAGCGGGCGGGCACCTCTGTGCTTTCAGTTTAGGGTCAAGCCTGGGCTGCTGCTGAAGAGTTCCAGCAAGCACGACAAAACTGGCTGGCGAGGATTGAACAGCCGCAAGGTGTTTGTGCCTGAAAGTAGTCTCAGGGTTCTGCGGTCCGCAGATTAAAAATAGCTCTTGGTATATGGTCTCCTGAAACAAGCACGGCAGGTACGGAGTTGAGGATGTTCAGCCTTGTAAGTAATAACAAGCCCAACTTAAGTATATTTTAAATATGTCTGTCGTGTGCACTGTCATAAACTATTTCTCAGCAGCTTTAAGATCTAAGATCTCTGTAAAATAGAGGGGGATTTAAGCATGTATTTCATTTTACTGGCTCGTGTATGTACATCGAATTGTGTTGGTAAACCAACTAGTCTTCAGCAGTCTTCAGGGAAAGTGAAAGTACACCAGTCACACATCAGCATCGTACTCCCATCAGGACATTCACACCCTGGTCAGGTGTGGGTGCCCCTAGCATCCCCAAGAGGAAAGCTTAGTGACAGGGGCTGCGCGCAACCCCGTCCTCAGAGGCCGGGCCCAGTGGGGCTCTTGTGGGAGGGTCTGACCTGGACAAGCTGGGAGCTGGAGTGAGGGCTGTGGATGTCAGGGTCAGGGTGGCACAGGCAGGTCCCCTCTGAGGAGTCAGCTCCTCGGGGGCGGGGGGTGTTCTGTAAAGCGAGGCCTGAGGGGTCTGTAACCCGGGAGCCCCTCAGGTCGGCCCTGAGAATGCTCATTCTGTCCCGGTGAGATTTATCCTTTGACCCCCTGGGGTCACCGTAGTGTCACTCCAAGCCCCTGTTCCCACCACCTGTGCGGTAGTCACCAAAGTCATACCCCCGGTATTGCAGTCCTGGAAGTACCAGGACTGGAGGCTCTTATTTCCCAAGCACTTGAAAATAAACTTGGGAAGCCCTCTTCACAGTGCGGTGGCCTGGCGTGGTGTGACAGTGAAATGGAATACGTGAATTGCTGGTCCTTGGTTGTTGCAGGGGCTTCCCATAGTCACGGCGGAGCCAACACCCACCAGGCCATACCTGTTTTGCACAATCCACTTGCATGATTATTCCCGTGAAAGCACGTTGGTGTGACTTGTCCCTCTGTGAATTTCAGAATTACAAACGCCATATGGACGGCATGTACGGGCCTCCGGCCAAACGCCACGAGGGGGACATGTACAACATGCAGTACGGCAGCCAGCAGCAGGAGATGTACAACCAGTACGGAGGCTCCTACTCGGGCCCGGACCGGAGGCCCATGCAGGGCCAGTACCCGTACCCGTACAACCGGGAGAGGATGCAGGGCCCGGGCCAGATGCAGCCGCACGCCATGCCCCCGCAGATGATGTCCGGCCCCATGCCGTCGGCCTCCGCCGAGGGGCCCCAGCAGAGTATGTGGGCGGCTCGGAACGACATGCCTTACCCCTACCAGAACCGGCAGGGCCCCGGCGGGCCTGCGCAGGCACCGCCGTACCCCAGCATGAACCGCTCGGACGACATGATGGTCCCTGATCAGAGGATCAATCACGAGAGCCCGTGGCCTTCCCACGTCAGCCAGCGTCAGCCTTACATGTCCTCCTCCGCCTCCATGCAGCCCATCACGCGCCCGCCGCAGTCATCCTACCAGACGCCGCCGTCGCTGCCAAACCACATCTCCAGAGCACCCAGTCCCGCGTCCTTCCCGCGCTCCCTCGAGAGCCGTATGTCGCCCAGCAAGTCTCCCTTCCTGCCCTCCATGAAGATGCAGAAGGTCATGCCCGCCGTGCCCACGTCCCAGGTCGCCGGGCCGCCCCCCCAGCCGCCCCCGATCCGCAGGGAGATCACCTTCCCTCCCGGCTCCGTGGAAGCATCGCAGCCAGTCTTGAAACAAAGGCGAAAGATTACCTCAAAGGACATCGGTAAGTGTGCCCGGGGCTTTCCTCCTGAAGGGAATTCTGGGTGCGGCCTAGAATTTTAATTGCGGTTCAGCTGTACTTCCTGTTCCTCCCCAAGGTAGGAAATTCTCGGGAACACGCTGTCGTGTGTTTGTAAGGAGCAGTGGTTGATAATAACTCACTGGCCTGAATTAAGCAGCAGCTCCGGAGAAGAGCGTGAGTTCGGGTGGTGGTTTTACACGGGAGTGTCCCTGTGTCCGACAGGTAGCTCCGAGCGAGAACCCGGGGACGCCTCAGTGACTGCGGACTGGGTTCCAGGCTTGAAGATCCGACCTTAACCAGGCGCCCGTCTCTGCAGCACGGGCCTAGCAGAACAGCCGGGCCGGGGGGCAGCGCACCGGCGGGCAGCGGCCTCCTGGGGAGAGCAGCGGCCGGGCCGCACGCGGGCGGGGCTGAGCTGGACGCGCGGGTGGCGTGGGCGGGCGGGGCAGCGCCGCCGGACGCTGCGCACGTCTGAACGCTCATCGGGGCTCGGCTCTGGGAGCGCACGCTGTTCCTGCGTTATTTCTGAAGTGCTGTTAATACAGCGAAGGGAATTGAAGGTCTTGATTATGTTAAAAACTTATTTTCAAAAATCTCAAAGTCACTTGACGTGAAATCCTCTGCAGTGATTAGAAGGATGTTAAAGGCGTTTTCAATCACTGGACGCTAAAGAGCTGCAGAGGGGGGTGGAGAAAAGTGAGGCGCTTTTATTTAGAGAGGGGTCCTGAAAGTGAGCAAGAGACATGGACACAAGCACCGTTTTACATGTGGAAATGTATGTAAAAATATGCACATGTGTTGTATGTTTATATGTGTGTTCACATGTTTGAATTTTTATAAAATTTCTCAGTACACATTGTGCTGCATACTAAGTATTTGTAGCCTAGGGAAATTAATGTTCCTTACCTTAAAAAAGAAGCTCACTTTTTCTTTTATGAAAGTACTATGTGCCTATCTTAGCAAAACTAAAAAAGTAGATGAAATTAAAATAAAGATGCACCTGAGGTGCTGTTGGCATCTGCTGTTGGCTGTGGCTGTGGCGAGCTCCGATGCACCCATCTCCTCACGCCACACACTTCCACCGCGCTCAAGGCACGTGGCAGGCCTCTTCTCCAGGCCCAGCTCTTGGCAGACCTTGCACACGCTTTATCTGGTGTCTTCTTAGTAACAGGGATGGGGGAGACCTCTGTCTCCCACCCTGGCTCATGCCAAGCTCTTGAAAAATCTGAACTGCCCAAGTGCTGGTGTTTGTCAGCAGCATGTGCTGAGGTCAGAGCTCAGGAAGAGCAGAGGATGGCATGGGAACACCAAGACTTCACATCTGAGAGGTGCTGTTGGGGAATTAATGTTTTGTTATATTTGCGTATTTGCCAGCCTTCTGAAGATGCCACCTTGAGACACTGGCGAATGGAGCAGGCAGAAGAAGGCAGATAGCTTTGGTCTGACCCAGGACAGGCTCTCTGGCGCCCAGGCTCTGTCAGGGTGCACAAGAGCGACACCAGCCGCATGCTGAGCCACCGCCTTCTTCTCTAGAAGCACGTTTGGCTCATGTTTCACCCACAGAGCTGAGGGGTCCTAAACACCAAAGTTCCTCAGTGCAGCTGTCCCCTCATTTAAGATCTGGAAACGATCATGCTTAATGATCCCTCAGACAGTTATTTAAAATCAGTGCCTCGCTCAGCACTCCTCCGCTTCTTTCTTCATCTTTTCCTATTCTCTATCCTTTCATGCATCGAGTTAATGTTCGTTACATCCTTATTCTTCCCCCATTTTTAGTTACTCCAGAAGCATGGCGTGTGATGATGTCCCTGAAGTCAGGTCTTCTGGCTGAAAGTACGTGGGCTTTGGACACTATCAACATTCTCCTGTATGATGACAGCACCGTCGCGACATTCAATCTCTCCCAGGTAAGCCAGCACCAGGCCAACGGAGGACTGACCGGGATTAAGAAAAGCAGGTAGTGCTTAGAGCTTAAACTCACCACCTCCCTCTGCTTGTCACCAGCACCAGTCGATGTGAGGTGTCTGGGAACTTAGTCTGGGGCACCAAATCATTCCAGTGTTTCTAGGAACTTACGCATACCTGTGTCTGATAAGAAAACTGTGGCCTTGTACATGTGTGTGTGGAATAGGTGATAGTGGTGAAGTCAGATGGCCGTCTAGAATGAGTATGGGCAGCCCGATGGGGGTTAACTCAGAAGTCACACAAAGTTCTATCTGCAGTCAGTGTTAGAAACACAGCAGGTTGCAACGGAGTGTTACTCTTCTTTCCAAGGGGATGCATACCTCTATTTTAATTTTTAGAAATGTAAAATTAAAGAGAAACTTTATATTTACAAGATATGTAATGTGCAATTGTCCCTTGAACAGCATGGGGGCAAGGGGCCTCAAAAATTCGCTTGTATCTCTGCCTCCCCAGACAAACAAGTTGTTCCTGGGTTCCCACGGGGACTGGGTCCAGGACCCCCGTGAATATCAAAATCCACGGGTGCTCAAGTCATCCGTGTCAAATGGTGTAAAACAATGCATACAGTCACCCTCGCATCCGCAGATCCAAAACTGCGCAGGTACTTGTTGAAAAAGTTCTGCGTGTGCACGGACTCTCACGGTTCAAACCCATGATGCTGTTCAAGGGTCGGCTCACGTGCAAGTAGAGACAGCAGTTGAGCGAGTCCCCGCGTACCCGACGCTCCGCTGAAGTAGCCGTGAGCTCGTGGCCAGGCTTGTGTCCCCGTGTGTCCCCTCCGTCTCTGCCTCCCTCCGGGTTCCCCCGGAGCAGTGGTGGAAAGGCTGCTGCCTGGAGTGAGCTCGCAGCCCTCCTTTGTTCGGTGCTGGGCTAGAACAGCCCCCAGCAGAGCAGCCAGAGGAGAGAAGGGAGCTGAAGATTAGGAAGCGTGCCCGAGAGTCAGCTAGCTGCAGACTTTTAAAGAAGTCTTTAGAAACCAAAACAAGAAAAGGTTGTCTTCCCTACTGTGTGTGAACAAGTCTCTGCTTTGGGTAAAAAATAAAAGCCCAAACGTCTAGTTCTTTCTATGTAAATAGGACCAGAATCTTCCACTTTCTCCTTCTCTCATGTAAGTCTTCGTTATAACCCTGAAAGGCAGCTTTTCAGCTGATAGGAAGTATAGTAATAAGGTCATAAACATCACATGAAGTTCCTTTCAACTGAAAATAAGTATTCAAAATGTGTATGCCTCCTTTGCTGGAGTAATTAACTTTGTCGTCATCTTAGGTGAACTGCTGTCTACCCCACATTTTCCTAACAGGTCTGCTGTGTCAGCTTCCCCTTTTCCCCGGCCCTGGAAGAAAGTCAGGTTCAGTATGTGGGGGCAGGGGGCACTCCCCACACCTCCACTTAGGAAAGCGTGCCTGTGCACCCGAAGAACGCAGGCCCTTTCTGGTTGCCTCTCGGTGGTCCCGTTACGTGGCGATTCCCTCAAGCCCAGGAAGCTGGCAGCAGGCTGGGAAAGCGGTTGCTTTCCAGGCTCCGTCACCGAGGGTCTGCTTACTGACTGACCCTGTGTCGGCCCCACGCGTGCCAGTGCGGGCCGAGGGAGGGATGCTGTTTCTGTCGGTTTTCTTGGTACAAACATGTGCTGAAAGGAAACTGGTCCTTGTTGTAGCTTTTGCCTCTCGGTGAGAGTTGTGAGCCGCTGAAATGTCACATTGCATGCTGTGAGACATTCTCATCCACTCATCAGGGACTGAGCTGACTTGCTTTTAATTTTCCCTGTTTATCCATGCTACATTGCTGAAATGATCTTCTCCCAAAGATAATACGGAGGTCGTCAACGAGAGTGACCTGTGGCACCTGAGACAGACTAGCCATACAGTTTAGCAATAACTGTAACAATGCAGGCAAGCGAAGTTCCAGGTAGAGAACAGGAGAGAACAGGCTCACAAATGCATTGTGTCTAAATCAGGAAAAGGCAAAGAACAGTGAAGCACTCCCTCCTCCCTCCATGGTGATCCTGGAAAGACAAAACTCGCCGGTGAGTTTTCGTGTTGAAAGGGTAGAGGAGCGAGCAGGAAGCAAGACACACAGTAAATAAATGTTAGTTCAGTCAATGGTGAAAAGTCAGGATGCGAGTTCTAACTGGTAAGTAGTTTCCCTTTCTTGGCCCAGCCAGAAACACAGAAAACCACCACAAATCGTACTGCAGTGCTCAGGACTCGGACCCTCTCGGGCCTTTCTGATGATATGACATTGTGCCTGTTCTTGTTCTTTCTCCTCTCTAGTTGTCCGGATTTCTCGAACTTTTAGTAGAGTACTTTAGAAAATGCCTGATTGACATTTTTGGAATTCTTATGGAATATGAAGTGGGAGACCCCAGCCAAAAAGCACTGCAGAGCGCGGTGAAGAGAGACGATGGCCAGGCCTCGGCCGACGATTCTGGGAAGGAGGAGGAAGATGCTGAATGTACGGGGGACGAGGGCGAGGAGGAGGAGGAGGAGGAGGAAGACAGTGGAAAGGCAGAGACGGAGGAGAAGAGCGGCTCGGCCCTGACCCCTCCTGACGCCACTGCAGATCCAAAGGAGAAGCCCAGGCAAGCCAGCAAGTTTGACAAGCTGCCAATCAAGATCGTCAAAAAGAACAACCTGTTTGTCGTTGACCGATCTGACAGGCTGGGTCGGGTTCAGGAGTTCACCAGCGGCCTCCTGCACTGGCAGCTCGGTGGCGGGGACACCACCGAGCACATCCAGACTCACTTTGAGAGCAAGATGGAGATTCCTCCACGCAGGCGCCCTCCTCCGGCTCTGAGTTCCACAGGCCGAAAGAAAGAGCTGGAAGGAAGAGGGGACCTGGAAGAGCAGCAAGAGAGAAGCATCATTGCCACCATCGATGACGTCCTGTCTGCCCGGCCAGGGGCACTGCCCGAAGACGCCAACCCCGGGGCGCAGGCAGAAAGCAGCAAGTTCCCCTTTGGCATCCATCAGGCCAAGAGCCACCGGAACATCAAGCTGCTAGAGGACGAGCCGCGGAGCCGTGACGAGACCCCGCTCTGCACCATTGCGCACTGGCAGGATTCTCTGGCCAAGCGCTGTATCTGTGTGTCAAATATTGTCCGTAGCTTGTCTTTTGTGCCTGGCAATGATGCCGAAATGTCCAAACATCCAGGCTTGGTGCTGATCCTAGGGAAGCTGATTCTTCTTCACCACGAGCACCCGGAGAGGAAGCGAGCACCGCAGACCTACGAGAAGGAGGAAGACGAGGACAAAGGGCTGGCCTGCAGCAAGGACGAGTGGTGGTGGGACTGCCTCGAGGTCTTACGGGATAACACGCTGGTCACGCTGGCCAACATTTCCGGGCAGCTAGACTTGTCTGCCTACACGGAAAGCATCTGCTTGCCAATTTTGGATGGCTTGCTGCACTGGATGGTGTGCCCATCTGCAGAGGCACAAGACCCCTTTCCAACGGTGGGACCCAACTCCGTCCTGTCGCCTCAGAGACTCGTGCTGGAGACGCTCTGTAAACTCAGTATCCAGGACAACAATGTGGACCTGATCTTGGCCACGCCTCCATTTAGTCGTCAGGAGAAATTCTATGCGACGTTAGTTAGGTACGTTGGGGACCGCAAAAACCCAGTCTGTCGAGAAATGTCCATGGCACTCTTATCGAACCTGGCCCAAGGGGACACGCTGGCGGCGAGGGCGATAGCTGTGCAAAAAGGAAGCATTGGAAACTTGATAAGCTTCCTCGAGGATGGGGTCACGATGGCCCAGTATCAGCAGAGCCAGCATAACCTCATGCACATGCAGCCCCCGCCTCTAGAGCCACCAAGCGTGGACATGATGTGCAGGGCGGCCAAGGCGCTGTTGGCCATGGCCAGGGTGGACGAGAACCGCTCGGAGTTCCTTCTGCACGAGGGCCGGTTGCTGGATATCTCGATATCTGCCGTCCTGAACTCTCTGGTCGCGTCTGTCATCTGTGACGTACTGTTTCAGATTGGGCAGTTATGACACCAGTGAGAAGCAGCATGTGTGAGTGAAGGCTAGAAGCTCCCGTGTAACTGGCTGTTTTCTGTTCTCGTTTATCCAGCGTAGGAAGAAGGAAAAGAAAATCTTTGCTCCTCTGCCCCATTCACTATTTACCAATTGGGAATTAAAGAAATAATTAATTCGAACAGTTATGAAATTAATATTTGCTGTCCGTGTGTATAAGTACATCTGTTTGGGGTTTTTTTTAATTTTTTTTTTTTTTTTTTTAACCAAAGTTGCTGTCTAGTGCATTCAAAGGTCACTTTTCGTCTTTCACAGCTTTTCTTTTTATTGTTCTTTTCCATGTTGTATTGCATTTGGGGGGAAGCAAATTGACTTTAACAAAAAAAGTTGTGGCAAAAGATGCTAAGATGGGAAAATTTCACCACACTGAGGCAAAAAGGTGAAAAATTACCAATATCCCAGGTGTGTTATACTTCAGATAATGAAATAAAAACTGTATCCCATCGCCCAAAGCTCTGTGCAATAGAAACTTCTAGAGATGTGTAGGTATAGGGGCTCAAGGAGGTGTGTCAGTTGGTAGTCCAACTATGAAATGATACTGGTTTCTCCACAGGAAAATGGTTACATTAGGCTAGGAGCAAAAATAACGTGGTTTTTTTTAAGTTCAGATTGAAAATACGTACCTGACAACGATCAACGGAACTTGCTTCCTCACCACTCCCGTCACGTCTGCTGTCTGTCGTGGGCCTTCCACATGACAGTTCTTCACGATTCCTTTAATCATTTTTTAAATATTTTTTTTACTGCCTATGGGCTGTGATGTATATAGAAGTTGTACATTAAACATACCCTCATTTTTTTTCTTTTCTTTTTTCTTTTCTTTTTTTTTTTTTTTTTAGTACAAAGTTTTTAGTTTCTTTTTTCATGATGTGGTAACTACGAAGTGATGGTAGATTTTAAATAATTTTTTATTTTTATTTTATATATTTTTTCATTAGGGCCATATCTCCAAAAAAAGGAAAAAAATACAAAAAAACAAAAACAAAAAAAAAGAGGGTAATGTACAAGTTTCTGTATGTATAAAGTCATGCTCTATTTCGGGAGAGCAGCTGATCACAATTTGCTTCATGAATCAAGGTGTTGAAAATGGTTGCATATGGATTGATTCAGAAAATGGTCACCAGTACAGACAAAAAAGAGAAAAATACAACTACAAGGAAGAAACACAACTTCAAAGATTTTTCAGTGACGAGAATCCACATTTGTATTTCAAGATAATGTAGTTTAAAAAAAAGAGAGAGAAGAAAAAATCTTGATGTAAATTCCTCCTTTTCCTCTGGCTTAATGAATATCATTTATTCAGTATAAAATCTTTATATGTTCCACATGTTAAGAATAAATGTACATTAAATCTTGTTAAGCACTGTGATGGGTGTTCTTGAATACTGTTCTAGTTTCCTTAAAGTGGGTCCAGAGTACCAGCTTGTTGACAAGGTACAGGGAAATGCAGCCGTGGGCCGTCACGGCCCCTCGTCACAAAACCGTGAGGTCGGGAGGGACCTTCAGGGGTTACCTGCTTTAGAGTGGGGAGCAACAGTCTGACCTCAGATTAGTCAGCTAACCAGCCTCTGTTTGGAGCAATCAACTCAAACGACATCGAGGTATGAGGATTTTCAGGGTCTGTGGGAGGTGGCTGCCAGCCCGCAAGGTGAGACCTCAAGAGCTCACTGGCCTGACAGTGTAAGACTCTGCCTTTTACTGATCCCGTCTTACTTCTAACCAGAGTTCAGTCTATTCCATGTTTCCTCTGTGTGCCTCCGAGTCATTTTGCATTTAGTCGACTCCACCATGTATGATATTTATACTGTGCAATGTTAAAAAGAGTATGTTATATTGTATGTCGTGTACATAGTGCAAAGTGATTATTTCTATTTCAGGGCATATTAATATTCTCATATTCCTCCTACCTGGTGCACAATAGCTTTTTAATACTCGTCATTTCTCATTTCAACTTTTTCTTCCTGGGATTGACTGTTACTGCGTCACCTTCACTCTCTGTAAAACTGCTGCAGAATTAAGCTGTTAGTGGACACCCTCCTGATTCTACCTCTTCACGCACCCTCCCGGTCACCGCATGCTCACACCTCCAAGCCCTCCGCCAGACCTGTTATCCGGGACGCATACTCACAGTCACACGTGGAAGAGTTAGACGAAAGCACGCAGTTACACTCAGAGTGGGAAGCAGGACTCGAGCGTCACAAGGAAAAACATTTTTTTCTGCACGCAGTCTCATCCTACATCACTTAGTCTTCTTACATAACAATGCAGCCAAATACATGTTGAATTAAAAACCCATTTATAATTCTACTTGAAATACATCTGCTTGCTGGGAACAGATTTTAGAGCTCCAAGCTTCAAATAAGGAGATTTGTAGGAGGGGATTCAGTATGGTTAGAATTCCTCTCTTACAGGGTATGAATAAAAGGTTTGAAGTTACCTACTAGCCCAGTTGTCAATGAAAAGAGTAAAGTCGTTACCAAGAACCGTTGTCGTGGCTGAGGTGGCATCAGCACCCGGAGCCCGGCCGTTGAGCACGGTGTGTGCGTGCCGACGCGCACCGTGGTCTCTAGAATAATCCGGGAAGACTTTAGCGTCCTTTCTCCACCCTCACCCCAGACTCGAGACGACAGAAGCCCATGAAGAACTTACAGCCCACCTGAGATCGTCCTGCCTACAAACTGAGTTATTGCTTTGTCCTAAAAGTAGTTGTTTTTTTTCCCTATGAGGTTTTTCAGAAATTTACAGGATGCCCATCTTGATATGTGTACAAAAAAAGATACAAATAAAGGTGCAAAGAAAGTTTAGTATTTTGGAATGGTGCTCTAAAGTTCAATCTGTTGGTATTTGAGTGTTTTTAATGTCACAAAAGATGTTATCGGGTGGCATGTTCTCAGAAATAACTATTCAAAAATTTTGTTGGAGGTAGAGAATGATACAGAATCCATTTTGGTTGGTGAATGTGGCCTATTCAAAAACTAGTTATGCTGTTTCTTAAAACTTCAAATAGACAATGATTTTTTGAAGGAGGGGTATGAACAGCTTGATGATACGATGTAAGTTATTAACTACCTCTTTTATGAGAAAATGGCCTTTGCCTTGAAATCCATCCATTTAAAAACTGTTGGAAATCCTCCATTTCCTGTCAAACCCCATGTACCAACTCCCCTACCTGTTCGCCTGCAAGGAAGCGGAATTATAAATGAGCCAGACAACCCATTTTCTTCTTACTGAGTTTGTTTACCTTCTCCATCTGGAGAACCGAGGCCCCGCTGCCTGGCAGTGCTGGCCCTCATCCCCTCTGCCCCGCCCTGGCGGCGGGGAGCTTCACCGTCAGACGAGCGAGTGAGCGTGTGACACCACCGATAAAACACGTTCGGTAGTGGTCTGCAACCTGCTGCGTGTCCCACTCTTTGTGAACTCAGCAGCGATGCTGAGTATTGAGCACACACTGTGTGCAAAGCTGTGTTCCAGGCTGGGAGGAATCGTTGATGAACGAAGACCCTGAGAAGGCGGTTCTGGGGGTGGGGAGAAAAGCTCCAGGCGGAACATTGAGAGCTCGTTATGAAGCCCCGGCTGTGGCCTCGCCCATGTGCTCTGCAAATGTGCCGGGCGGATGCTGTCTGAGGTCCTGCCCCCACACCAAAATGCGGATTCTAAAGCATCTGGGTCCCTTCCCGCCTGTCTTCCAGTGAGGGTGCTGTGTGTTTTGAAGTGGAGGGAAAGACAGAAGCGGGGCCCAGGGATCCCAGGTTACATGCTAGGCCCCTGGAGATGGGAATGCACCAAAAGTGTGCATGAAGACTTCATTCGAGGCCTTTTTTTGTTCTTAAGTAAGTCTCTAAAGCCACAACACAGGCCCAGGCCCATCTGCAGTCACCGGGCATCATGCTCTGCCTGCTGATTCCCAGCCCCACTTTGGTTCGGTGGTGACCCAGGTCGCGCCGCCCTCTGCATCACCAGTCAGTTCACCAAGCCTGCTCGCTTTGGGATGTAAACCCAGGGAGTCCCTCAACTGGGTCCCCAAATGCTGAGACTCCTTTTTTCCTCTTCCCGAATTTGGCTTTAGCGACGTGGAGTTTTACCCCAGCTTTTTCCAGAGTACAGCCTAAGTAACGGAAGAGATCTGAAAAGGAAAATGCCTGTGTAGTCTCCCGGCCACCTGTTGCCGTGTAGAAGACTGAGAAACCGGCAGAAAAGATGCCAGGGAGGCCCAAGCATTTCCTGACTTAATTAACTGGGGACCTTTTTTTTTCATCCTGTAAACCTACTGCAGAGCCTTCTGAAGTGCCTGCATTAGCCAAAGATCATGTCTGATTTCTACACATCCGCATTCCTTGCACATGTATCCACAGTATATTCTTCCTTAAGCTAAACTGACATGTCCTCCCTGAAGGAGTTCTGGAATGTTCCGCTGTCCCTATAGTCTTCAGCAAGGCACTTAAATTCTTTGAACCTCAGCCCTCGCCTGTAACAGGGTGGGGATGCCCACCTGGGTTGCTGAGGGAAGGAGATGATGGCATAAAGGCCTGTGACACCTGTGCATACACGCTTCACCTTTGCCGTGTGCCCGAAAGTGTATTCTGTGCAATTTTAGAATCTGGCCTAAGAGAACATTTTCCCATCTTTCATAACCAGTCACAGGTTTCCATGTGGCTTTTTTTTATCTTGATTTTTCTATTAAAAGCCATGAAAGCTTAGTCTGTTGATTGTGTTGTTGCCAAGGATGACTCCGCAGAATGTCCCTGTGGACCGTCTGTTGAGGGCATAAGAGCTGTCCTCTAATTTTGCAAGCCTGGGGGGTGCATATCCCTGGACTACAGCCATGCAATAAACTTGCCCCGTCCTGCCATTCTAAAAGGAAGGTGGCTAGCACATATTTCAGGGGTCAGATATGGCAGAGGGCTGATGCCAGTGTTTCATTGGCTGTTTTCCTTCCACCTGACACACCCAGCAGAGAGCTTCCCCTGAGACGAAGGACCTTGGTCTTCACCCTTAGCTGCAGCTGGGCCGTGTTTCCGAGGGTGGTGGACATGGCCTTTGGGATGTGTGTCCTTTCCCTGGAAGCTTAAGGTCAGGGAAATAAGGAAACTGGATCTTTCATCCTCTGTGTAAACTCGGTGTGTAGCTGGCCCGGGAGCTGCATGTTCTACAAACCAGGCTTTTCCAAAGGCCTGCAGAACCTAAACTTGGATTCGGCTTCTTGAAGATGTCCTTGCTCGGAGAAACAGCCCTTCAGGCCGAACCGGCAGCACTCCTAACACTGCTGCCCAGTAAGTGGTGACGACTGTTTGGATGTTTTTAGCGCTTGGAGTTGACGTGACCCTCAGGCCTGGGTTTTGGTTCTGTGGATGCTTCGCTGGTTTGGGGGCCCTGAGAACATTCTCCCTAATAAATGGCCTCTTTGGTGCCCCTGCTAGGCAGCATCCGGGGGTTTTTTGCTCTTTTTCTTTTCAGTTTCACTTTTCAGTTACCCACTGTGACTCAAACAACACCTGAGGAATGAGGAGTGACAAGGGACATGTGGGGAGGACACCCGTGGCTGATGTTTGGATCATCATTTTCAAATGATGGTCTAACACAAGAAGTTATTTGTCCCCGTGGGGAGGAAAAATGACATATCTTCTACACATTTTGGATGAATACACTTTTAGCATAATAAAAAATACATATTTTTCCCCTGTAAGCACAGTGCTTGTTTTGCTGGTTCAGTGTCTTTGTCACCAAACGGTCGAGCATATGGCCGCTGCTTCTCTTGGCCATAAGATCTGAAGGGAGAACATTCTGGATGACGGGGAGCCCCAGTGATTTATCGGGGCAAGTTTTGATGGCAGAGGTGAGCGGAGAGCAAAGGCCCCTCTCTGCCCACCATTCACGAGCGCTCCCCTCTACCCACATTTTACATCGGATGTTCTGGGCAGGAGGAGATTGGAATGCATCTGGAAAAAGAGTTGTTAAGTAATGGAATTTCATCATGGTGGGCCTTGTTTTCAAAAATTAAATGTGACATTCGTTTGAGGGCTCAGAGGACTGAGCGATCAAATCGGGGTGTACACACGCAGAACCTGTCTCTAAGGACCGCTGGCGAGTGGTGGGATGCGCCAGTGCCTGGGCGCTATTTCCGCAGCCACGAGTCTGCCTCGGGAAGTCAGGGGGTCTCCTCAGAGCCGGCCACCTGCTGCCTTGGGGACGTGTTCCATTTCCTCAGGAGCACATCAGAAATCAGACTCCAGTGGGGCCCCCATGGGGAATGCCACAGGCTCCCACTGGCCTCAGGAAAGGCCCAGATCCTCAGTTCGGCCCTCCATCTCTCCAGGTCTGAGGGCTCCTGACCCTCCCACCCAGCAGGAGCCTGGGGGCCGGCATCCCTGCACCTGTCACCGGGGAGCAAGGCCCGGCAGGGTGCTGCTCAGACCCCCTCAGCTCCAGGGAGCAGGGTTCTCGGTGGTCTCCCACAGCCCAGTCCAACAACGCCGGTTCCCATCAGATGGGCAAAGCCTGAGCCCACCTTCCAGCATAGAACAGGCCTGTGCCAAACCATAGCGCCTTTTCCATCCAAAACATGCTGAGCACCATCACAAGCCTAATGGGGACCTCACAGCTCAGCAGGGAAGAACCATTCAGTGCGATGCCAGCTTGGAGGGGGCAGCCTGGGAAGGCTCCCTGTGAGCCTGCCCGAGTTGGAAGGAATGGAGCTAAGAAAGAAGACATTCCTCCCCAGGCAGAGGCCTCATCCTGCGGGAGGGAGTCAACAGATCCCTGGGTGTCCTCGGATCTAAAATGAATCCAAAATTGTTCAATTACAGGTTTTGGAGTGGGGTGGGGGTGCCAAAAATGAGACTGGAGAGGTAGGTAAGCAAGGCCAGGTTCAACCACAAGAGCCCAGCATCCCTCCGATGAGAGGTGGCCCCCACGGACTACTGGGAGGTTCAGACATGGGAACGGCGCCGTCAGCTCCCGGTTCAGAAAGGAAGGGGCAAACCTGGAGGTTGGAAACACTCGGTTTTTGTGGTGCTCGTGCAAAGGAGGGAGGCCTGGGCGGCGCAGGGCGGTGGTGGCCTTTGGCTAAAGGATTCGCAGCCTTAAAAGGCTGGCGAAGTCCCAAGGGGAATTAGGGAGGTGGGGGCCGGTGATGGGTGGATGCAGGACAAGTCAGATCCTGGCCCAGGTCAGAATGGTATCACCGGTCATTGCACAGGCAAAGCTGGGGACCCGGTGACAAGCCTCAGGAAGGCAGCCAGGACCTGCAGACAGGTCAGGCTGCTGGCAAAGGAAGGCAGCTGCCAGCCGACCTCGGACAATATCGTCCCGAACTGTCCAGGGGCACCCAGTGGAAGCAGTGGGGCCTGAGAGCGGGTGAGGAAGGCGGGGAGTGGGGGGAGGGGGCATGAGCCAAGGAGTGTGGGCAGTGGCTAGAAGCAGGAAAAGGGAAGGAAACATTGTCCCCTAGAACCTTCAGAAGGGACTGCAGCCCTGGAAACTCCCAGGGTTAGGCCTGGAAACCCTGTGTCTGACTTCCAGCCTACAGAACCAAGAAGTGGTTGCTTTAAACCGCAGCATCTGTGGTCGTTTGTTGCAGCAGCTCCGCGTGTGGGGTGCTGTGGAACACCCCAGGGGAGCTAGTTAGTGGGCCGTCAAACACGGGGGCTGGAATCCAGCACCTAAGGCTGGAGGAAGACCTGGGTGTCTGCATGGAGGGGGACGGTGTGGGGGCCCCTGAGCGTGGGGCTCAAAATTCAGAACAAGAGTATTGAAGGGAAAGGAGAGGAAGAGAAGACAGGAGAACGGGACCTGGAGGGGGGGGGCGGCGGCGGAGACACCCAGGAGGGGCAGAACACGTTCCAGGGACACAGAAGCTGGCCGAGTCCCCAGCTTCAGGCCTGGCCTGTGGGAGGTCACTGTGTCCAGGCAGCCCGGCGAACAGGAGGTCAAGGGCATCGAGGGGGCAGTTGCACAAGGTGGGGCAGGCAGGGGGGTGTGCCCAGAGCACCGCTTTTACGATGCTCCTCAGAAAACACATTCCAGCCAGGTTGCTGGCGTGGGGATGCCCCAAGCACACGGCTTGTCAGCGGTCCAGGGACGTCCAGCAGGACCAGCAGCCTCACCTCATGTCCTGCAGGCCAAATATTCCTCCTTTGCTCTTCAAACATCGTCAGATCGGGGGAACGACGTCAGCCAACACAGGCACGGTTTCCGCCGTGAGGGTCGTTCTCTGGCGCCAGGTTGCGTCTGCATTCCGGGCAGGGACAGCCACTGCTGTGAGCCCAGCAGTGTGGGGGAAGGGCTGGGGCTTTGAGGGGATGGTGAGGACCGCACGAGGGTCTCCAAGGCATCCTGGCTCTTGGGAGAAGAAGCGGGGCGTGGGCCCCACTCTGCCCTCTGTCAAGGCCTGGGAACCTCACCGACCCCGGTCTTACATCTGTGGGACACACTTAGGAACTGGGGCGCTTTTGGTAACCCCCGAAGTCCAGCGATGCAGCAATACCCTACAGGCAGGGAGCCCCAGGACTCCTGACCCGCGCTTCCCTGGGCTCCGTGGCCTCCTGCAGGCTGAGGATGCTTCTGGACACCCTCGAAGGAGCTGCGGTGCAAACAGGGGCCCTGAGTGGCCCACAGTGGAAACCCATGTGGGCTCATTGAGACAGACATGGGGGCTGGCAGAAGGGCAGCAAGTGGCCCGCAGGACGCACAGACGGACAGAGAACCAGGCTCAGAAAACAGCCAGGGACCACGGCAGGGTGACCAGTCCCCGTCCCACCCCTCCTGCCAGAACCTGGACAAGACCCGGGTGTCGGGGGACACTGGCCAGCAGACATGCCTGTCATCACGACAGAGCAGACCATGAATGTCACGTCCTTCTCCGAGGACAGGGCTGTCCCCGTCCATGTGGCTCACGCTCAGCAGACGGTGGCACAGCCCAGAGGACTGACTGCCCTGTGCGCTGGTGTGTGGACGGCGCCCGAGGCTGCCGGTGCTCGGCTGGGGGTGTGGGGCGGGGGGCGGGCGGGGGCGGCTCCTGGGTGGGGCTCGGGACTCCAATTGGTGCAGAGTGCAGGGAAAGCAGGGTTCCCAGATAAAGGGGAGAAGCAAGTGTTTGGGAAGACACAGTGTGGAGGGTCCCAAAGAACAGAAGGACTCAGCCTGGGTGACAGTGAGCGAAGGACTCAGAGGGACAAACAGGCACCGGAGTGTCACGCAAGGATGACGCTGCTGTTTTGGGTGAAGTGAAGTGGAGGTTCAGGGAGCACCGGAGCTCGGCCTGCACCCCATGTTCCCCGAGAGCTCTGCCGGCGCCCAGTGCTCCTGCCCCTCCATCCTGTGGAGAAGCCTGTCCTCGCGGCCGAGCCTCTCCAGCCTCAGAGCAAAGGGAGGAAATGAGATCTGTGACTTCCAGGGCGCCTCTGCGAGGGAACACAGGTAAGAGCGATGAGGAATTCCTGGAGTTGCCTGGAGAAGAGGTGAGCGGAACGGGGACCAGGACATTGGAGGGGGCGCCCAGCACCGCAGCAGCAGTGATGGGATGAGGAGGGACAGTGGCAGTTCCAGCGAGGCCTCGGGCCAGGCGTGACAGAGCCCTCCCGCCGGCTCCCGGGATCCAGCCCTGGCTCAGGGGATGGTGGCACCGCAGGTTGGGACGGCCCTGGGGACCGGTGGCCGGGTGGGTCCTGGCCTGGAGCCCAGCACTCTCCCCCAGCCGGCTGGCTGCCCAAGGCCAAGGCGAATGCCCCATCTGGGCCTTCAGCTGCCAGAGTCTGCAGAGCCCTTGGGGATGCTGGGGCCCTAATCACAGCTGCCGCAGGCTGTGCCCCCAGCAGGGCGGTGGTGCCCGGGCCTGGGCTCCTGTCGGGAGCTGGGCAGCAGTCGGGAGCGGCGGGGAGGGGAGGTGGTCCTTCTTGGGGTGGGGAGTCAAGACTCCCAAATCGCCCCTGTCCAGAAAGGGGACAGATGAATGCCCATATCCGAAATCCAAGCAGAAAGGAGCCTGTGTCAGAGGCGCAGGAGAGAGTGCTCGGGCCGAGCCAAAAGCCTGAGCCCTGAGAACATGTGGCCTTTGTCGGTCACAGGCGGAGCCACCTTCCGAAAGCCATTAGAAGGCAGCCCCCGCTGTCTCGCCCGCGTGTGCTGGCTGAGGGCTGGCTCCCCGTCCCGTGGGCCCCGCGGAAGCTCCGTTTCTGGGACCAACGAGCCCTCTGCAGGGCAGCGAGGGCCCGCCGCTGCGGGAACTTCCTGAGGAGCTGAGCTGGTGGGTGGCTTCAGATGGACACCCCTGGAAACGGGCAAACCCAGTTAGGCGGTGGCTCCCCTCCTGGGGACAGGCCAGGCTGCTTCCTCTGCCTGTGGCCGGCGGGGCTCGGTGGCCCTCGGCCAGCCGTGTCCTTGGGCCTGGGCGATGCACCCCAATCTCTCCGAGGTGGCTGTCCCATCCCCGTACCCCACCCAGGGTCCTCTCTCCTTGACACCACTCCCTCCCGACGCTCAGCCGGAGTCTTCACCGTCATGTCCAGTTCTGCACTTGTGTCTGCAGAGCTCCTCGAGGCAAGGCCTGGGCTGCTGTGCCCCGGCAGGGCCTGGGGGGCCTGGACCGGCGCCTGGCCCACAGCCCCATTCAGTCGCTGTGGCCTCAGGCCAAACTTTCCCTGAGAGTGTTCCTTCAAGGGGCGCACTTGTAATAGGGGACACGTGTTTATTTCCTCTTGTTTCTAACCGACTTAGGTTTGGCCCCTGGATTTGCTTCTCTCTTTTCGGTGTGGGTGGCATTCGATGCCTCCCTGGAGTGGCATCGAATGGGGTCAGGGGGCAGTGCCAGCTTCCACCCAGGCCCAGCTGCCTGCTCTCGCCTTACCACCTTTCTGCAGCCTGTCTCCAGTGCCGGGTGCCACCCTACTGAGCATGGCCTCCCTGGGGACCACCACCACCCACTTGGAGGGGGTGGCCACTTCCTGGTCACCTGGGCTTTGACTGATGTGCCTGTGGGGCTCGGTGCATATCCAGGGTGGTGGACGCCATCATGGGCCCCCTGTCCCTCCTCTGAGTGTTTGCCCCCACCTTCCCGGTCTCCTGCCGGCAGGGCACCACCCATCCTCCCTTGATCCTGCCGAGCACACTGGTGGGAAGACCCCAAGACCTGAAAGCCACCAGTCAGGGTCAGGAAGGGAGGGGGTGGGACACAGCATCTGGAGGAAGCAGGAAGTAGGAAGATGGTCTCACTCGCCTGCGCCAGGTGAGAAGAGGGGACAGGGAGTTGGGACACTGGGAAAATAAAACTTTGGAATGTCCCCACAATGAGAAAGTGTGCAAACGTGGCAGAGACACCGGGGCCAGAAACCAACGAAAGTCCATTTCATTGTCTCCACGTTCCTTGAACCAGGTGCAACACACCTGCATGCTGCCCTCGGCCTTCAGCACCATTGTCTTGTCCTGCAATAGGCTGACCTCCTGGGTCCTGGGCCCAGGGCCGCCGTGCAGGTGGGGGGTCGGAGGCCACGAAGGACAGCCTCGACCAAGCCCCTGCCCCTGCAGCCACTGGCCATGGGAGTGGCAGTTGGCAAAACTCTCACAACTACTTTTTCCCTTGTTCCCTGCATCCGACCTCCCTTCTCTGTCCTTCTCTTAATGTAAGAGGTTAAAAATGGGCCCACCGTAGAAATTTTGAAGAGTATTAGAGCATAGAGATAAAAATTTAAAAAAAAATTACCTGAAATTCTGGCTCCTGGAAATATCCACTTTCATAAAGTGTTCAATTTTATCATCAAACTTTGGAATGTGTTATATCATAAGACTTTTCATGTCATTAATTTTTCTAAAAATTGGGTCTGGGTGGCTGCCCAGAGCCCTATTTTTTCACCGATCTCCTGTTCCGAGATATTTATGTCTTCTCCAAATTTTCACCACCATAGAAAGTGCTGCAGCGAACATCCTAGAGGTGAGTCTTTGGGACTCTCTAATTAATTCATTAAGATAAATTCCTAGGGTCGGATCCTGCAGAAATGATGTATTAGACGGGGTCGCTGTATTTCAAGTCGTTTGGACGTCACATCATTGGAAGCCCCGACGGAACTGGACAACGGTGCTGCTCCCCGAACCCAGGCAGCTGCCTTCGCCCCCAAAATCTGACAAACGAGACAAAAAGGACTTTTATTGTTTCATGTTCATTTCTTTGTCAGTAAGGGTGAACCTTTCTAATATGCATTAACTCACTTCTATTTTGTCATTTGGAAAGTTTCTAGTTGTAGCCTTTGTCGCTTTTCTGTGAAATATTAATTTTTTCTACAAATTAAATCTGTATGAATTGTATTTTTTTTTCTAAAAACCTGTCACTTTTTCTTTTTCCCCCCTTAGTTTTGCATTTTTGACCTCAGTCTCTTTATCTGCAAAATGAATCCGTTGGACTAAATGACCTCTTGACCCCAAGGTCATTTCCAGTAGCTCAGGTCTTCCTCCTGTCCCCCTCCCCTCAGCAGCAGCCTGCCCAGGTCTCTAAGCCATTAGCGTCGTAACTCCAGGGAAATCTTGAATTTCACAGGTCGGCCTGGTTGCCTTTCACACTTGACTAATTAAGTGAGGCGGGCTCCCGGCTGCCGGCTCCCGGCTCTCAGCTCCCAGGTGTGCAGGGAGCCTAGGGAGCCAGTCCCTCCCAGGAAAGGGGGTCGAGCTGGGCCTCCGGTTTCACACCAGGGACCCGGGTGCGGCCATCTGAGGGCCCCAGGAACGCCCGCAGCCTCAGCCGCCGCTGGCCGAGGACTGGCAGACCCGCCCGGACGTGGCCTTAGCCGTAGACGGGCATGTGTGTTGCAGCCTAATTTACTTTTAAAGAAGAAATGTAGGTCCCGGAACAATGAAAGCCCGTTCAGGCCCGCTGCACACGGACAGCAAGACCTGGGAACCCCGGTCGCCGTCTGGGGAGGCGGCCCCCGCAGCGCCCCTGCTCGGAATGGCGCTTCTTCCGGAAGACTTTTCTCCCTTTGCCCATTCGGTGGGTCTCTGGTCCAGGGGTCCCAGCCTCTCAGAGCAGGGGCCCCGCGGGCACGGCAGCAGGTTCCCTGCGCTGCTTTTCCGGACGGTGCTCCAGCGCCAGCAGCGCCGCACGGCCCGCACCTGGGCACCTGCGCCGCCTCGCCCCACGTGCGCGCGCGCGCGCGCGCCCTAGTCCCGCTGGCCGTCCCCGGCCAGTGTGCCCCAGGACAAGAGAACAGCGGTCTTGCCCTGGCAGGGGAACTCAAGGCTGCCAGGGTTGGGGGAGGGTGGGGTGCTGGCTGCTAGTGAAAGAGAAAACCCTAGACACAGCTGCGATCCGTCCCGTGTCCTACACACCTGAGCTGCAGAAGCGAACGCTCAAACGCTCTGGCTTTGGCTGTTTCCAGCGGAAGGGGCGGATGGTGCCCCTGTGTAATTACCCGCACCAGGCTCACACGTTCCGGTCTGCAGAGCGCCCTGGCCCGCAGCCACCGCTGGAGGCCGCCTCCCAGGCCCGAGTCCCCCCCGCAGCCCAGCCCTGGCCTCCTGGGTTCCCTTCCGGAGAAGGCTCAGGAATGCAGGACCTGAAGTCGGTGCCTCAGGTCAGGCTCCAGTCACAGGAGACAAAATGCTCCTTCTAGATGCCAAGAGGCAGCTCAAAGAGGAGCAGGGACGGCAGGCTGGGGCTGGGGGTCCGCAGCGAGAGCCAGGGGCTCCGGGAAGGGCCTGACGGGGTGTGGAGGGAGGGGCGTTCTCTCAAAGTGGCAGGTAACTTTCCAAACACACATCCTCGTGAAGCTTCAGCATTGTCAGCTCCTGGGACTGTCGCGGTGGCTCATAAAAAGCCCTATTTAACCATCTTTGAAGGTAAGAAAGCCCAATGTCCCAGCTCTCCCTGTGGACAAATGGAGGGGGAGGGGGCTTTGGAGTCAGAAAGACCTGGAGCAAGTTAACCCTTCACCTCCCATGTTCTCATTCGGAATGGGGTCTGCTGTGTCTGGGTGCGAGGGGCTCAGTGAGCTCCTGTCCGGGCCCTTTGCCGAGCGCCTGGCCTGGCAGGAGCTCAGTAGTCGGTCTGCGTCCCTCTGTCTGCGAGTCCATACAAGGGACAACACAGGGGCCTGGCGTCGAAGTCAGGCCAGTGTGGTGTGACAGCCAGAGCCACCCTGGGCAGTGGACTCAGAGAGCAGATCAGCATGGAAGGAAGACTTACTGTGGGGACAGGTGCCTAAAAGGGACCTGAGCCTTTGAAGGCGACCTGCCAGGGGACAGTGTGGAAAGAGCTGTCACTCAGCTTCCTCTCGTGGGACTGGCACTGGCAGCACCAGCCTTCGACTCTGTGGCTGTCGGCCCAGGTCTATGCCACAATACCCCAGCATCAGGAGGGACCGGGAGGGCTGTCCCCTGCAGGACAGCTGCCAGGGGGACATGGCGGTCAGAGGACAGGTCTGGCCTCCAATCCTAACTCCATGGCCCATCAGCTGCACAGGATGGGGCAGTACCGTCTAAGTCACAGAATGGTGGCCTGTGTTCACTGAGATGGCACCTGGCTGACATGCTTGGCACAGCAACTGGGAAACAGAAACATTCAGCAGTGGCCAAGGGCAAGGCCAACAACCACCTTCAGGGCCATCCCTGTTATTGGGGGAGGGGACCCCGCATGATGTCACTGTTGCCAAGTGTGTGTGTGTGTGTGTGTGTGTGTGTGTGTGTGTGTAGATGCCACGAGCCACAAGCAAGCCTGCGTGTATGAGCCCCATCCCAGCAGTTTCAGGGCCCAACTGTCCCCAAGTCCCCTGAGTCCCCTAAGCCCTTTCCTTCCCAGTTACCGGATCTAACAGTCAGAGCTGGTGGCCGACCCCTGTCCGGGCTCCAGCCCCGCACTGCAGCCCTGTCTCCTGTCCCGCAAGCCCTGGTGCGAACAACAGGCCCCCAGGCGGGAGGCCAGGCCTCCCGGGGGGAATCAGGGCTGAGGGGCTGGGGCAGGACTTCTACGTGGAATTCGAGCTGCAGCCACTTTCCAGGGACGTTCGCTGCGCTGGAGAAGAAGTGTAACCTTATATTTTTGCCGCCCCTCACAGGAAAACTTTGCATTTTAAATTAGCAGCATGTCCACCGCCAGTATTTGTGGTTACCACCTGCAACGTAAATCTCTTTTAGGGGTGTGTGAGAGCAGCATACGTAATGAAATATCAACGTGAAACTTGATTTAAAGTGGCTTCTCATTAATGTAACAAATGAAGTGTACCAAAATTTGAAAGTATATTCCTTTGGGCCTAATTAAAACACTGAACAAAATAGATGTGGATGTATATTTTAAATGAAGACATTCGGCAGCCAGAATTAGCTACAAAATTTCACTCAGGTTGCAGAGTGCCCTGCGTGGGCGCCCATTCTTACCAACAGCACCAAACCTCTTCCCTGGGCCTGATTTAGTGCCTGCCTGAGGCGGCCGGTGGGCTCTGCTCAGCAAACACGACTCCGCGCAGCCCAGGGGGCTTTGCCCGAGCTGCTCGCGGTCCAAAGAGCATCTCTGCGCACCCGGGAGGTGCAGAGGCCCACGCAGGACTCGGCTCCACTTCTGTGAGCCCCAAGGGCCGTTTGGGTAGCGCCTCCCCAGGGTGTGCCCAGAGCTCAGGAAGCGGGGGCTCTCCTCCGCGCACCTGGGCATCCAGGGACAGGTGTCTGAGGGCGGCCAGGTGACACAAGGGGAGGACTGGGGTACGGCCGTGAGATGGCTGGGGCAGCGACAAAGGAGCAGTCGGTGGGGAAATGTGCTCTGCGTCCACCGCCCAGGCAAGGGCAGGAGTTAACGCGGTACTTGCCACATCCCCACCCCTTTGGTGGCAGCAAATGGAGGGGAGCACTGAAAGCCCAGCCTGGGAGCCCAGGTGGGACCCCTGGCTCCTGCACTCAAAGGCCTGGCGTAGGGTCGGGGTGGGGAGCAGTGCCTCCCTGGTGGTGATGGTGGTCACGGTCCGAAGAGTCCCCAGAGGCCAGGCCACCTGACAGGAGACCCGAGAGACCCCTTGTCTATCCACGTGTCCCCTCAGCCATCTGGAACAGGGTCTTGTCTCCAGGCTGCAGACCAGGACTTTGTAACATGGAGGGGCCTCTGCACTTGGCGGGGAAATCCCTCCTGACCCAGTGGTGGCCCCTGGGGACTGAAGACGTGAGTGACACACACGTGCTGTGTGACAGCTACTGAAACACGGACTCTGCAAACAGTGACCCTGTCTGTGCTGGCTGGGTACCTAGAACTGGGGCGGGCCAGCGGGTTGACCCCTCTGCGCCCTCCCTGCGAACGGGGGTGCCTCAAGCACAGTGCCCGTGTGGAGAGCGACATGCGGACGCGGTCCGGCACTGCCTAGGGCGTGCTGGTCCCCGAGCTGGTCCTCACCGCCCATCGTTATTCCTGTTCCTCCGTGAGCTGCGGCCTGAGACTCCAGTCCTTGGGGACCCCTGGGAGCTGGGGGACCAGGACAATAATGGACAGGCACACCGTGCTCTGTGATTGGCACCCGCCTCCATGCATCTTCCCTCCTTACAATGAGCAGCAACATAGGGCTGGTTGGTCTTCCTCCCTCGGCCAAGGATACAGGCTCAGGGGTGTGGACTCGCCCAGCATCACAGCCACAAGCTCCACCACCGGGGTGGGAGAGGAGGGCCCTCGGAGAACCCCAGAGAAGCTCTGTGCCACTCAGGGAGCTTGCACGGCCTCCACGTCCAGGCTGGGAAGAAGACGCACAGCCAGGCCGTGAGATGCAGACGGCAGGGGTGACTCCAGCCAGGATCGGCTCCTCAAAGACCCTTCCATCCGGTCAACAGCGGCTTTCCTTCCACACAGTGGCAACGCCCGTTTCCATGGTGACCAGAGGACCCACGGTCGAAGGTCACATCTCTCCATTTCTGGGTGATTTGTTGGGAGGCTGGTGGCAGCAACCAAAACCTCGGTATTTCACTGACCACGTGTTCACAGGCACATATTGAGATATCTGGGCTCGTGGGAATTCTCAGACCTGAAGTATCACACGCTGCCTTTGCGCAGGACGCCTTTCTCCAGGCGGGGCTCAGAAGAGGCCTTGCTGCGTGGGGTCAGCAGCGTTCATGACTCAGGGGGTCGCTCATGGGTCACAACTCTTCCCCATGAAGAGGCCAAGTGAGCTCCGCTTCGCTGCCCCGCGCCTGGCGGCTGGAGCAGCGGCCCTGAGGGACACCTGTCACTTCACAAGCCCGTCTGCACAGAGCCGAGCTCCAGACCCGGGTTCGGGTGGGGGCAGGGGGACGAGAGAGGGCCTAGTCGAGGAGACTTTGAGGAGAGGCTGAGGGAGGAAAGCTTGGAGGGGTCTCTTCTGTCTTGAAGGCAGTGGCCTAATGGCAGCCCCCAAGGGCAGAGAGGGGCACTGGCTTCTGTCACACAAGGGGAGCTAGAGTTTGACCCCAGCTGTGCACACAGGACATTGGGCCCACACTGGGGTCAGGGACCTCAGAGGTCATTGCGCCCCAAGAAGCGAGGGAGACAGGGATGCAGCTGGGCTGCAAGGGCTCCTGGGTAGGTCTAAGGCCCGATGAGACAGGAGGCTTTGAAGGGCAGAGGACTAGAGGGACGTGTTGGCTACCAGGCCGCAGGGGCAAAGTCCAGGCTGCCCGCCGGGCGCACTCACTGGGCAGTCGCTGCCCGTTGCCCTTTTGGGTGCTACGCCCCTGCCAGGAACGCCCTTGCTCCCACTATTGACCCTCAAGACTCACCCGTCCTTGAACATGATGTGGATTCGAGTGGCATTTTGAAGAGAGCATCTGTAGGACTTACATCAGATTGAACTTGGTGTTGAGAGGGACAAGGGAGAGAAAGACGTCGACCTAGGTCAAATGTGTTTGGTGGCGGAGGGCCTGGGGGCTGTGGCTGGTGCAAGTGGTGGGCAGCTGGGAAAGGGACCACATCTTCAAGGGTCAGGACGCTTCCCTTCCCCTCCAACAGGCTGAGTTTCCCATCGGTGACAGTCACAGAAGACAGCTGGAGTCACCAGGGAAGGACAAGGTGAGGACTCAGGCCAGGGAGTGGTGGCTTGGAAGTCCCTTATATTGTGGGTGGTGAGAACAGGGTCAGAGGGGGGATCTTGGGGCAGGGGAGGCCAGCAGGAAGTGGGCATGGGCCAGGCGCCCTCTTCCCTGGCAACTTGAACCTGCTCACCTGGACCTCGGCTTTCTCTGTTGCTCTGGGAGAGACCCAAAGCCCCAGGGTTAACTCTTTGTGCCACTGCTCTAACAGAACAGCCTTTGAAGCATCCCTTGGCATTTGGAACCTGCTAGCTGGTGGCTTGGGGAGAGCCAGGAGCCAGCTGGGAGTGACAGAACCGGCTGGACAGGCAGCTGCCCAGAAGGTGCTACACGCCCCTGCCTTCAGTTCCCAGAAGAAAACTGGATTCTGCCAGGAACTGAGGAGAAGGCAGGTAACATGTGCCTGGGCTGCTGTTCTCTGGGGGCTGGTGGTAGAGGCTGGGCCTGAGGGGCAGAAGGTGGGAGAGGGAGTCAAATGCCCCTCCCAGGGTGTGAAGCTGGTGGGGTGGGGGGTTCTGGGTTCCAGAGAGAGGAAACAGGGCCAGCAATGCCTTCCCAGTGGGGCTGCCCATGCGGATTCGCTGCTCTCAAAGTGCCTCCCCATCCTGGTGGGGAGGGAGGGTGGAGGGTAAGAGGGGGTGGGGGTGAGGAAGGACGTGGTGGGGGGGTGCAAGGGTGTCAGGGTCTGAGCTGAGTCCCGGGCCCAGGCACCGTCCCTGAGAAGGCTGGACACATCTGCAGCTCCTCGGGCCCCTGCGATGGGTGAAGGGGTTGGGGGGTGGGTGGGGGACATTGGGACGACATACACAGGTTGCAGCCACGCCCCAGTGCCCCATTGGAGACCTGTGGGTGACTGGGTGACTGCGGGTGCCTCCCTGCCACCTGCTCCTCCCATTCCTAACCCCATGCACAGGGCTCAGTGGATGGGGGGCGCGGCACTGTGTAGGGTGGGTGAGACACGAGCCATCACTGGCCGGGTCCCTACTCCTGAGGGAGCCAGGTCCCACCTGTGCCCCTGCGTGTGAGTACTTGACGAGCTCACCTGCATGTTCGGTGGCAAGTAACCCAGGATTCCGTGATTTTTAACTGGCCTCAGGCTTCAAACTGGACGCGTTGGTTCCTCTGGCTCCCACCCTCTCTGTGGCTGCGGCACTTTGGTGCACTTTAAAAAGGGTGCCCGCTGCACCCCTGCCAGGAGGCCTGCCCTGGCTCGGGTGCAGGGCGTGCAGTGTTCTGCAGTGGACCCTGCCTTGGGACAGGCTGAGTAAGGACCGTGGAGGCCCCGGGGAGAGTGGGGGCGCTTCCCTAGCTGGCCTGGGAGGGGCGTGCAAAGGCGTGAGAATTCCGGGTCAGCTGTGATTGTAATTGGAGGTGGATGGTAACGTTTGGTGAAGTGAAATGTTGCGGATTGAGAGTCTCGAGCCCACCCCTCGCCTTTGGTGTTTGACTGTCTTTATCCTTGGCAGTGTGTGATTCCCATGTTTCAAAGACAGAGCTTTAAAGGTCCATAAAGCTCCAAAGATTTCAAATAGCTCTTTTAAAAGCACTTTGATGGTTTAAATGCAGGCACATGAATTACATATCTCTTAAATTGCACAGGGTTTTAAATCGAAGGGAAAATGTCTTTGGCAAGATGGATTGGGGTTTTGTCTTGTGTGGGCCGTGTTTAGAAAAGCGTGCGTAACGTACTCGGGTTGGTGGCGGGAAGGGCAGAAAGAGGCGGCACTGGGCGCGGGGTGCTGAGATGTCCTGCCCCTGGCCCCACGGCGGCTCTCAGAGCAGAGAGGTGACAGCCCGCCCTTCATGTTCCTCCCAGGCAAGGGCAGCAATGCAGCCACATCTGCCTCCTGCAGGGCCATGGGTGAGCTCTGTCTGGGAGGGGCTGCCTCCACCGCCTCGTGCCATCTCTGCCCAGGTCCGTGGTGAGTGAGCGAGTGCATTAGTGAATGGTACGAAGAGCCAATGCATGTAGCAATTGCATCTCCACCCTTGCTATACCTGCAGCTTACCCACAACCTGCAGTGACGATAGATCTTCCCCAGCTCTCCAGGTCAACCCTTCAGGAAACGTGGGAGGGAAGGCAGCTGGTGTATGGCGAAAGCTCAGGCTTGGGATCGGGCTCACAGGCCTGAATTCCTGCTCTGCCAGCGATTATCTGGGTGATCTCCTTAATTCTCAGTGTTTTATCAATAAAATGGGATCGTAGTGGCCTCTCGGTCACTACGGGTTGCGATGGTTAATCTAGATACACATAAAGCACTTAGCAAGGGGCCTGGCCCACCATACCTTCAAAACAGAGATGGTGATGGTCATGGTAGGAAGGGAGGTGATGGTAGCGATGGTGATGATGGCGATGGTGTTGTTGGTGGTGATGGTAATGGTGATGGTGGCAATGGTAATGGTGGTGGTGGTGGTAATGGTAGTGATCATGGTGGTAGTGGTGGTGATGGGAGGGAGGGAGGTGATGGTGGCAATGGTAATGGTGGCAATGGGGATGGTGGTGGTGATGGTAATGGTGACGGTTGTCACCCCTCAAGCTCTCTTTCAGCAATCGAGTGTCAGTGTTATCAACCAACCTTTGTGCCTACTGCCTACGCCATGAGCTTTGGTGCACAGCACACCCCATGTCACAGTCCTGAAAAATAGGTGGCCCCCACGGGCAGGCACCCTGTCCCTCTCCCACGTCAGCTCTATGGGCAGGAACCAACCAACGGCAGCTGTGGCAGCTGGTAGTCTTGCAGGGGGTGGGATTACACCCCCTCCCCACCCCTAAGAGCATCCCCTCCTCCCAGGCCTGTGAGAGTCACCTGGTGCTGGAGCCGCTGTTCAGAGAAGCAGGCCCTCCTGTCCTGCTTGGGCACAGGGGCCTTTGCTGGAGAGTTTCCCAGCTGCCAAGGAGTCTTTGAACAGTCTTGGCCTTGGGTATGTGCAAGAGCTAGAAGAGATGAGAATTCTCTAAACTGTTTCTTAGAAAATAAAATGGGGGATGAGATTCCCCTACCAGAGAGGGTTTGGGAAGACAGATCTCAGGGGTCGTGGTTCTTCCAGAGAGGCGGTAGGGGTTGGCGAGCAGGCCCTTTGGATGGGCCATGTCCACTCAGACAGCTGCCCACCTCCAGTGCTTCCCTGGAGCCCTTTGCGCCGAAAGAATAGGCCCCTTGGCCACCCCTCGGCCACCCCTCACCCACCCCCAGGAGTTCTCGGTCCCTCTCACTTACCCCTTGTTCTATATTTACTCACACACAGTTGCTCGGCCCGGCCCCAGCTGCCCTCTGGTGGGCAGGCCTCTGACTTGCTTCTTCAAATGTCTCCCAACGCCCTTCGTGGACAGCAGAGGGGCTGCCCATGTTTGGTGTCCCCGAGTGCCTAGCACAGCCCGCTGCCCATACTGGGTGCTGGCTAATGTCTGCGGCATTGACGGGTGGCCAGGGGCAGTGGTGAGGTGCATGTCGTCCTCTCAGGGCAGACTCTGGCCCTGTCCTTCCCGACTCCGGTGGCCCCAAATGCCCTGTGCACAGGGCCATAGTTCTGTCCGGGTGGGGCCCCTGGCAGTGGCCACGTGAGCTGAGGGGCCTGGCTGCTCCGGTTGCGCTCCTCGGGTCTCAACTCGCCCCATGGCTCCTGGGCAAACTACCTCCTCTCTCTCACTAGGAAACTGTGATTTTAAGCAATCGATATGATTCGATTTTTAGAAACAAATTCCTCATCCAGTCAGTTTTCATTCCGAATCCAGAAATGCTTCAGATCTCCAAACCCCCCACATCGGAATGTCTGGGTGAAAGTGCTAACTCTTGATTTTACTGCGTGATTCATCGTGCGTTTGGGGGCTGCTGGGGGTGGGGGCAGGGTTGGAAAACCCCCACGCGGCGCCACCACGGCCCTAATCTCTCTCTATTACAGAAATGGATGGCGAGGTGGGGACTGCAGTGCCTATAAATCAGCGTGGAGTTCTGGATAATCTAATGCATTTTTCAAGTGTTGTTCTTGCCGGTTGGCACGCACGGAACTGCTCGGTTGGCACAAACTTGGCAATCAATCTTCCCCCCACCCCTGGCCTCGCCACCACCTCAGAACCCTCCTAATATTTTATACATAAACCAGTTTGGAGTCACAGGGCCTTCCAGCTAGTAAATGCTCTGAAGATTCATCTTTATGGACTAGCAGCCCAGCCTTGTAGCGTCCCAGCTCCTCAGGATGAAAAGGCATTTTATTGGGTGCTTGTGCTGTGCTGCGTGGGGGTGGCTGCGTGGGGGTGGCTTGCCCCCATTATCACCACCTGTGTGCTTTGCCAGGGATGCAGGACAAGGCCGTCGGAGGCCTTGGGGGAGGGGCACTCGGAAAAATGACCCTCTTCTTTTTTCCTTTTTGTCCCAAGGCCCTCCCAACAGCAGGCTGGGCTGTGGAGGCTGCCGGAGACCCAGGGGAATGAGGACAGGGTTCCCCGCGGGGCACATGGCTGCGTCTCTGCACCAGGGGAAGAGGGGCCGGGGATCAAACGGATTCAGACGGCTGCCCTGGGAGGGGACTGGCTCCGCCAAAGGAAATGAAGACAGTGGCAGTTTCATTTGCTTTAAAGTGCAGCCCTCGTAATAAATGCACACAGCAAATGTGCTGAGCAAACACCTCGGCGGTCATCAATATGCGGGGGCTGTTTATTGCCTCATAAACTGGGAAGCGAGTGATATTGTCTCTTAAATCAATGGCTGTGTGGACAGCCGGCGCTCCAGGAGAGCAGGGCCTCCCGGCCGTGCAGGCGCTTGAATTAATGGCCAGAGCAGTGACGGAGAGGTGCTTAGTCACCGTGGAGGGAATTAGGAGCCATCCCTGAGGACAAGCGCATCCTCAGTGCGTTTCTGTGTCAGGGTGATGGGCCATGGTGCCTGGGGTGCGCAGGGTGCCATCGACGCCCTGGGAGGGAGGAGGTGGGTTGTCTGTCTGCCTCTCTAGACTGTGGGTCCTCGAGGGTCTGGGGCCGCCCCTTCAGATCCACAGCACCTTGCATCAGGAGAGGAGCCGGGGCTGGACGGTGAGACACAGCTGCCCCAGCAGCTGGCGGCTGGCATCTGCCGGGCACCCCCAGCTAGCTGGGCTGTTCTTTCGTTGAACAAGCACAACATCACCAAACGCCAACATCGAACAAGGTCACCCTGTGACAGGGATGGAGAGACGGAAGCAAGGCCCCTCGGCAGCATGGTTGAGCGCAGGCAGAAGACACGCTCACGCTCTAAACCACAAAATGGCCACACGTCCCTCCCTCCCTCCCTCCTAGTGTGGAGGGCGGCCACTTCTTTCCAGTCACAGCCTGAACCTCCGCCCTGCTCCACCTCCCACGTAAAACAGTGATGCCCAGTCCCACCCAACGTGACGTTCCCACGCCCATCAGCCAGCCGGAACCCTGCAACAGCCCCCTACCACACCCTCCCTGAGACACCCCGGCTTTCCCGTTGGGCTCCATCTCCCTAGTTGCTCCCTTTGGCAACAAGTGCCAAAGCCCCAGCTGTGTTCAAATAAATACCCATGTGTTCCCGATGTCTTTGGCTAATGGGCATTGTTCATGGCATCTGGCTCCGCCAACCCAAACTGGCCATCTCTGCGTTGGGGACAGGCCCACTGCCATCCACCACCGTAATCACAGCCACCATTTCCATGACAGCCACCATCACCACTATCATTCCCACTGTTTCCATAGCAACCACCACCACCACCACCACTATCATTCCCACTGTTTCCATAGCAACCACCACCACCACTCCCACCGTTTCCATGACAACCACCACCACCACAATCACTCCCACCGTTCCCACCACAGCCACCACCACCACAGTGCTCACTACCACCCCCCAGCTGAGTGTTCTGTGTACGTTGTACTATTTTCTCCTTCCACTCTGTGGGGCAGGTATAGTTACCTCCATTTTCCCAAATGAGGCCATGTGGCTTGGAGCGGTGAAGTGACCGACTCAAGACCACTCAACCAGAAGACAGCAGAGCAGGGGTTCACAATTCGGCCGGCCAGGGACCCCGTACCGCTCCCACAGGCAGAATGCTCCAGTGCCTGGCCCAGGGGTCCCTACCGCCTCCCCCGCTTTGCGCTGCCCCTTTCTGGGAGCTTGGATGGAACTGCCCGCAGCTGCCTCTGGGACCCTCCCCCACAACCCTGGCTGACCCCCGTCTGACCGACAGATTGTCGTGTTTCTTTATGGTGGCTTTGCACGTGTTTGCTCTGGTCTCTTATGCGTGGAATTCATAATCTTACTTGCACAGGAAGATCTCATTTCATTCACATCCAAGTTCTTGAGTCTGTCTCCTGGATGCTTCCATGAGCCAAATGCCATGAACACAAATTCCTTCCAGAGCCAAGAATAGAAGCTGCCATTTGTGACCCTCAATCCGTTACTGTGGCCGGCAGGATCTCCTACTACCCACACCCTTCACGTCACGGCCATATTTTTCTTCACAATTGGCACCTTATTGAGATGCTGCAGAAAGAGGCCAAATTCAAAGTTTCTAATTCAAATTATTTGGGCTATCTGAGAACATACAAAGCATCTGAACTGTGGGTGGAAAATACCCTTTTTACATGCCTGACTAAGTCCAAAAGAGCTTAAAGGATTTTCTTCAATAACAAACAAAATTCACTTCTGGACTGAGAAAAAAAATATGATACATTTCCACAAAAGCGATGCCCACAGAAAGTTTCTGTGGCCACGAGACCAGAGGCATTGTGGGAAATGGAACCCGGCTGACACGCAAAGCCTCTTTGGGCTCCAAAGGCAGACGTCAGCAGTGTGCAAAGATTAGGGACTGTGATGAGGCTCATCATAAAGAATTTTAAATGATTTTTGATGATGCTGAATGTGACATGGGGACTTTTTCAGGTCAGCCATGGGGCATTTGGCACAGTTCACAGGTACAGCAGCAACCCCAGGGGCCACGGAGAATTGCCCCTTCTCTTTCCAGTAAGGCCGTCCTGTGGTCTGAAGCGGCTTCCAAACATCCTCAAAACACGCGTCACCGCGGTGGGGGCGGCTCCTTCACTGGGCCCTGCGTGCTGAGCACTTCCCGCCTGTGCCCCGGGCCTGGGGGTGGGCCTGCTGCAGTCACAGCCCTGGCGGGGGCGCTCTCCAGGCCCACAGGCAGGAGGTCACTCTGTCTACATCTATCGACACCATGTCACTGCCTCTCTTGAGAAACGTCAGGCTCAGGGTTCTCCAATAGGGTGAGCACCCAGTAACTTTTCTCTTTCCTCAAAGCAGCATCTGGAATGAGAGGAAACAATTTTAAAGGCTCCACGGAACAGTTGTCTTGTCTTCTTTGTTCATAGACAGTCTCCCTCCCCAGCAAAAAGGAAAACACAAAGCAAATGAAAACAGCCAGCACGGCGCCCTGAAGACCCTGGCCAGCTGCCAGCAGGGAGTGGCGACGTGCTTGTCATCGACCCCCAGGAGGGGCGTCCTGTTGTCCTTGTTTTTCCGTGTCACGGGGCTGACTCCCACCAGAAACGAAAGCAGAAAAGCCTCCTCTCTCCCTGCCCCTGCTCACCCCGTTGTGCCCTGGATCCTCGCCACCCCTGCTGTGGGTCTGGGCCCTGCAGACTCTTGGCGGGTGTCTGCCTCTCACTAAAGTCTCAGACCCTCCATGCAGAAGGCCCGTGGGCCTGACTCGCCCTTCCCCACAGCCCTTCTGCCACTGTACCCCACACTCCCACCTTCGCCCCTTTCCCCAACCCACACACAACTTCACCCTGCTTACCTACCTGCCCCCACCCCCGCCCCACACTCCCCTCTACCGCACACCCAAGCCCCAAGCTCATCCCCCGCTGGCCCTGGCCTATATATTTGGACTTGTGGGGAGCCAGGCCATCTGCTCCCCAGGCCCCCACCGCTGAAGGTGGGGGCAGGGCTGAGGAAGTGGGGGTGGGGAGAGGGAGGAAAGGCAGGGCCCAGACACATCAGCGCTTCTGCAGCCCCATCGGAAATGCATTGATTTTTGTTACAGCCGTGAGGCCCATCCAATTAAAAATCATCACCGGCGTGTTCCAAGTCTGTATTCTCGCCAGCACGCTGACAGCCAATTGTGTAGAACAGCGCTGTTGGTTCAGCATGGCCTCACTCCCCCAACGGCAGCACTCCCGGGGCTGGAAGGTCTAGAGGTTTGGTGGGCGACACTGACCCACACTTAAGCCTTGGAGTGGGGGTTGAAGCCAGGGCCACTTTCCTGGTCTGGGGCTGGAGCCATCACTGAGCCTGTTTTAGGTCTCCCTCTAGGGTTAGCCGGACAGGCCGGGCTGCCGAAGAAGAGGAGGGAGAGAGGAGGATGACCCTGCATGGGAAATCCCCGCCAGGAAAGTGCTTACGAGCTGCAGGCGGCGTGGGGGAAAGCAAGGTAGCCTTTAGAAGTTGCAGGGCAAACCGTACACATCTCTCGGCATGACACGAACATCGAGGATCGGCAAACAGGGTGGAGGCGGGACCCACATCTGCCCACGGCGGACTGAGCCTGTGCAAGTCCAAGAGACCCGTCCGGAGGTGGAGGCAGTGCCGGGCTGGAAAAGGCAGGCGCCGATGTCGGACAGACTCAGGTGTCCACCCTGGCGCTGCCGCTGCAGAGCCGCGAGGCCTGAGACGAGACCGTAAGCTGTCTGAAGGCGGTGGGATGGCCTCTGCAGTCTGGCTGATATCTTCCTTCGCAGACCGCCGGGCACCACACATGAAAAACCTCCGTGAAAGCACCTGGCAAGTACTGTGTGATCAACAAACGAAATTCCAACTGGGCATCACAGTTTTCTGCAACTTTTGATAATCTTCCTGCTATCTATTCGCCCAAATCTGGAAGTATCTCAAGAGCCTATCTTTAACTTTTTCATTTCTGGTTGAGGGTTGCAAGGAAAGAAAATATTCACTGCCAAATCCCACTTTTCTTCCCAGATATACTCTTTATAAAGTTTCCAAACTCTTCCAGCTGGTCTTTTTAACCCAGATTTCTGTGCGGTGCCTCTGCTGACACAGCAGCGCGTCTGGCGGGCAGGGCGGGGGTGATCTTCCTCTCCCCACCAGCCCCCCCCACCTGCCCATGGTGGGATGTGTCCTTGAGCGGGGTCCCTACAGCGCGGTGGCCCTCCCTGCTGTGCATCTTTGACACCAACCACTTTGTGATCCCTTTTCTTCATGTCTCGGTCCCTCCTCGGATGTTAAATGGTGATGACAAAAATCATATCTTCTTCTTGGGATTATTGACCCAGGACGCTGAATTTTGGGATCCTACCATCAAATTAACCATTATTTTGTAATAGTGCGCTCCTCCAAAATAGCTTTTTCTAAACAATCACCAAACTATTTCTAACTCAGATTTGAGATCTCATTGTTCGGCCTCCCTGCCAGAACTTGGTATGGTTGATGTTTTTAATTTGTGGTTTTAATTTTCATTTCCCAAGCGATGAATTTTTTGAGGCTCTTTGCTGCAATTATCTGCCATCTATATATCTTCTTTGGCATTATCTAAAACTTTGGCAAATTGTTCAAGTCTTCTATCTGGTTTTTAATTGAATTAATTTTTTATTGAGTCTTGAGAGTTTGAAATATATATTCTAGGTACAAGTGCTTGATCATGTAGGTACTTTACAAATATTTCCTATGGTGTTACTTTTCATTTTCTTAACATCTTTCAAAAAGCAGAAGTTTTAAATTTTGATAAAGTTCAATTTATCACCTTTTTCTTTTGTATGAGTCATGCATTTGGTGTGGTAGCTAAAACATTCTTTGCCTAAACCGAGGTCACAAATGTTTTCATGTTTTCTTCTAGAAGTTTAACAGCTTTAGGCTTTGCATTGAGGGCCATGGTCCATTTGGAGTTCGTTTTTGTATGTGGGGAGGTTGGAGGGAGGTTCGTTTCTCGGCACATGGCTGTCTCGTCGTCCCAGCACCGTTCACCGGGAAGACTCTGCTCACCCTCATCGAACGGCCTGTGCGCCTCTGTGGGTGATCAGCTGCTCCCCTGCGTGTGGGTCTGTCCTGGGGAGCGCCTCGGTTTTCCCGGGATAAGCCTGGGCCGGACTCTCTGCCCCCGGGATGCCCCCAGCGCTGCTCGCTGTGGAATGTTCTGCCCGCTCCCCAGTGGGGTGTGGCTGCAGACAAGTGCAGTTCTCCCTGAGGCTGGGGGTCAGGAAGCCTATAAAGTAGTACCCCTTTCCCCCGGGGGACACATTCTAAGACCCCCAGTGGAGGCCTGAAGCCACAGATTGTATCCAACCCTATATATACCATGTATTTTCCTTTACATGCATACCGATGAATGAGGTTCAGTTTATAAATTAGGCACAGTCAGAGATTAACAACAATGACCAACAGAAATATACAATTGTAGTAGCGTACTGTAGTGGAAGTTGTGTGAATGTGGTCTCTCTATGAGTATCTGATATCTGATAACTGACTAAGTGCTAGGAAGTGTATGCAGGGGTGTCCAAACTTTTGGCGTCTCTGGGCCACACTGGAAGAAGAGTTGTCTTGGGCCACGTATTCAATACACAAACACTAACAAAAACAAAACAATCTCATAATGTTTTAAGTAAATTTACAGTTTGTGTTGGGCCACGTTTGTAGCCATCCTGGCCTGCATGTGGCCCACAGGCCAAGGGTTGGACACCCTAGTGAGCAGCGTGGACATCTGGACAAAGGGGTGACTCATGTCCCAACCCAATGGTGTGGAATTTCATGTTAGTCAGGACAGTGCGCAGTTTAAAACTTAGGAATTGCTTATTTCTGGAAACTTCCACATAATATTTTTGGGCTGCCTTTGACTGCGGGTGACAGAAGCTGCAGAAATGGAAGCCGTGGATAAGGGGGGCGGGACTGTAACTCTCACTCTCTCTCTGGACAGTACTCTGGGTGCCCGGGAGGCTCCGAACCCCTGGCCTGGCTGGAGGACCGAGCTCCCCCGCCTCCTCCCCCCACCCACCTCTCATCCTCGCCTTCTCTTCATTCCACTCAGCGGGAGCAGCGTCACGAGAAAGTTGATTAGAAAGTCCCACCTGCCTTTCGGAAACACGGAAGGTTAATCTCTCCGGCAAGTGCCGGGACGGCATGGAGTGGGGGTGCTGCCTGAGGAGGGGACCGTCAGAAGCACCTCTCTTATTTCCCTGCAGTTGGGGATGAGATGGAGCCGTGACCCGCCCTCCACTGGGCCCAGCACCTGGACACCATGGCATGCTTAACGAAATGCCTGAATGTCCCCACAGCGGAGGCCTGTTTCGTTTGTTTAACTGTTATTGACCTCTAGCGAATCGTCTGCCAAAACACGAGCATAGCACGGAAAGGCACCAGCGGTGCCTGCCACCAGATGCAGGTGTGGACTGGCCCTATGGTCCGCTCCTGTGTCCCCAGGCTGGAGAACCAAAAAAACAACTGGATGTTTCCTTTTTCAAAGAGAGCTGCTCTTAGCCTGGTGGAAGCACACACACTTCCCACCTCTCTCTCCAGGCTCAGGTGCCACCTGTAGGACCTTCAGTTGGAAGAAAGTCATGCGTTTTGTATCCAGGGGAAAAAAACATGTTTACAGGTACTTCTTCCTAAGTGTTACACACAGTCACACACAAAAACATTTTAAAAGGGGGAGTTTTCATGGAAAAATTTATTTGAGAAACCCATCTACTTTACCCTTCTGTAAGATCCACAAAGTACGTTATCAGATTAAAGACTCCGAGGAACCCCAAAGCAGACACCTGCAAATTTCCCAAGCTTACTGCTGAGAACACTTTTTTCACCTAACACCTGTGAACATGGGGGTGGGGAGGGGAGTGGGGCGGAGGGGCTCGGATGGGAAATGACATTCCAAGAGTCCACGAGGCGTTCCGAGAACAGGAGTGTCCTGTCGCTCTGTTCTACCCAATGAGCATCTCAGAATCCGTGAGGCTGAGAAGAGGAGGCATTTGGGATTTTCGGGCTCCCTACCCACGTCTCCCTGGCAAGCCAGTTTGGGGTGTGGGAGGAGGTGCTTCAGCTTCCTGCCGCACTGGGGGTGGAAGCCCCAGTCAGTGCTTTGCCATGAGCCACTTGGCTAAGAGTGCTGGAGACCCCCAGGTCAGAAGAGCCCACCTCCCCACGTTCGCAGCGACTGGCCTGTGATACCTGGTAGGTTCCCAGCACGGAGCTTTTTTCTGTTTTCTCGTACCAGTTTTCCAGAGTCCTTTTCTCCAAATATCACAACTGAGTTAAACACATTTTTTCCAAACTCTTTTGTGCTGCGTCTCCGATATTCCCCACCTTTGAGGCTAGGGGGTCAGCTCTGGAAAATTTCCATCTGTCTCTTAAGAGGTGTCAGCCATGGAAAAGTGGGAGCACTACCACGAAAGTGGGTTCCCTCCTTAGTTTTGTGGCTCTGCTACCCCTGATGGGGAGTTAGACGGAGCGCTGGCTGTCCCTGGGGTGTGAGCTGTCCCGCCTGCGGGGAACGTGGGGGCAGCTCAACCGGGCCCCGCCCCCTCCCTGCCCCGCGCACCTTGGGAAGTACAGGCGCTCATACTCATTCTTTGTGCCTTGATGTTCTGTCCATTTCTTAACCTACTTGGGCCGACTTCATTTTTAGTGTGCCCATTGCGACAGCAAGTCCTGAAATTGCTGTGGCTGTTTTTGGAAAATGGCCATTGTGAACCAGAGTGCAGACCCAGGATAAAACCGCGTCTGCCTACGGCGGTTTGGGTCGTCGGGCCGCCCTGCAGGGGGCTGGCCCAAGAGAGACGAGCAGCATCGTGCTGGCATATCGAGGGAGTGTCTCTGCGTCCAGCTGAAAATGCTCGCTTCTTCCCCTTTTTAGAGAATTCCCTCCAACAAGAATAAGTTCCCTCCCCTCGCCCTGTCTTTTGTTGGCAAACTATAAATAAATGCAATGATCCAGAAGCCTTTTAAACTTTCAGCAGGTTGCAGCAGTTTTGCTGAATTCGCAGGACAGGGTGGGCATGGTTAGGGTGGGGGTCTCAGAGGCCCATGCTCAGGGGAAGGCATCTGACCTCAAACACATCACCTTCCAATTGTGCTGACGTGCCCACACCAGGCACTGCTAAGGGGCACGCAGGGGCCAGAAGCTGGCATTGGGACTACGTCCGGGAACACGGTGAAGTTTTACCTTCGTGCACCGAGCAAACGCGCCGTGGAGCCGCAGGGGTGCTGGCACTGGCATCCTCAGGCTGGCGGTGACCTTCCGCCACCATTCGGGTGAAGGCTCTGACATCCTAAGCTCAGGGGACCTTTTGGCTGCAGGCCCCGCTGGTGAAACGTGGTTAGGTTTAGAGCTTACAATCACAATCATCGAAGTCTTTCTTCTCTGGCGCTTCTTAAAAGGTCGGGGCGGTGCACCTGCAAGAGGCCCCGCCAGCCTCCCACCTGTCCTTGCCCACACTGTCCGTGGCCCTCCCATCCTGCAGGCCAGTGGCTGCCGGATCAGGCTGGGGTGGAGGGTCAGAGGTCCCACACGCTGTGCCGATCTGATTGCTTCACAGCAATTCCAAGGTGGCCCCAGGACTGCACATGTGACTCAGTTGTAACCAATTGAGACACAGGGCAAGTCTGTTGATGGGGCTTCTGGGAAAGGCTTTTTTCCAGCTGAAAAAACAAAATCCATTAAGGGAAAAGGCTTCCTACACCTTTGCTTTCTTTCTGCCTTGAAGGCTTTTGTGGGCAGATGGCTTGTGGCTTGGCCGTGCACTGGGGCCTCAAGGTGGCAGGCCTAGGGTGACGGCCATGTGCTGAGGTTGGGGAGTGGGGTGCCAGGAGGCCGTCCAGCACCTGCGCCCACCCCGGACCCGCTGGCCTCCAGACTCCTGGCCACCTGAGATGATTACCCCTCTTTATTGCTTAGGGCCATTGCCTCCTCGGGACGGGAAGAGGCCGGGCCCGGAACGACCGAGACAGAGCAGGAGCAGCACTAAAGCCTGGCTGCGATCCTGTGTCAGACTGGAAAGAGGCAGCGGGAGAGTGCATGCTTATAATCTATCTACCTGTACGTGGCAAGGGCTCGGAACGTACGCCCTCCCGGAAGAATCGCTCTCTCCCTCCAAACCACTGCCTAACGGTGTCCTGTGCTGGGGACCTGCTTGGCCAGACTGCACCGAGGGATCGCTTTCTGGCTTTGTGCAAAGCAATTTGCGAAGCATTATACAAAGTATAATCCACAAACTTGACCGTCGTCGAAATTATTTTATCACCATGCGGCCTGAGTGCTGGGAGAGATGGAGGAGGAAATCGAGAGCCTGAGTCCCTGGTGGGGGCTGCAGAAGTCACCCGTGGGCGGGGGGAGGCGTCCGGCGTCTGTGGCCACGGGCAGTTCATGCTCGCTCCGGAAGGGTGGGGGCACCGCCTTCTGCAAGCAGAGTCCTGGGGCGGGTGACAGAGTCCTGGCATGTCTGCGCTGACACTCTTCTTGGAGCTTCCTGTCCCGTCAGCTTGTCCCAACCTGTCCTCTACCAGGGAGGCAGCCACAGCCCCAGAGCTTGGGGTTGCGGGGGGGGGGGGGGGGGGGGCAGACAAAAAAACTGCCCTGGGGTGGCCGGGGGATAACTGAGTTTCTGACAGGCCAAGGATGGGTTTCATGCACTCACAGATTGCAAATAACAGCAATGCTGCTAAACTGGCCCAGAAGGAAGATAGATGACAGATGATTGATAGATGGTAGATAGATAGATAGATAGATAGATAGATAGATAGATAGATTGATTGATTTTATGCCTAAGATTTTCTGTTTCTAACCTGCAGTGCTTCTTCAAACATGCTGGGAGGGCCCCTGATAGCAGAGGATGCGGCAAACTTCAGGAGAGAGGGCAGCACTTCTGTTCCCGCCCTCTGCTAATGCACAGGAGGGACAAGGCACACAGCCTGTATCCCCCCGGGGGACCGAAAATTGTGACGCCCTAACCTGAAGCCAACTCTACTCCTACACAGTGAGATATGGCCAGCGGTTACGTGGTCTCATGTCACTTTAATGTTCTCTGCTGTGTTTTAGAAATGTTTGCAGTACGCATGTGTTACTTCAATAATCAGAAAGACATTGAGATGAATCCAAAACGAACACCAAATGAAAGAGGGAAGAGCCCCGAGGGTCAGGCCCGAGGCAGCCTGTCGGAGGGAAGAGGGCGCCCTTGGGGTTTCCCGATGGCAGGACAGCGAGAGCTGGGGACAGGACAGGCACGAGTGTGGTCCTTGTTTCGCACCTGACACGTGGCCCTGTCGCACTGCCGCCTCTCCCTCTCCAAGGCCCCGCCCCCTGGCGTGGGAGCCTGTGTCTCCCGTGGGCATACACATGCCTTGTTGTTGCCCCTGGCCCACGCACTGGCCAGTGCTGCACGCCGGGGCTTCCTCCTTGGGAGTGTCCCTTCTTAGTCCTTCCGGCCACCCATGCTGCCCTCTGGAGAAGTACCAGGGATGGAGGGAGCCCATGCATGAGGTCACACTGCCACCCAGCTGCCTTCACAGCACTTCTGCAAGGCCGGAGAGCCGGGCCTCCGCCAAACTCAGCCCCAGCCATTCCGGCTTTCCTGCCTGTCACGGGCCTCAGAGGTTTTGCACGTGTCACAGGTGGCGAACCCTACTGTGGTGGGTACCAGTTTCCTGCAAGCCAGCGCAGCCCATTCAGTTTACAAAGTCAGGGCCCAGCAAGCACTGGAGTAGTTCGCCCGAAGCCGCAGGGAGGGTCAGCACTAGGGCCTCAGGGTCTTGGTGCTGAGTCTGACGCTTTGCTGCCTTGGCGGGCAGGCCTTACTGAGCTGGGGGCTGCAGCTCGTCCCGCCCGGGCGTGCTGGTGGCTGCGACCCTGGGTGACTGCACTGCACGTGGCAGAGGAACACATGGCACTTTTCAATGGTCCTTGGACACTTGACATTACTGTTCGGCCCTGGCGATGACCCTTCTGCTCCGTTTCTGTGGGTGCGAGTACTCTGGGGAGCTCACCGATGCGGGCTCACGCAGCGTCTGTCCTTTGCAACTGGCTTCTTTCACTTAGCACGCTGTCGTCACGGCTCGCTCACGCTGCAGCCCGTGTGAGAACGCCCTCCCTTCTCACGGTGAATGACAGCCCGCTGCACGGACAGACCGCAGCTTGCTTTTCAGCCGTCCACCTCTGCTGGCCAGGAGCTGCTTTCGAGTAGGACGAGGCAGGTGTCTGCCACCCCATCCCCAGCCAGCCGGGCAGCTGCGAACTTGGGACAGGGCGTCTTGACCCTTCGGTAATTCTCAGGCTGTACCTCTAAGTGTCTAGAGTTACAGACCTTAATGGGAACAACTATACAATTTGTTAACTCACTGTGAGCTTCATCTCCTACCCAGTTCACCCCTAGACACACACGCACACACACACACTCACCGCCTTTGTAATCTGGTTGAGACCCTGGCTCTCCAGTGGCCATGAGTCCCACAGACCTGAGAGTCACTGCTGAACAGGAGAGGGCCCTCCGCGCCCCCCACAGGGGGCTGTGGCCCAGCACAGAGAGGGCAGCACTGCTCTGCCTGGCCCCTGTGATAACGGCCGGTGGCCAGGGGAACACAGTGCTGGCTCCTGCATCGCCTACGAGACAGCCCGGGGCCTGGCTGTCCTGCCCCGCCCCTGCCCTGCCCTGCCCTGCCCTGCCCTGCCCCGCCCCTGCCCTGCCCCGGGCACTGCTGGCTCACCCAGCTCACTCTGCTGGTTCTGGTTCCGTCTCCGGCCTCCTGCTGGTCCCTGAGCTGGAGTCTTTCTGTTTTCAGCCCTCGGCCTGCAGCGTTCTCCTCAGCCTTACCGGGCTCCCTCTCTGCCCTGTCCCAGTCTCTACCTCCCTGACCCCCCTGCACCTCACCCCCGCTTAGTCGGCTAGGGCCACCTCGACATAGTTATTGTCTCTCGGTTCTGGAGACTGGAAAGGTGGCACAGTTGGTTCCTGAGGGCCAGGAGACAGACTCTGTTGCAGGCCTGTCCCCTGAGCTCGTAGTTGGCCACCCTCCTGTTCGCAGAAGGTTCTCCTTGCGTGTGTGCCCTTCTTCTAAGGGCACAGGTCATACTGGAGGAGAGGCCTCCAGCACTGGACTCAGTTTAACCTAATTACCACTTCAAGGCCCTACCTTGTGTGAGAACTTCAATGTGTAAGTTGGGGGCCCAGGTCAACCTATAACGCCCCCACTCTCCACCTTTACATCCTCTTACCTTTTCTTGGCTTTCCTATTTTTTTTTTTTAAATCCTCGCCCAAGGACATGCTTTATTGGTTTTAGAGAAAAAGGAAGGAGGGAGAGAGAGGGAGAGAAACGTCCAGGTGAGAGAGATACACTGATTGGTTGCCCTCTGTGTGCACCTCCACCAGGGCTGAGCCCACAACCTAGGTACGTGCCCTGACTGGGAATCGAACCCTGACCTTTCGGTTTATAGGATGATGCTCCAACCAAGTGAGCTACCAGCCAGGGCTTGGCCTTCCTGTCTTTTAAAACACATGTTAGACCCTGCAATCACTTCATTCACTTGTTCTTTCCCTCTGACTGTAGCTTCCATCAGGACAGGGGCTTCCTCTTGCCTGGGGGCCCGCACATTTACGGATGGGCGAGCCTGCCTTTCCCCTGTGCCTCTCAGTGCCCCACTCCCCCTCTAGGGGCAGCAGCAGCCCCCAACCCACCTCTTCCAGGGTCAGTGCGGCAGGGGCCATAGGAAACCATCGGTGCCAGAGAGGAGAGGCCTGAGCTCTGCCCAGAAAGCGTCGGGGGTCACGGCAGGGTGACTGCTGCTCTTGCTCCTTGTCATTACCTTGTCGTTTGTCAGGTCTCGGCCAGAAATGACCCAAAGTCCATCACATCGGATCTTTTACTTCCCATTTCTCTCCGACGCCTTAATTAATGATTATTTGTTTTCCATAATAATCTCATTCATTTTTGAAGTGTTGTCTTCTGTCTCTATCAGCCAACATGCCGGGAGCAGGCAAACACCATTACAGAGTGGCACTTGGGCCGGGCAGCTGCCGCACAACTGGGCTGACTAGGAAGGGGCTGTTTGGGTGGCCAGGCAGAGGCTCTCTCTAGCGCCAGCTCCTTCTGGAAGGAACAGGTCCTCCTTCTGGGGCCAGAGGAGTGAGGAGTTCGGGGGTGGCCCCAAGCAGCCAGGGTTCTACCTAGTGCCTCACAGAATCACCATCACCACAATCATCGCCACCTTCCCCACAGACCCCTCCAGTGGGCCTGAGCACCAGACTGGGTGCCGGTCAGGTGGGGAGGGGGCTTGGTGCCCAGTGGAGGCCCAGAGGGGTGGTCTGGAGACCCCTGGTTTCCCATGGTTCGCCCTGGGAAGCTGTAGACCAGGGGTGTCAAACTCATTATCACCAGGGGCCACATCAGCCTCACAGTTGCCCTCAAAGGACCAGATGTAATTTTAGGACGGTGTAAATGTAACTACCCCTTAACTAGGGGCAAGGAGCTCGGCGCTGCTGCCGGGTAGAAACAAGGTGCCAGGCCAGCCAAAACAAGGTGGAGGGCAGGATTCGGCCCTCAGGACTTGTGTTTGCCACCTGTGCTGCAGATGATTCGAGAACCCAGGTGTCTCGTGCCTTCCAGACACCCCTTGTGTCGGAACTGAGAGTAAGGCCGGGCAGGGTGAGCCAGGCTTCCTTGACGCCGGCTTCCCGGGGCCTGAGGGCGAGGGGGCAGCTGGTGTCAGACGGGGGCCCCGGGACCTGGGGCTGCAGTGGGCATTCCCAGCCTCCTGGGGCAGGGTGGTCAGGATGTGAGGCAAAATCACAAGGGAGACCGTGAGCCCCGACACCCTGATCCCAGAGCTGCGGCCCTGCGGGGCAACGGAAGTTGGTGATGGGCAGGCTGGGCATCGGAGATGGGGCATGGTGCTCCAGCTGGCACCAAAAACCCAGGTTGTTCTGTCCATCCGTGAGCCAGTGAGGCTGGCCCGAGCGCGCATCACCTGTGCCCACCCACCCGCCCTGGACACCGGTGGTGACGGCCAAGCCCCCAGAAGCGCTGGAGTCGCACACTCACACTGGTGCAGGGGAATGTTCACCGCGCAGTGCATAGCACGCCTGCCACAGACCTTCCGCGTCGTTCCTGGAAGCCCCGGCAGAGGGTGACCCATGGGGGGTTTAAACAGAAGGAATGGCCCTGGCTGTCAGGCTGGCATTTCCAGGACCCTACGAAGAAGCCTCTGCGGCCCCCCGGAGACCTCAGGCCTGGATACTCCAGACCCTCCTTTTTTAAAAAAGTGAACTAGAATTCACTCGCTGTACCCTTCGCCCACTGTAAGCGTATGATTCATCTCAGGGCCTCTGCTGACTTCATTTCTTCCATGAGGATGCTGCGGGCCCCCCTCTTCCTTCAAAGCATCCTGCTTTGTGGCAGAGCCCCTGACCAAAGGTCCCCAGGGTCCCTGAGACCCTAAGTCACAAGGAAATATCAAGACGAAAGAGCTGAGCAGGGCCTTCCCCACCGCTCCACCCTGCACCCTGGCCTGTTTGAAGGGCACAAACACCGTGTCCTCTGGGCACAGTCCTGAAGCTCTGGAACATGACACACACCGAGGGCAGCGACAGGACACAGCAGCGCCACCTGCAGACGCAGCGTGGGCATGTTCCTGCGAAAATGGTGAGACAAACTCTGTTTCTCCGTCTCTGTCTGACTCTGTCTCGTGAAACACTTGTTTTAAGATAAACTGCCCAGACTCGGGACTCCCTTTCTTCATCCTGTGGCAGCTGAGTCCCTTCCGCCTCATTCCTAGCCACCCCAGGCCCTGGTACCTCCTCTGACTTTGGGTGCTCTCAGCAAACGCTGAGAAAGAACCTCTGGCGGGAGGAGCGACGGGGACCTGTGCCCTTGGAGCCTGGTGCCCCCCGCCCCCAGCCAGTCCTCGCGGAGCCCGCCCGCCACCACCGGGTTGTACGCTGGGACCGGCTCAATGGCAGTCGCATTAGTCATTTGACAACAAGAAACCGAATGTTCTTCTTTGCCTCGACCCGGACAGCTCTCCTAGCGAGGTAAGCGTTATTTTACATCTGAAGCGAGTGTTGTCGTAATTGCGGAGACGGCTGTCATCGGGAAGGTGGTGACCGAGGAAGAGCGTCAGAGGCCCTGGACACTTTGTTCTGGAACCGGCAGTTGTGGCCAGATCAGAATTTTAATCCATCGCCTCATCTCTCTGTTTGCTTTTTGGAAGTCAAACCATGTTACCTCTGGATGCCATCCTCTCATTTGGCCGGTAAACTGGCTTCGGTGAAATTTAGGGCCAACCTGTCAATTGCTTTGGTGATGCTGACACTTCAGCTTAAGGAACGCAGACAATACAAATTGCAGTCACAAAATCACAGGAGCATGAAGTGCAACTTGATTTCTCTACAATTAAAGTCAGTTGTGTCCTGAACCTCATGTCTGTGGCAGAAAACCTAGTTTAGTAAATCGCAGGCGAACTTGGGCAATTTCAGGACTTAGCAGCCATTTTGTGCCGAGAGCAGTTAAGATCAAGCTTCTCCGTCCCTTCCCTGGATGGCCTCTCAGGTCTGGGCCGGCGGGGGTTTCCACAGTCTGGTCTGGCAGGTCACAGGTGGGGCCCCTCCCTGGGGCCGCCCACTCTGACTCTGGCCTCCTGCGTGTGTGTGCCTTGCTCTGACCGATGGGGCGCTAGCAAACACCAGGCCGTGAGAGCCTTGGAAAGCACCCGTGCGATTGGACTGACTTGGGCTCCCCCTCTGCCGACGGTAAGAAAGGGAACGCACACGCCAGCCCACCGACCCCAGGGGAAGAAGGAGAGTCGCTGGAGCAGAGATGCTCGCCCCAGGCGCGGTGGGGGCCTCCCGGGTCAGCCAGGGCGCAGCCGACTCGGGAGCACGAGAGCAGGCACGCGACAGGCCTGGCTCCAGGTGAGCTGGGTGCCGCAGTCACCACCAGGCCCGCGGCTGTTTGTCACACAGCACTTCAGGGACAGTCCACAGAGGGCCCGTGGTTACCATAAAATATTAGGTGCTGTTAGCAAGGACGAAGGGACCGGCAGCTCCCAGAATCTCCCACCCTGCTTCTTATTAGGGTTCATTTAATTGTGTGATTCTGGGAAGTGCCTCAGCTTCTCCGAGTCCCATCGAGCATCTGAAAAACAGGGAGAATGCTGCCAGCTTCACAGGGCTGTTCGGAGGACGCTGGGACCGCCCCAGGACGTGTGGCCACACCACGCGCAGGCCAGACACTCTAGCAGCGCTCTCGCTTGCCCTTCCCCACGGTACTGGGGCGGCGGTCTGACGGGGCCGCCTCGCAGAGCCACCCTTCCCGTGCTCAGTTCGGGTGAGCTCTATTTCCACGACGGGACAGGCCTGCCTGAGCGTCCGCCCCGCGGCACCTGCCGCCCCAGCAGCTCTGTGCTGCGTTCTACCTGTTGGCTTTGGACACGTTTTGTCTTCAGATTTCTTATGGGGGAGATTTAGCATCTGGCAGCATGGCCTCCGGCTGTGAGGAGTCTCTAGCAAGCTTTGTCGCTGGTCTGGGGTGGGGATCTGGCTTTTAGGAGGACAGGGGAAGGACGTCTGCTTAGAAAGGGATCGCCTCCCTGGGAGAGGGCCCGCGGTCTGTGTCCCCACAGGGCTGACTATGGGCGTCTCAGTCAGATATGAGCTGATCAATCCTCAGCTCTGTCTCTAAACATCCCGAACACACCCGCTTCCCACTGGCTCCGCTGTGCAGCCTCGGGCCAGGCCAGCAGTCCCCTCTGTTCCCCTGTCCCCACCTCCTCCTCTGCAGCCCAAAGACACACCAAATTGGATCTTGCAGTGCCTTGGGCCCTGCCTATGGCTGCCATTGCAGGTAGAATAAATTCCAGGTCTTCCTCTTGGCCCAAAGCTTCATGATCTGCCTCCCGATGTCTCACCCCTGCCTGCACACCGGGTCGGCTTCCCAGCACTCCAGGCCTGTGGTCACTGCAGGCCTGTGGTCACTCCAGGCCTGCGGTCACTGCAGGCCTGCAGTCACACGGGACCCTGTGCTTGCTTCTTACTCTGCCGTTGCTGTCTAGAAATCCTTAAGAACTTTTGAACAAGGGTCAGCATTTTCCTTTTGCCCTGGGCCCCACGATTTGTGTCCTGTCCTCACCTCCTTCCTCTCGCTGTTCGCCACACTCCAGCTCTCTAGTCTCCGCACACCCATGCTTCCGCCTCCTTCTCTGGGCTCCCCTTGTCCCTTCCACACCAGGGTCCCCACGCTACCACCAGTTCTCATGCGCACACACGTACACACACAGTGGTGGTGGGACCTGGGGGAGGCGCACACTGTCCCCAGAGGCCTAGGCCTCAAGCTGCTCTGCCCTCAGACCCACAGCTCCAGGCTGAGAGGACGGAGGCCAGAGTCCAGGCGGCCCCGGGTGTCTAGCTTGCTCCTGGCGGCCCAGGAGGCACCTTTGAGGTCCGGGCTGAGCTCCCATTCCTGTCTTGGTGTTCCAGTTTCTTCTGAGAAGATCTGGACAGGCATTTAGGTTTGAGGACAAGAAACTACTGTCCTTTATGAAGAGGACTATCGCTGACCCCCAAAAGCTTGACCTGAGTCTCAGACGTGCAGCAGCTCGATTCTCAAAGCCAGCCGCCCTTGTTCCGGCCGCCGTGAGGAGCGCGTGAGGAGCGCGTGAGGAGGTGCGGTGAAGTGCTAGTGGGAAGGTGAGGTAGGCCTGGGGCGCAGCGTGCACAGCGAGTGATACTTGATCGGTCATCTTGGTTATGGGTGACCGAACACCCTAACTAGTTGAAGTCGAAGGGGGATTAATTATTAGAGTGTATTAGGTAATCACAGAAACCTCGAGAAGGCTGGAGAAACACATCAAGCCTGGTCTTCCAGGGTCAGCACCTAACATCCAACCAGCACCAAATGTCAGGGGTTCAACTCCGCGGCAATCTCAGCTGCCACCACCCTGACGCCGCGTCTGCCCTGGGAATCACGCCTGGCACACGGCGCGGGTTCTGCAGCCACAGCTGGTGTCGTCACCGGAAACTCGGTCTACTGGCCTCCACCAGTGCTAGGAAAACAAGCCCCCGCTGAGCCTGTTCCCACAGAGCTCACCTCCGAACGGGGGTCTCGCATGTCACGTCTCACTGGTGGACCCTGTGTCCTAGCTGCAAGGGAAGCTGGGACTTGAATCCTGACTTCCAGGTAGAGAAGTGAAAACCCGTAACATGGGAACCTCCTCACATACAGGAAGGTCATTCCGAAGACAAGGGGCAGCTACAAATGGGACAAGCACAGGCACCAAAATAAAAGGAAACTTCAGAAAATATTCTGCACCTAAGCCGAGGCCTTGCTGTCTCCGTCCAGGCCCATTTGGTGTCAGAGACAGCGGTCACAGGTGCCCCATGGGGAAACAGTGACAGGACTGGTGGCCTGTGTGATTACTGGGCTTGTGTGAAATGGGCGCACCCAGGGCGGGGCAGCCTGTGCCAACCAGTGAGGTCTGGAGGGGAGGTCGCACAGGCCAGACGACCCTGTAACCCAGCTTCCTCGGCTTCTAACAGCCCCTGCTCCGCAGCACGACTGAAGAAGAACGAATGGTGCGCCTTCTCCACCCGGCCGTGCCTGGCAGCTGCCCAAGGGAAGTAATGCTAAAAATGGTCTCTGTCATCATTTACGTGGGGCCAGGTGCTGAACAAGCACTTCATAGCTCATCTCCAAACCCAGTGACCCGTGAGGAAGGTTATCGCCGTTGATGGGATGACGTGGGTGCGCGGAGAGGCGGGGCCTGTCACACTGTGAGAGCAAGAAGGCGGGATCCAAACCCAGGCCTCAGCCACCATATGGTGCTGTCGCTTACACGCCGAGGACGCGAATTCTCACAGCCTCGCTCACTGCCAAGCCAGCCACGTGGCCTCCAGATAGGGCTGCAGCGGGTCACACGGGTCAGTCACAGGGAGCAGTAGGACAAGACGAGGGTCACAGGGGAGACGGCTGTCCTCCAAAGGACAGGGATGTCCCCTGAGGATGTCACAGCGTCGTCCCCACAGAGGACAGGCTGGAAGTGGGGAGGCTCCTTGCTGCCAAACTGTCTGAGGAAGAAAACGAGCCCCTCAGTCTCTGCGGAACGACAGAAACCTCGACCAGAATGTTCCCTCAAGAGCTGAATGAGGCCCCAAAGCAGGTCTTGCCAGTGGGGAGGCCCAAAGGCCAGACATAAAACGTGCCGGGGCCCCTTGGCCACGGGGCAGGTCTCCAGAGAGAGGGCATGACCCGCTCTTCAGGGGCTGAACCAAAAAAGACTGAACGTGGACACTCTCCTAGTTCCACCCGAACCACAGCTCACCGGGCGAACCTGGACCGCGAACAGCGGAAGCTTGGAGCATGAAGCGCCACGGCCTTGTTTGCTTGTCTGTCCCTTCACACTCCAACTTGCTTTTAGGAAAGAATTTGCAGCAGCATATAAGAAAGCAAAGCATAAACATTTATATAAATATATCCATTTAAAAGCCTCAGGAGAGTGATTTAAAAAAATCAAGACAAGATCCAAATTAGAATGCAAATACACGAGCGTGGGTAGGGGCAGATGGGGCGGGGGGATGCCTGCTTAGGAACCACAGCTGATCTGCAAACGTGGTTTTGAGCGTCTTCGTCCAGGAGGAAAAAGAGAAATCCTATCAGCTCCGTAACTCATGCACAGCTTCCAGCCTCCCTGCTTCTGCCGGTGTCTTTCCGGGTCAGGCGTCCTGTGTATAGTCTGTTCTCAGGGGGACCCTCCCCTCCTGCGCTCTCCCTTCCTGTCCTCGTTTTCCTTGCCCTTCTCCAGGTTTATTTTCAGCTGCCTTCTCTTTCTGAAGCTGCAGAGCTGCACAAAGGAGGCCAGGTTCCCTCCCGGCTGCTCCCCACCTCGGGGAAGCGGGTGGGCGGCAGCACCACCCTGGCTGCCCACCTGAGCTCCCAACTGGGCGGGGGCAGGCGGCCAGGTTTGGAAGCTGGTGTGCGGGAGACCTGGGCCTGGGCGCAGCCGAGTGGGGTGGAGCGCTGGCTTCTCCTTCAGAGCTGGGGGACTGCTCTGACCTCCCTCATTACTCCTGGCTCGTTTGTAATCAGCTTTTCCATTATCGTGCCGTGAAGCCCTCCCAGAATCGCATTAATTGCCTATGACTACAGCTGGGTGGTTCATTTATTCTTTCTAATTTGGAAGATCCAAATGGTTTAACCCCTATTTCTATTTTAAAAGCTTTAGGGGTTTTGTAAACTCTGGAGGTGCTCAAGTCCAAGGGTCCAGGCACATGCTCACCCAGGTCCGAGCATCACACCGCGAACACGCCCCGGCACACACAGGGAGCACCACTCAGGTCAGCTGTGGGACTGGGAGCAATGCGATCTGAGGGGCTGGCATGAAAGCAACATAACTGCCATTGCCACCCTGTCATGGACACCACCATCACCATCGGCACCGTCACCTCTGCCATCAGCACTACCCCACCTCCACCACCACCACCTCCACCATCACCATCGGCACCGTCAACTCCACCATCAGCACCACCTCCACCTCCACCATCACCATCAGCACCGTCAACTCCATCAGCACCACCTCCACCTCCACCACCATCCTCACCGCTGTCACCACCTGTCCACTTCGCCACTGTTACAGCCCCACCGCCTCCACTCGCCCAGGTGCCTAGGACTCCACCACTGCAGCTGGATTCCACTGGCATCCTCCCTGCTGTCCTCGGCCTTTCTCTCTGAAGCCATAGCCGCAGTGTGGAGTCGGGAGACTCAGACCTGCTCTTCTCAGAGACTGAACGTCCCCGGGGCAAAGAGCCAAGGGGAGGCCTCTCGCAATCCAAGGAGGGTTGAAAGATGAGTGAGTGTGTGTGCGCGTGCGTGGACACACAAGTGCACACACTCATCAGTTAGATAATGAACAACAGAATTTGAGAAAAGTCTACTGACACCCCATCATTTACCTCTTTCTAACTTAAGGAGCAGATCATAAAAAACTGGATTGTGCTGAAGAAAGTGGTTTTCGAACTTAGCACCCCCCCCCCGGGGGGGGGTGTGTGCTAAGACTCGGGACCTGAGCCCCACCCCGTGTCCCATTCAGTGGGTCTGGGTGGGGCGTGGCCATCTGCATTGCTGACAGGTGCTGCCAGCCTGGGACCCCACCCAAGATTCAGCACCTTAGATGGAAACACACCCGCACTCACGTGGTGAGCACACACCCACGTGCACACACACACTACAAGCACATAAACACTCGCAGAATGGATCGAGCTTGCATATTAAAATGCCTGCCACAGTAGAGTGTGAAGAATGTAGAGAAATAAAAAATAAAATGGGGAGATGAAGACATACCAAACTCGTTCAACCAGCTGAGAAAAGCGGTGCTCTAATACTGGCCGAGACGTGCGGCTGCAGGGTACTTACACAGAAAATGTGAAGTTTGAGGGGAAAGAAGCATAACCCACCCTCGGTGGGGAGCGAAGCAGTTCGAGAGCAGCTGGAATATGAGCAGGCTCCTCGCAGGAGGCAGGGAGCACCTCCTGGGGGTTGCTCTCCTCCTAGGGAGGGGGAGAGCCAGAAGACAGACACTCCTAGCAGCGTGTGACCAGGTGAGCATTGCTGCCACATCCTGATGCCACCTCCACCTGCCCCAGACCCAGCAAATGCCCAGGGAGCAGGCTGGCAGCTGGGGCGGTAGGGGATGAGGACCGGAGTCAGAGGCCCTGGTCCTTGGCCCGCTGGCACTGGCTGAACCCCTCTGAGAGTCTAACAGCCTCACCCACAAAATGCCAGTGACGGTTCACCCTTGGCGGGGTGGTCGTGGGGGTTAAAGGACACAGCGCATGCTCAGTCACTGGGAACGGCTGCACCCACCCTTCTCAGAGGACAAACATGCAGACGATGCCCCCAACTCAAGGGAAGAACTGACCACTTAAAGTTGTGTGTGTGTGTGTGTGTGTGTGTGTGTGTGTGTGATGTTGTTTGTAATGTTTGTTCCTTTGTTTCAGACTTGACACTCATTTTTTAAAAAGGAATCAGCAGATAAACTGAAACAAGGTGTAAAGAGGCCGGTAGTCACTGCGTGAACCCCCCACCCCAGCCCAGCTGCTCCCCCCTGCCTGGAAAGCTGCCTTCCGATATGTTCTTATTCCAAAGGCCTTCCATTTTCCAGTTTCTGCTAAAAATGCAAACGCCCCTGGAAGATAGGGTGCCGGTACCCTGCAGACCAGGGATGGGCTCCCTCCCTCCACACAGATCTGGGAGTTTTGGGCTAACCGTCTCCCCATGGCCCTTGCCTATGCATGTGTAAAGCTGTTATTTCCACTCTCCAGACACCCTAGGAGGAAAGAGAAACCAGAAACTGCAGGTCTCAAATCCACCGAGTTGGGGGACCTCTATATTCAGTTGGAAATAGAAACCTCATTTGAAGCCAATCCTAATGGTCCTAGACACACAAAACACGGGCTTGCTATCAAGAAGATATTATTCAAAGGTCTCACCCTCCCCTGCCCCACGTCACATCCATGACATTAACCTCACGCACTCGGTGGGGGTCAGAGGGGTGTGCTCAAGAGGGTCTCTAACTGTAGCAAAGGGACTCTCCCGGGAGCACCTGCCCATCTGACCCCAGAACGCACCCAGACCAATTAAATCCTAGTGTCTGGGAGTGTGTGTGACCTGGCGTCAGGTGATTCTAATGGGCGGCCAAGCCTCCGAGGCCACAGCCTGCGCTGGGTTAAGACAAGAGAAACCTGGGCCGACCTCCTGCCCCACCGCTGGCTGTGTGGGTCCGGCACCTGGCGTGGCCTCACCTGTGAAGCAAGCTGAGCGACGCTTCCTTCCCGGGGTTGCTGTGAGTCATGCAGAGGACCTGTGTGAACGTGCCCGAGGTGCAGGTGGTGCCCGGCAAAGGGAGACGCTATTACTTGCAATCTAGGAAACCGAGGCGCTCAGCTTTGAGTGCACCTTCTTTGGGGCCCCATTTCTCACCTGGAAACTCAAGGGCTGGGTGAGAAATGTGTCAGGTTGCTTTGAGCTCCGACACTCTGGGAAAGGCACCTGAAAAAAAAGACTCAAAAATGAGTCACCTCTTCCCCGAAAACCTTAAAAAATGATTGGAATCCACACGCGATGAAACAGAATAAAACAAAACAGGGCACGCGGGCTACCCAGTTATTCCCCTCCCCGCCCCCAGCCCTGCCTGCCCCCCCTCCATCTCGGGCTCCTCTCACCTCAGCAGACATGTCTTTCAACTTTTTGCCCTTCTTTGTCCCTTTCGTGTCCCAGCTGACCGAGGAGTGACCAGTCCAGGCCCTGACCCCTCGGCTGGGCTGCACACCAGCCAAGCTGGGAGGCTCTTGAGCCCCAAGTAACAGAGCAGGAGTCCTCGGTCTTGGCCCTGGTGACATTTGGGGTGGCTCGTTCTTCATTTCCGAAGGCTGTCCTGGGTGTTATGGGATGGTCAGCAGCATCTCTGGCTTCCAGCCACTAGCCGCGAGGAGCGGCGCCCCAGCCATGACAAAGATGTCTCCAGACATGACCAAGTGTCCCCTGGGGGACAGAGCCACGGCCCTCAACCCCCGCCCTTCGAGAGCCACTGACCTGGAGGCCCAGCCCTCCTTTCTCAAGGTGGAGAGGAAGAAAGGTGCGCCTTCATGTGTCAGCATCGATTCTGTTGGCCCTCCTTGGATCTGAAGTCACACAAGAAAGAAGAGCCACTCCACAAGGGGGCAGACTTGGTTCCACTCTGAGGGGAGCGGGGAGGGAGGAGAGGCGAGGGACCGGAATGGGATGTTCGACCAAGTGCTCTTCAAAAAGTCAAACTGAAGGCCCTGGAACTGAAGCTGGGCGAGACCTCACAGAGCAATGGAGGGCAAGGGCGGCACCGACTGTGGGGACAGGTGCCAGGTGCTCCTGCTGCTTCAGGGACAGCCCCCCCCCCCCACGCCAGGCGCAGCCTGGGGCCCGGGGGGTACAGGGTGGCCCTCCGGTTCTCCCCGCCAAGGCTGACCACGCTGTCCAATCCTGGTGCACGTTCCACTGCCTTCTGGAGAGTTCTTCTCCCAGCATGAAGGGTGTGACCCCATTTCAGGAAAATAATACACATTTGCCCCCACCCACACCCACAAGCAGAGGAGGAGCAGGAGTGGGAGCACCTTGCAGGAGCAAGGTGTTAATATGGTTGGTTACTGAAGGTAGCTGGCGTTTCGGGTAACTTTTCTCATTCAGTTGCTTATTCATGTTTTCTCATTTTTGTACCCGGAACATGCAGTTACTGGTAACAAGGAAAAACAATCAACCAAATAAATAAGAAGAAACCCCACCGTTTGCGTCAAAGAGGCTATAAGAGGGATGGGCGTGTCTGCACCCTGCGATTGGGGGAGGCAGGACCCTGGGTCCAGACTCGGGGAGTCTGTGGATAAGGAGTTCAGACAGCGCCCTGCACCCCTCAAGTGGTGGGTGCACTGGGTGGGGGGCACCCTGGGGGCCTTGGTGAGGGGGACACACACCCTGAAGGTCTAGACACTTCTAGGGCTTCTCAGCCTCCTATGCCTGGGGCGGGAGAGAGCATAGACCACGTGGCTGCGAGCACACCGCTGTGAGCTCTCGTGTGGGGCGCGGTGCCATCGGGGATCTGAAAGGTACCGTGTGGGTGCCCAGGAGCCCGAGAAGGGCTGGGTCTAGGGGTTGGAGGCTGAGGTAGGAAAGAAAGCGACGCTGGGGACAGCCTCTGGGCGACAAGGACTCATTCCCTTCCATTTTGCCGAGAGACTGCCACGGTGGGCGCCTGCACCCGACTACAATGAGCCTGCGCCGCGGGGGCTGCGTCTCGAAACGGACAGTCGTGATTCCGCCGCTCCACCCGGCGCGGGCGGGACCTGGACGCCGGGAGGACCGAGCCCCACGCGGGACGCCGCACAGACTCCGTCCTCCGCGGTCGGTCTCGCACAGACGGCTGCGGCCGCGGGCGCGGGGCCCGGGCTCCGCCGCCCTCTGCTGGGCGAAGCGCGAAGTGCAGCCTCGCGTGGGCCCCACCGCCCGGTGCGGCCGGAAACGACCCAGTCCTGGAGGACGCGGAGACCTGGGAGGGCTGGCCGGGCAAGTGTGCGAGCGTGGACCGGTCTCGGAAGGGAAGGGCCTCGCGGTGTGTCAGAGGAGAGCGCGCGAGGCTGGCCTCCGCGTCCCCGCGGGTCCCTACGATGAGGACGCTTGCCAAGCACCTGCGCGCTGAGTGTGGGGAACCGGGAGTGGGGGTGGGAGGCAGAGGAGCAACACGTGGATCCAGCTCCCCGGGAGCTGCCCATTCGTCCCTCTGGTGGCAGGAAGAGAAAGAATGACGCCGTGCCATCGATCCTTCAACAGCATGGGTGTGAACAGCTCGGGTCCACTTATACACCCCCCCTCCCCCAATAAATACTGCCCACCCTTCGTCTCTGTGGGATGCACATCCAGGGGCTCAGCCAACCGTGGGTAGAACGCTGCTTTCGAGTTCCCAACAGCAGATTCCCAACCTGGGGCTGAAAATACTGTGTTCAATCCGAACCTGGGTGGATCCGCAACACTAAGAGCCTGCTGCTCTGGGTCAGTTTCTTGGGAGTCGAAAGTCGTACATGGATTTTCAACTATGTGGGGTTGGCACCCCAACCCCCATTGTGTTGTTCAAGGGTCAATTGTGCTAAAATAAAACACACTCCTGGCACCCCCACAGGCAATTACCAGGGTTGTAGGAGTTCTCTGTCAGGAACCAGAGGCGGAGATCAAGCATATCTATTTCTTATTCTGGCACAGTCGTTACATATTAAACACTGAATATTGATTCAGCCAACGTCACAATTAAGTTGTGTGGAAAGGGTTTGCCGTGGGGATGGGATGAGGAAGAACCAAGTTTTCATAGTCTGTTGTGAGACATGTGCCCAGGGCTGGAAAATCAAAGGTAAAAAACACAGCATAAAATTAGGTACAATTAGCTACACACACACCAGCTACAGGAAGGGAAACTACGTGCTTTGGGACAGAGGGGAAGGAAAGCAAGGACACCCAAAACAAACTAGTAAAAATATTTGTTCTTTAATCTAGATGCGTATATAACTTTGATGGAATCTTACAAATGAGAAAAGGCAGCGGGAGAAGGCTACACACAAAAGCAGCCGAAGTATTCTTCCACAGCTTTTACAAATGGCAGTGCCTCCTAGAAAGATAACTTCAGAGGCAGAGAAAGGCAATGACACCTGAATCTTTCCTAAAGCACAACTTCCCCACGTCTGTGCTCCTCTGAGCCGCGGCCACTTTGCTCTTCCCAATGTCTTGCGCCTGCTCCTCTCCGCTAGCTGAGAATAATCCCCAACTTTTAAACACTTGTTAAGGCTTAAGTGAGGGGTTGCAGACAGCCACTGCTTAAAGTAACAGTGTTTACAGATGTTTTCCTTGAAAGTGTTCAGTTGTGAGTCCAGGATTACAGCCACCAGCATCCTTTACAGAAACAGAAATTTTAAAACGTGCCGTTGCGTAAAATGCTTTGTGCTGAATTGACCACAAACGCCAAGTCGGGACTTGAGATAGCTCCAGAAATAAGAGAGCGACAATGCCGAGATTTCGGTGGTATTTATCTCTATTTGTAATACACACCCTGTCAGCTTCTGAAAAGAATGAGAGGCGGCTTCCAATAAAAGTCGTGCGCAACGAGCTTGCTAAAATGGGAGCAGGAAATTGAAAGCTCATGCAGAAGGGGGAGTGAGCGGAGGTGACACAATTATGGTGACTCAAGGCTCAACCTCAAGCCCGGCTTTCTGGTCACTAAAGCCAGGATGGAAACATGAAGCCTTGCTGAAGTGTCATTACTGGAGGAAAGAAAATAGAGTCACAAGCAGCGCAGGGGACTTCGGCGTGTCTCCGGTGCTGCGGTGGTGAGGGGGCCCAGGAGGCGATGGTGGTGGGCAGGGAGAGCAGGGGACAGGGCGCCGCTGCTGTGGGAGGCCTGGGCGTGGATGGGGACGTGAGTGGGACCCAGGGGACCTGCCTGGCCCTGGGCTCCTCCCTGGTCCTTCGTCTCCAGGGAGGCCCGCTACTTCTGTTCATACCCCTGGGCCCCGCAAGTGGCAAGGGACGGAGAGTGTGGTGCTGGGGACACTTGGACTGTTGGCCCCTGCGGTGCCAGGTGAAGCCAGGGCTGGGTCAGGGGCCATTGTTATTATCACAGGCACGACATAAAGCAAGTCATAAACTTTTGCTGGTGGGGGAGCTTGCCTTCAATTTGTAACTTCTGTGAAGAAGTAAAGACAAGCACAGTGAAACCAGGCGTGCCTGTATTCGCAGCAGTGGCCGTTCCTCCCTAAGGGGGTCTCCTCTGATTCTTCTTCCCAGCGGAGCCCGGGGGTACGGGTCAGACCCTGTGCTCAGAGCCTGGAAGTCCCCAGAGGGGCCCTGAGGTGCTGCCACCAGCAGGAGCGGACCCTACCTCCCCTGAAGCAGAGTGAGTCCCCGCTTCTCTAATGCTGTTGGCGAACAGGAAGATGCCTGTCAGGCCAGGGCCTGAGAATGGTCCGTGTGGATGCTGCACTGCCCTCCAGAGCCACCTTGTGGTTCAAACATCTCACCCTCGAGAGATGTCGCCAGGTCCAGCTCAGTTACAGCTATGCCCTTGGCTTGCGGTTTCTCTTTTAAAAAGAGGAAATGAAAATCAGCACCAAGGAGGCCCATTAAAGTGCAGCCCACCGTCCATGCTGCGTGCCCCCAGCCCTAAGGAGGGCAGGGCTCCTGCTGTCTGGTCCTTCAGGCTTGGGCTCTGCCGCCTCCTGCTGGCCACCTGAGGCAGGTGCCCCACCAGGATGGCCATGGTCCCTCCTTCTAGTCCAGGGGGGTCAAACTCATTTTCACCAGGGGCCACATCAGCCTTGCAGTTGCCTTCAAAGGGCTGAAATAATTTTAGGGCTGTATAAATGTAACTACTTTAACTGTTAAGGACTTGAAATGACAGTCAGCCCCTTGAAGACAAGCACAGGCTGATGTGGCCCCCGGTGAAAATGAGTTCAACACCCCTGTTCTAGTCCATTCTCTCAGTCAGAATGCCCTCTCCTCCCCCCTCGGTAAACTGGGGGTGCTTACAGGGGGGCTCTAATGATCACCATCCCAGGCACTTACTGCCTGTGCTGTAGACGAAGGAATGAGTGGCTGAATGTCAATTTCATAAGGTCACAAGCGCAGAATTCCATGGGCTTCCCACTCCTTGTGAACAAAATCCCAACTTCTCCTCAGCCAAGGCCTTTTGTGAATGGGCTCACGTCCCTGTCCTGCCCCTTCCAGGTCACTGTCTCAGACAAGACCTGTGGGGAGGGACTCTTGTTCACACTTCCTCTCCCCTCGGGTCACCGTCCAAGCGGCCATCTGGGCTGGCAGACATCGACTCTGACCTTGTCTCCCTCCCAGTTGCAACGTAAACAACGACTCAGGGACTGAGACCGTCCGACACACGGAGGTTGTCACCACCGGTTTCTGAAAGACTCCCGAGGGGACTCTGTGTGGTCTCTGTTTTGGTGCTTGTCCTTGAACCAGCAGCGTCAGCATCCCTGGAACTTTCTAGAAATGCACATTCTCGGGCCCCACCCCAGACCACTGAACTGGGGGCTCTGGGTGGGGCCAGGACCAGGGTTCTCACCAGCTCTGGGGTGATTCTGGTTCAGGCTGAGGTCTGAGAACTGCAGGCCCAGGCGGAGCACTGGAGGTGTGGGCCCTCCTTTCTCCACTGGGGGAACCTATGAGCCTGGCTCAGCCCAACTTGGGGCACCCGAGCCTTCTCCGGTCCCCCTTCAGATGCCCAGTGTCCCTGAGTGCTCGGGGGTGTGCTTCAACAGTAGAGGTGGGGATTGTTCCCCCAGTGATACCTGACTCACCAGCAGGTGTGGCCTCTGAAGCGCTGGCTGGAGGGGGCTCCCACCTGCTGGGCAATAGATGAAAGATGGGCAACACCTGGAGGCCCAGCAGCAGGAGGAGCGAGGAGCGTGCCAGGAAGGGGTGGGCGGAGTGTGTGGTGGGCGGTGTGCTTGGGTGTTATTCCATAGGAACCAGCCAACCTCAAACCCAGTAAGTCTGGAGTGAGCTCAGGCTGGGAGGTCCCAGGAGCTGGCCGCTGTGTTGGGCACTGCACACGTTGAGGTAGCCCTGTCAGCCGCGTGGCGCCGGGGGAGTTCTTGTGCCCACTCGAGAGATGGAGACTGTGGGCCTGCACCGGTCACTTGCCCAAAGGCATCCCAGCTGCAGGTGGAGGGGCCAGGTTTGGGGTGAAGGCTGGGAGGCTGGAGAAGGCTTGCAGGGTGGCCCAGGTGGGGGAGGAGCTGGATGTTAAGAGACTCAGATCTCCCATCCCCACCAGTAGCCCCCCCTGAAACCCTCTCGGGGAGGGCGGCCGGGTTACATGGGTGCAGTATGATTGTGAAGAATGTTAAAATGTGTGTGATGGGGTTTGTCATAAAGGAGTTTCAGCTGCGAGTGTTTATTGGCGTGTTGTGGTACCGAACAGAGACTCTTAATAACCCACTGTGAGCAAGGATGAGGTTTGGGAAATGACCACCCTGTGGCCAAGGAGGACGTCCCTAACAGAGAAGAGGGTGCAGGGCTGAGCTCATGGGCTGCCGGGGACCCCAGAACAGGAAGAGAGGTTTGCAGAATCACTCGTTAACACGTCCTCGTGATGAAAGAAAAAAAGAAAAAGCTGAAGCTGATGTAACCCACCCGTGTGCTGCTCACTCGGGACTCCTGTCGGAGAGCTGGGGCTGGTCCTGGGCAGGGACCACACGGGTCAGCCCTGTCCAGACCCCTGCAGAGGCTTCCGCAGCGGGTGTGCCGAGCATCCAAACCCAAGGACACACCCAATCCTGGCCGTGATCTGCCAGCTAAGAAGATGGAAAGACTTCCCGCAGGTTGGAGGAAATGATCCTTAGCTTACAAACAGGGTCCCGTCTGGCCTTTCCAGGTGTTCTCAGAGTGGGGACTGGGCGGGAGTGGGGTGGGGCGGATCTGGAAGATAAGGAGATGGAGAAAGTCCATCTTTCTCTGTGAGGAGGAGACAGAGGTCAAGAGGGAGGTATGGCATCGTCTTCTGGCAACCTCAGAACAAAACGAGGGAAGTGGAGAGAAGGGGGCAGCCCAGGGTGGGGAGTGTGTGCACCCCAGGCCCCACTGGAGGCGCCTCGTGTTTAGCCAGGGTGCGCCTGAAGTTACCAGGTGATTTTAGTATATTTTCTGGGACTGACCAAACACACACAGGCTTCCTGGGACCCCACTTAATTCAGGAATCGATCGCTGTCCTGGCTGTCTGCCTCCAGCCTGCACCATCACTGACCGCCTTTGGATGTGACAGGTGGCCAGCGTGGGGTGCGTGGCTCTGGGGCCACCGAGCAGCCACCAGGAGCAGGTGAGTTAGAAGTTTGGAGCCACAGAGAATGAAGTCATTGCATGCAATCGGATGGGTCGGGGCCCGTGAGACTCTCAGCCTGCTGTATATTGAAGGAGAGCTGGTTTTAATTCTAGTTCTTGCGGCCCAGGCACGGAGCGTGGCGTCACACATCAGTACCGGAAGGCATGGTGTTAACCCGCCAGCCGGAGCTCTCCGAATAACTCCCGCTGTCTCCCGGCAGACACGGCCCAGGGAAACCAGCTGACCCGAGGGTTTGTCATGCTAAGTAATTAATGTGTGATGGCACTCTGCTCAAAATAATTTAGTGACTAGTGGAAAAGTAAGATATAATGCTGAAGCTTCCATCAAAGGCACAAATTGGGTAGATTAGGTGGAATTATTGGACTTCTTTCCAGGGCACTTTAGGTTCACAGGGACGTGGAGGGTGGGTTGGCTTCTCCTTTCTCTGGTGAACAGCTCGGTGTCCCGTGTGCCCCTCCTGTTCCTCCCTTCTCAGAGTAGAACAACTCGGGTTCTCTGGCTGCAAACTAGAACTCACCACCCTCAGAGGTGAGGGAGGAGCCTTATTCCTTCACGGTATTGTCATGCGGCCAATGAGAAGAGAGTGAAGCTTGTCCACTAAAGTGAGAAGTGAAAGGGGTTTCTTTGATGTCTTCTGGTTTTCGAGAAGGCTCCCCCATCTGGGAGCCTGGCCAGGTCCTACTCAGCAAGACTACCACCTTCTCCTTGGCGGGACACAAGGTCACCCTGAGTGATATTTGTCTCCATGGATCTTCATTCTATCTGTTTCTTCCTGCTCAGTAGCTTAGAGTTGGTGGATGCATTACAAGCTTGCTTTTAATTTTTAATCTTTGGACTATCTGGTGATAGGACTGGGAGTTAGAAACCCCTGCGAGAGTCCAGGACCCACCTCAGAAACGAATTTTTCATCATTCCAATGCAATTTTTATTTTGAGTTTTGGTGATTAAGGTAAATGCGGTCACGTGGGCAAGAAGTTTCACCAGGAGCTGGATAGGTGGTCTTGGACACGTGGGCCCTGGCCCCATGAGGAAGTCCTTCCCCACCTTCTTCTTCTTCCTCCCTATTCCTGCCCTCCTTCCCCCTTCCTTCCTCTTTGCTTCCTTCTTTCCTTCCCTCCTTCCTTCTTTTCCTCCCTCCCTCTCTTCCTTCCTCCCTATATATACTAATGGGCTCATTATGGGCTTAGACCTGAACCTGATGGAACGACGTGAGGGTGAATGGCCATTTCACTCAGGGATGTTGCTGCTTCTCTGGGGTCTCTCCTGGTCCTGGTTTTAACCCAGCCCTCACTCCTGCTTCTTCACTAAGACTTGAAATATTGAGAAGTTAAAGCAAAGGCACTCCAGTGAAGAATATGGATCCCACCTCAACGCGTTATTTGTAGATATGTCAGACATGTCGCATTCAGGTGGGTCCTACGGGAACACCTTTGGGTGGGAGATTTGTTCAGCCACGGCCCCATCTTGCAGGTAGGAGTGGCATTCCCTCCAGCTCTGGAGAAGCCTGGACACAGTCCAGTGACCTCCACGTGTCCTCGGTGGCCAGGTGGGACTGCCTTTGTCACTTACTGTGTTGGCCACGTCTCCCTCCAAAACAGGGAGTCAGCTAGCGGACTTGATGGTGTGCTCTTCCCGCAGATATTGCACGACAGTTATTTGTGATAAAATCTATCAAAAGAGGATCAGGGCTGGCCCTGGAGCAAGCTCAGAGCAAAGGGCTTCCTTGATCACTCTCAACTTTGACAAGAGGTCTCATTTTGGCTTTGCACGAGATTCACTGCACTGGAGTTTTCTTGCCTTTGTAACTAACCTCTGTCCCAACTGGAAGACGTCTAAGAAGCTGAGCCACTGCGGAGTGAAGGGACATGGAAGGATCCGGGCCGAGGGGCTGGGGCAGCGACGGCCCATGCTGGTGGATGCCCCACCAGGTTTCCAGATGCGGCTGGCTACCATTTGGGCTTTGCTCGGAGCGGGGAGCAGAGGGATTTAGGCCCTGCGACAGAGACAGGTGGAGCAGACAGCCAGTAGCAATAAATAAAGCTTAGCACACACCCATCGCCCAGCAGGGCAGAGCAGAGGGGCTTTGCAGGGTTTGGCACCACTCTGTAAGAACTGTCAAGCTCAGGCTTCCGTTTACACTCAGTTCTGTCAACGTGTTCCTTTCAGACAATGGGCCACACGTGCTGGAGACCCGGGTCTACGGCCGGCGGCCCTGGGTGCTCCCTGTGGGTGGTCTGTGTCAGGCTGCGGACCCGCATTCCCACTCTAAGCGTGGGCGTGAGGGGCAGCGGGAAGGCGATTTGGGAGCGTTTTCAGAGGAGCAGGGGGCGGGTGCCCCATGAACATGCCAGTCTTCCCTGCGGCCAGACTGAGTCCAGGAGCCCACGAAGGGTGGCTTTTCCTGTCGTTAAGCACATGTGTACACCATCTCGTTTTTCTACTGTTTTCTTTTTCACTAAGCGATGCCTCACCAAACGATGGAGCAAAGGGTCTGGCCCAAATCTCTCTGCTAATGCTGGGGGACGGAAGTTGGAACTACACATGTGTGCTTCCTGGTAACCGCACTTCTAATTCTCTCCCAAGCTGAGTCACCTGCCATCCGACAAAACTGGCCAACAGCCCCACTCAGTGTCACCGATGAATGTCACTGCTTGTAAGAAATGCTACTCTTCTTTCCTGGACTCACCAAATCACAGCCTTTGGTAACTAATCCTGGAAACGGCAGCAGAGGTCCAAATGCCCGAGAGATTCCATGACTCTTGGCAGAAAGGAAAAAAGTCTCACTTGAACGTGATAAAATACTATAATAATGTGTATTCTGCTACCTTTCGTGAGAAATTTATTTGGAAAAAAATTTTTAATTTTACCTAGCTGATTTTCATTTCTACTTAGCTAGTGTATTTGTTTTTGTTTTACTTTTAGAGATAATACATGAAAATGAGGTGAAATAGACAACATTCTCCATGAACCAAACCTAGGCGATTAAATTTTGCCCCAAGTGAAATAGCTAAATAGTGGATTTTAATTACTTTTGTCCCCATGGACTCCCCCCACCATAATTTCCTATATTTCCCCCCTTAGGTTGCAACAATTTATTTGCACATTGAGTCCCTTACTATACTCATAAAACTAAGCAAAATGTACAACAGGCAAGATTAGGCACCACTGTTTATTTTTTTTAAGATTTTATTTATTTATTTTTAGAGAGGGGGGAAGAGAAAGAGAGGGAGAGAAACATCAGTGTGTGGTTGCCTCTTGTGCACCCACAACTGGGGACCTGGCCTGCAACCCAGACATGTGCCCTGACTGGGAATCGAACTGGTGACCTTTCAGTTCAGAGGCTGATGCTCAATCCACTGAGCCACACCAGCCAGGGCAGGTGCCACCTTTTGACTGAACAGGTGAAGAAAGGTTTTCTCGCTGGTCAGCCAGCATTAGCAAGGCACGATGAGGGTCACCTGCAGCCGCGCCGCAGCTTCCTGGGCCTGCGTAGCCACAGGCCCCACTGTCATCAAACCCCGTCTCTTGTAGAGACGAGCCTCTAGGCATCTTTTGAGGCGGTTCCTGGGCCCTATTTTTCATTCCCAGGTCGTTCAGCACCCTCAGCGTCTTGGCTCTGAAAATAACAGCAGCCCATGGGTCCATTTTTGCAGGACAGCAATAACTTACGAGAATACATGTTGTTTGTCTTAACTGAATCTCCAGGCCTCGAAAGTCAGCCCTTCTCTGCCCACCGCATTTTCTGTGTCTTGCTGTTTCTAACAGCTCTTTGGGGGGCTGGGGTTCTGAATATAAAGCTTAACGCTCAACTGGCGTAAGCAACATCCTTGCTGAAAGCTGCCTAATGTCGGCTTACACGTGGAATGAAAATGGCCCGCGTTCTCCAGCCTTTGAGAAGTTTCTAGTGTTCCGCCTCCATGAAATGGATTGCTTATGGGGAGATGATGTCTGTTCTGTTCCTTTTTAAGTCTGTGAAAAATGTCATCCTGGTTAATAGGGTGATTAAAACTCTTTATGCTCCAGGAGATAAATGTGATTATGTTTGTCATACTCTACCCAAGATAAAGACAGCAAAGAAGGCAAACTTGAAATTCCATAACACTTCCTCTCTTCCATAGCCAGGAACATTCAGAACTCAATACACAGATGGTGCTTCACATAAAGAATAACATTATCTGTTAAACATTTTTCCTTTCCATTAACCAATTTAACAATATGCCTCTGGTATAAAAGGAATAGACAAATGACTAAATCTTCTCATTTCTGAGTTCTGAGTGCAGAAAAATGCCACTGCAGTTACGCTGATTGTTTTCCTCTTAATTGTCATCTTCATTACTTCATTTTTGCTTTTAAAATGCAACCAGAACCTACGCTTGGTGCCTGTTCTTGGAACCCCGCCCCCATCAAACTTCCCAGCAAGTGACTCAAGACCATTCTTCTGTGACCCCTTGCCATGCCTCGGGAGGACAACAGATGTGGGGAGGGTTTGTAAACATTAGGCCAGCCACTCAGTCCGTACTCAGGCCTCCCCTCCCACCACCCTGTGGGGACAGAGTGTGCCCCCACAGCCCTGGCTCCCTCTTGCCACAGGTTTTTAAGGCCCTGAGAGGAGTCCCTACCCTTAAGGAGCTTACAAAGCAGGAATCTATTAAATAGAATCAAGATTAATGATGATTTCCCCTTTTATTATCTCAGACAAGCTAGAAATTCTCATTTTCCTCTACCCAGTGGAGCGCTTTAAAAAAAAAATCAATAGCTATTTTCCATCTAAGAAAAATAAAAATCTAGACCCTAGCTGTAATAGTTGTAGGTAGCCCGCATTGTACCTCTCAGGGTGACCTGGCCTCAGACTAACAAGGTGGACACGCACCCGGTCCACGTCGTCCCAGCTTCTCTTTTCCTCATTTCACTCCCAGCCGAGCGCTGAGGGAGGCTATTGAGGAGATGTGAGTGCTGGCTGAGCTGAGGGCTGGAGCCTGGCGACTGGAGGATCCCCACCCCACCCCAGCCGACCCCTGGAATTCTTGTCCTCTTGGCTCCCAGAAATGACTGCAAGGACACAGTCTTGAGACAGAAAGGCGGCATTGAGACGATATGTACAGTGTGCTCGACTGACCCCAGTTAGGGCCTCCGCGTAGGCCGGAGCACAGGTGCAGAAAAGGAAACTACTGAGGCCTGGGGCTGCCCGGGGCAGGCCTCGTAGGCAGTGCCTTCGCTCACGAAACCTGCCACCTACCCCGTGCCCTGGCCTGCCTCCCCTTCCCTCGCTCCCTGCCCTCTCAGTGAGGGGGCCATTTTCGACTCCACCCGGGAAACTCCCCAGGGGGTTGTGAAGCAACAGCTAGAAATGTTTTCTTAGCTGAGGTTTAGCTAAAAATGGAGATGGGTGAAGAGCTTTTGCTACTCCACATACCCTGATCAACTTCACACTTTTTTTCTGTTTAGTCTGGGATTTTCAACAGGTTACACGTGAATCCCAGGGGCTCGTTCCACCCACTGAGTTAATAATACAGCAGTTTTAACGGGTAAAGTGGTCCAGAGAAAAGTGTTATGTTGTGTACTTGACATTTCATTTAAAATGTTTCCTTACAACTAAAAGGTTTCATTATAACAGATTAATTTCAAATACACTTTATTAAATCCGATTGCTAATTAGGGCCTGAGCAATGATAAAGAAATTGCATGATTGCTATTTAACCAGAGGTTATTTTTCTGGACATACTGACATATTATTTCTCTTTAAAAATTTTAAATCTCCAGTAAAAATAATTCATTGCAATTAGGCATTACTCTGTTTTCTGTGCGAGCTCATGGAGGACAGAGAAGGGTTGAGTGTGTGCATAGGAATTTACCAGTTTCATCAGCAAGGCGGTACTAACTATTGAGACAATTTCAGGTGACTGTCTAGTTAAAAATACTTGTTAAGATAGGTGATAATTGGGCTATTTTTACATTGACAACTGAGACAAATCTACAAACTGTCAATATTTAGGAACCCATTTCAAAAAACTCATTTTATACCCATGATATCATTATTCTTATTTTAGCACAGCTATACCTTTTCAAGTTCTCATAATCCGTTACTGGCTTCTTGTCTCAAGGTAAGAACTTACAGGATGGAAGGCGAGGTCATCAGGTGCACCAGCAGCTCGTAGGCACCCAGGAGCTCACTCAGAGCCCCGCCCCTGCCCACATCCGGGCTTTCCCTGTTAGCCAGTCCCTTTGGGTCCGCCCGGTGGGAGCGAGCCTCCCACGTTCTGGCAGTCACAGAGGACAACAAGACCGCTGAAACTCATTTAATTAGACACATTGAGGCACTGCTGCTGGGAGGAGTCTGTTACAAAGGTTTTCCATCAGGTACAAAACTCAGTTTCAACTGCTGCAGTCACACACAGAAGTGATTCCCTAGGGATCTCCTCCACACAGAGAAGTTGTCTGCGTCATTATTTTTAAACAGTCTTCTGAACTTTGGGAAAACTTCGTCCTCCCCCCAACACCACACACACACTCACGTGTGAGCACAGAGCATGAAAGACGTTGAACACGCCAAACGCCGTCCAGCCCGTGGGTTCAGACAATAGTCTGCATGGCTTCCTGAGGAGGAATCAACGAGTCCCTTTGCTGTCTGGTGTCCTTTCTATCCTCAATTGTTTTGGATTCATCCACCACGCTCATCTCATTTGGATTTCAGGGCTTCCTCCCACTCAACAGCAGATTCGGAGTTCTTGGGAATTGCTGGAAATATTGACTGCATTTTACTTCGGAAGTCTTTCATCTAAAAGAAGGAAAAAGTCCATCATCAAATGTTAAAAGAAGGGAAAAGAGCCAAACAATCAGAGAGGACGTGGCTGCTGACTGGATGATACTTCCCTGCTGGAGGCTACAAGAGCAAAGGAAGACCAATAAAAGGTAAGCAACTGGGTCCTAGCTACCCTGAAGGAAAATGAGATACCTCCTTTCTTCTTCTAAATGTAAATCTACGGGGCCTTAACATAAAGCTCCACTCTGAATCGGAAGGCAACAGGCTCTCCACAGCGGTCATGTATGCATTGTTGGTTTGCACATGTAAAGAAGCGGCTGAGCAGGAAATTTGTCTAGCCAAACCCACGGATATACTCAGGCTGGTCCAAGTTAGAAGAACTTCAGAGCCAGAGAGGGGTGGAGAGAAGAAACTTACTAGGGGGTTAATAAAAGAATGAATCGATGAATGGCAGTCAGTGTTGAAAGATGTAGGTAGAGGTTTTACCAGGAGACCTTGGTTTGGAACCTGAGAGTCGGGGCGGGGGCTGGAAGACCTTCATATCCGGGGGTCAACACGGAGCACCTGGCTCTACCTACAATGCACAGGCCCGCAGGGAGGGGAACGCTGATTTATGGGAGCTGGATAATTTTTATATTAGATAGCACTAGCCATATGCTCTTTGGTTCGTTCTTTTTAATCCGCATGGTCCCGTACGCGGGTGTTTCAGAAGCACCGCGCTGCCGCTCCTCCTTGGCTGTATCCCAGTCCTGTGTGCCAAGCGCACGGATCTCCTTGATGGGGTTTGTGAGGCACCTGGGACTCATCAGCAGCTCATTTCTTACAGTGGTTATTTTGAAAGTCGGCTAATTTTTTTTATGGGGATGCTTATTTATTTTAATTTGAACCTGAATCCTTACTTGGTTTCCAAGTTCAGGGCGTGCCTCTTGTTTGGAACCTGTACATCCATAGGCATTCATCCCGGTCATCTTAGCATTGCCGTTTGCCGCACGGGCTCCGGTAGACCTCTCTGTTCAGATCCTAGTCCGACACCCGGGGAAGCTGCTTATTGTATGCAGTAGTTTCCAGGTGTGCGGAATGAACACAATTACCTGCTTACAGGATTGTGAGGCTTAAGAGAGAGGATACATACAAAGCACAGCACCTAGCACATGGTAAGTGCTTGGTATCATTAACTATTGTCCTTATAGCATCATCAGAATACCTGCGCTATGTTTCAAGAACACAGCCCACATGGATATAAATATTACGGTATGTTTGTTGAAGGCGTTATTTTACAGTTATACACCATTCTGGTTTAAATATCAACACTAGAAGATACATAAGGTCACCCACCACATGTAGTCTGAAGGAGGTCCATGCCATCCACGTTGACGGCAGGTCCCAGACACCAGTCTCCAAGACACACGTGTCCGCAGGGTGTCCAGCCCACTCCCCCACGCAGCTCTCTAGTCTGTGCTGTGATGAAGCCCTCGTGGCGGTCCCTGACTAGAGGCAGTACTGCACCTCTGGGGATGCACCGATTATGCAGGGCTTTTTGTTGTCACAATCACAGGGATCGCCACTCTCCTTTTGAGGGGCATGGATGCTAAATGTTCAGGACGGCGCACGAAGAAAGAATTGCTTTGTCCAAAACACCAAGGGCCCCTCTTAAGGGGACGTGCCTGAGACTTTCTGAGTGGAAAGATACACGTCTCACTGGCTAGGGTTTGCAATGTGCTGCCTGGTTCTTTTCCTTCACTTTTCTGGTTGCACATCTGGGACAACTCAGCCTGATGACAGAGCTTCCAGAGGCAGTGTCCAAGAGCCACACACGAACAGAACCGTCTGCCATTCCACCTTTGCAGCGACAGGAGCATGGTCAGTTGCTGGGAAGGATGAGCCTGGGAAGCGCTGATGAGGCCCGGGCAGGTGAGTAAAGGGTGGCTGCCCTACTTCAGCATGGGTCTGTTCCCGTTTCCTCCTCCCGGCACAATTTTTTTCTGTCCTCTCATTTCTCAAGTACTGTATTATTCACGTGTTCCCAGGGTCCTAAGTGAGTAACTGGACCACTAGAAGGAATCATATCTCAGAAATAGCCCACTAGGAATAGACAGGCTTCAGAGCGAGGTAAAGGGAGGGAGGCAAGTGGGATAAAGAACACCATTTAGCCCGCTTCTTTAATTTTGCAGCAGTGAAAATGGAAACCCAGAGTCTACATCTAAGTTATAAACAGGGCCTCAAGTTGCTTTAAGCAATGGGACTCCATAGAAGGTTTTAAAGCTTATATTATTTATATTACATGCATAGTAAATGAAACCCTTTGGTTTTTTCACCTATATCAATTTCTGATACGCACTTCGGAGAAGGTGTTGGTCTTATCAGTGCTACTCCTCTCGCAGGCCCACAGAACACCCCCTGCTTGAAAGCGCGCTTGAAAAGATGTAGGGCCTGCGTACATTTTGGCAAACCTGGTTAGAAACGTGCCGCGTTCCACGATAGCAATCGCAGCCACTGCCACAGAACCATCCCTACTCTGTACCCCAGAAGTCTGGTGAGGATGGGGCATGCTGGGAACTTGTGTCTCCATCCAGCAAGTCAGCTTCATTCTGAAGCATTTTCTGAACTCTGGGATCGATTCCCGTCCCTCTCAGCACGGAGGATTCTCCCAAGGCCATGGACCGCAGGGCTACCCTGTGCGCTGCGCACTGCCGGGGGCTGCTCGCCATAAAGACGACGGCACACCCTCAGCACTGAGCCTGTGGCTCCCACAACAGCTTCCTTAAAGCACCAGTGTTCATGCCCCAAAATTCTGGGTTCTAATATTATCAGAAGGTACTGACATCCAGAGCAGCAGTTCTCAAAGGGAATGTCATGACAACGGGAAATTTGCCCCTGGCCTGAACATTCTGAAGCCCAGATACAATTGACTTTTTAGATATTAGAACAATTCAAGACTGTATCTCTAATAATGTCACTCTTTCACACTTCAGCAGCTCCCTGAAAGGCTAAAGAGCCAGTAAGCCAGGAGTGCAGCAAGGGGTATGCTGTGCATTCACCACACGTCCTGACAGGGAAAGAGTGTGAAAACTTTTGGCCTGATATGTGGTGTGCTGAAAAATTGTAAAAAGCTCCAGGATATGTCCCCGATTTAATTAAGTTAAAGAAATCCTTACATCATTGATTCTAATAAACAGGCAGCTACTGGAATTAAAAGCTCCAAGTTTTAAAGCGTCTCTGCCATGGACCAGCCCAATTTCCTCACTTGCGGGTGAGCTGCTTGCCTCAGGGCTGGGAGCAGAATGATGACCAGAGCTTTGTGGGACTGACGGACGAGAAAGCCTTTGGACATGCCAGTAACTACAGCACCAACGATAATTTTGAAGAACCTGGGAATTCAGCTTCTCAATCAACGAAAACAGAATAAAACTATAAATGTTACCTGAACAGAAAAAATAATGTCTGCCACCTGGGATCACTTATAAGCCAGGCACTGTACCAGGCATCATACTATTATTTAGCCTTCAAAATTCCTTGTGGCAGAAGTGAGGACCACTTTACATGGAGAAACCAGAGGTCACGGAGGTGAACCCATTCATAGTGACATGGTTTACAATAAGTACAACTGTGTGGTGGATGTCCAGGGCTCTGTCTTGACAGTTACCCTGGTTCCGTGACCTGGAAAGACAGTACCTCCATAACATCTACTATGAGCTGTCACTAAAAATCACTCTAGAAACATATATACCTCTTGCAATGGTGATCATTTTATTTAGAATGGCATGGCAGATTAGTACCAATGTCCTACTTGTGGATACAGCAGGGTGATGTTTCTTTACCCTTTTTGAAGTTAGGTAACCATGTGAGCAGTCCTGGCAAATCAAATGTGAGTAAAAGAAATGTGTGCCAGTTCCAGGGTGAAGCACGCAACTACAGATGCTTGGTTCTCCAGGACCCTCTTCCCTTTCCCTAGCAATCAGGGAAACCCATGCGGCTATGGTGCTGCCTCGAGAGCAAGGAAACCTGAGGTACCGAGCTGGCTTGTGGACAGCTTCTCTAGAGCATTGGGTAAACCCAGAGTGGATCTTACATGAGACAGAAGTAAACTTTTATTTTAAGCCACACATTTGGAGACTGTTTTTCACTGCAGCATAGCCCAACCTATCCTGACATTAATGGTGAAGAGAACTACAAAATAGGCAGAAGGCATGCTCTAATGCCCTTTAGTATAACATTCGGCCGAACCATGGCGGAATAAAAACTCAAGGGCTGGACCAAGGAGAACAGGAACTCTGTGAAGTTCAGCTTAAAGAGCTCTTGTAACCACCCTTCCCACTTTTGGGGTATGGCACTGCTTCATGGGGAATCAGAGCATTTCAAGATGTTTTCAGTGAAATAGTATGGGAACTTGGATTGGCACAGTAAAGAGTCATTTTTGCAGCACAGATCACTCTCCCATGTCTACTAATTCAACTAAGCAGAACTGGCTCAGTATATACAGCAGATGCTAGTACCCTTCCCTTTTGATTAGGCCTGTTGATATCCACGTGGATCCTAAGGTATGCTTGAACACACAATATTATTTATTTAATATTCAGTTGCATCAGAAAAGCTTAACACACATTTTTAAAATGTCCTTTTACTTTCTCAGCTACAAGACTACCATTTAGATAAAGGTTCACTTTCTCCTAAATGCTCACTATATCACATGTATAAAGTCTAAAATCTGTAGTAAAGTCAACTGGTTTAGGAATAAAAATGGAAAATGTAACTTTTTGAGACATATAATCCCTAAAGTACTCATTGAATTGGCCAATTTTTATGACAATGATTAACAACAGGGCACAATTCAAAAGCAAAAGCTTTCCATTAACATGAGGTAAACTGAGCAACAGGGATGACCCTGGAGCGTGTAGGCCCAGGGCCAAGCCTCGGCTGGATGAGAATTTAGAACATGCTTCCTGATTTAAAATGCTAACAGGTCATGTTCTCAGAGGCAGTGCTAAAATGATTTCAATCAGGCTTTATTTTTAGTAAGTGAACAATTTTGGGATGTTTCCTTTCTCTGCCAAATAAATGAAAGTAATTGTACCACCTCTGATTGTCAGGCCTCTTCCTAAAATTTAGCTTTGTATTTCACTGCATTAAACACTTCATAACAGCCACAACCCAATTGCTATTATTTTCATATTTTAATCTAATGATTCTGCTTCTCTGGCATGGGGTGCGCACAGCACCCACACCACACACACTCACACACAAACACACGAATGCACAGATCCTACGTGCAGCTCCCTTTCCATGATACCATTGTAAAGGCCCTCTGATAGGCTTTCACAGGAGAATGAAGACAGCTGATGGCTCCATTACAGAAAGTACTTCTGTACATTTATTATTACATTGTAGACAAAGTTACAACTTTAAAAAATAGTATATAAATGAAATAGTACGTAAGCCAGCTAGAATAAAAGAATCTATTTCAACAACACAAAAAATAACCTACACTCCACATTCTTTTGGGCCAAATGGCAACCACATATAAATTCAAGGTAAGTATGAGTCCATCAGTGGTATGAAAACACTGTTGATGCACTTAGGAACTGTTTAAAAAATAAAACTGGATGCTAAATAAAAGAGCTGGGAGGCTGAACAAACAGGGGAGTCATTCTACCCCATCCTGTTCCAACTTTTAGGAATCTAAGTTTATTTCAAAAATCAACATATACAGTTTCTATCTCTTCTTCAATAACTCCAGAACAGTAATTTTAGCAACTTTAAAACTTGAGATCCTTCTGAATCTCCCAAAGTGTTTCTGCACTCTTCTTCAGACGAGCCTCTTCCTCAGGGGTCAGGTTGACCTTGATAAGGTCAGTAATACCATTCTCTCCCAGGATACAAGGCACACTGAGGGACACGTCTTCATTTATTCCATAGAGACCCTTAATCATGGTGGAAACTGGATGCACTCTCCTAAGATTCTTCAAAATACTTTCCGTTAAATCAGCTACAGAAAGGCCAATGGCCCAAGAAGTATAGCCTTTCCTTTTAATAATCTCATAGGCGCTGGCAATCACGTCTTTGTGGACCTCTCTCCACTGCTCCGGATCTTTATCGGTCCCTATATCCGAGTTTAGATGCTTCAGAGGGACGCCCGCGACATTCACTCCACTCCACACGGGAACACTGGAGTCTCCGTGCTCTCCAAGGACCCACCCGTGGCAACTTTCCGGGTGGATCCCGAGCTTTTGCCCAATCAAGAAACGAAAACGAGCAGTGTCCAGATTACAACCACTTCCAATAACACGGTTTTTGGGCATTCCACTCAGCTTCCAAGCTACGTAAGTTAAGATATCCACTGGATTGGAAACAACAATCAGCTTGCAGCGCGGGCTGTGCTGGATAATATTGGAAATCATTAATTTAAAGATGGCCACATTTCGCTGGACTAAATTGAGGCGCGTTTCTCCCTTTTCCTGGCGTGCTCCTGCCGTGATGATCACGAGGCTGGAGTTGGCGGTGACAAGGTAATCCTTGCTGGCGACGACGTTCGGCATTTTCACGAACTGACTGCCATGCTGAAGATCCATGGTCTCGCCCTTCAGCTTGCCTTCCGCAGCGTCCACCAAGGCCAGCTCGTCACTCAAGCCTTTCAGCAGGATGCTGATAGCACAGGCCATGCCCACCGATCCAGTCCCTATAATGGACACCTTATTGTGAGGAACGGCCACCTCCGAAGTTAAGTTCTTTGTAAGCTCACCCTTGACAGCCGCCATCCTGGACACGGGGGTGACAGACCACGGGCGCTGGAGTGGCGTGCGGGCTAGCAGGCGGGGACACGGTGCCGTGCCCAGACTCAGGAAATTCGCTCTCGCAGCGCCCACTCTCCAGCTGGCCCACAGGAGATCCCAGCTCACAGCCATTCGGTCAAGAGGTGAGGGAAGAGAATGGAAGAATGTGGCACGCAAGCTTTCAGGAGCAGAGCAAGAGTGCCTGCGATCGCCTGCCACCCCTCAGCGAGTCACTGCGTCTACGCGAGGGTGCGAGCCGTTGGCCACCCCTCAGCACGGCAGTGCGTCTGCGCGAGGCTGCGGGCCGTTGGCCGCCCCTCGGCGTGGCAGTGCGTCTGCGCGAGGCTGCGGGCCGTTGGCTGCCCCTCGGCGTGTCACTGCGTCTGCGCGAGGCTGTGGGCCGTTGGCTGCCTCTCAGCTTGTCACTGCGTCTGCGCGAGGCTAAGTCTCCCAACGGCCTCTACAAAATACAATACTTCTTGCGTACAAGTTTTATCAACACAAATTCTCTTCGCTATTTACTGTGAATGCTTGGCCGACCCAGGCTTTGTATTTTCAGTATGTACAAGCAGAAATGCTTTCATGCAGTCCAGACGAAAAGGGTAAACTGCACCGGAACGTGGCCGAAGAGCGAGGCGCCCCTCTCTGTCCTCCGAAGGTGCCCTGCAGGGGCGGGGCTCGGCTCTGCACGTGCCCAGTTTGCGCACCTCCTGCGGCTCCACGACTGGGTGAGTCCCACCCCCACCCCGAGGGGGTGGCCCAAAGCTAAAACTCCCCGGGGCGGAGGCCCTGCCTTTGTCACACAGAAGGGTAGCCGGTGATTTCTCAAGTACAAAGGTGATGGTGTCGCCTCTATTGGAACGCAAATAGGGCTTGAAGGTCCTTCAAGTGGCAAATTTTAACCCGCACCCAGAGAGCACTGACAGAGAAGCCCTGTTCAGCTGGCCCTCGAACGGGGCTTGAACGGCGGGCGCCCCCCCCCCCACGCGCTTGTGAGGGGGTTCTCCTCCGCTGACCCACGCAGCTCCCACCCGCTGCGTCTCTCCGGTCCTCCTTAGGAGCTTCAGGTTTCTCAGGCCGTAGACACACTTGCCCTAATAAACCCAGTAAACGACCCCAGTCCCAACAGAAGCGGTGCCTTCTCCCCACTTACTAACGGAGTCACGCAGGACCCTGGAAGGGCTCGTCAGAACTCGCCGCTCCCCTGCGAGCGCGCTGGGCTCTCTCCAGTGGGGCTCTCGGAGCACGCAGCTGGCTCCCTCGTGGCCGGGGGGGAAGATCAGTTTTAGAGACTGAATCTTGGTAGAATGAATAGTTTATATTCAGGACTTGGAAACCTAGCCATCCTCATTCTGCCTGCCACTGAAACGCAGTCCAAGAAGAGAGGAAAAATAAGCAGAGGAGTCGACGGGCAGTCACAAGGGGCAGTCACAGGGGGCAGGCCGCAGAGCTCCCGCAGGCTTCTTTCGGCGACTTCCCGGCCCTGCAGCGCAGGACTCCCCGTTGGCCGGGCCCCGCCGCGCTCTGCGACACAAGACGCTCTGCGGCACATGACGCTCTGCGGCACAAGACGTGGCAGGGGCACCATGCACACGCTCTCTCTCCACGCTGGGGGTCAGAACGATGGCTGCCGTTTGTCAAATTAACAGCTGGAATTTTCAAAATGATCATCTTTATTTAATAGTGGCCAGCATTTTAGAGGGATCCTTTTAAAAGACCAACTTTTGATAGTTATTTCTTTTATTCCAGTCGTAACTGGAAACGTTTTAACCGAATGCCTGTACCTACCTTCTTCCTATAAAGATGCCTTTGACCAGTCAAATCATCTTCCAAGATAAGTGTTCTTGAGGATGGAATTCAAGGACAGAAAGACTCTTAGCTAGATGTCTTCTTTCTATAGTAATTTTCTTTGTAGAGTGTGAACCTCTTCAGAAATACAAGAGCTGCCTCTTCAGTTTTCCCCCTTAACCACAACCAAATCAATTTTGAGGGAAAAAAAACCACTCTCCAAAATAAAAATACCTCAAACAAAGCAGTTTTTTTAATGTACAGTACACCTGGAGATAAGAAGGAAAGAACTAAGGGAGATGAAGAAATGTGCATGACCGCCACAGCAGATTTAGGTCTACTCAATGACGTGGAAAGCTAAATATAACAAATATAACTAGGCAACTTCCCACCCTAATGACCTTCTTCTGTCTTAGGTGGCTCATTATTCCTTTTGAATGGAACTAACTCAAATTATCTATTCAAAATGCAGTACAATATTATAGCTGATGAAAGGATTAGCCACAGTACTTTTGGTTACATCACTTAGGAGAAATGAAACAGGAAATAAAGATGACCACTGAGCTTTTGGACCAAGAATGATGACAACCAAGTCCTTCCCCCTTGACTCTCACTCCAGCTCCCCTGCCCCTTTTCTATCTAGGAGCCCAGTTCAAGTACAGATGCCCCTTGACTTACGAGGGGGTTATATTCTGATAAAGCTACTGTATGTTGAAAATATCATTAAGTGGAAAATGCATTTAATACACTTAACCTGCCAAACATCATGGCTTTGCCTAGCATACCGCAAACGTGCTCAGAAGGCTTCCATTACCTACGGTGGGGCAAAGTCATCTCACTGTCACTGTCCAGTATCAAAGAGAGTACTGCACTGTACATTGCTAGCCTGGGAAAAAGATCAAAATTCAAGTTTCAAAGTTCAGTTTTTATTGAATGCATATCACTTTCACACCATCATAAAGTCAAACTATCATAAGTTGGAAACTCTGTATTCCATCTTCTCCTAAATCTACAATGCCCTAAGCAGAATTGACTTTGAATTTTTTTCAAATTTTTAAAATGTATTTATTTTTAGAGAGAGGGTAAGGGAGAGAGAAAGAGAGGGACAGAAACATCGACATCAGAGAGAAACATCGATTGGTTGCCCAACTGGGAATCTGGCCCACATCCCAGGCATGTGGCCTAGTCAGGAATCGGACCAGTGACCTTTGAGTTTGTGGGACAATGCCTAACCCACTGAGCCACACCAGTCAGGGCACAGAATTGACGTTTTAAAATCCTATACCACCAAAGTACTTCATACCTCTCTCCATGATAGGATTTATCACACACAATTAAATGTAATCCAAAAGGGATCACCTTTTATGTACCAGGTATCCTTGTCCTCTAGAACAGAGCTTGGTCCATGAATAGGGATTCAGTAAAAATGTTTATGGTAGAAAAAATAAGTACATAACTATAGAACTGAGTTAAGATAGGCTAGAGAGCTAAAAGGTAAGAGGGGAAAAGGCACTGAATAAAGGGGTAGATAAAATGTGTCTGCGGTTTCTAAGCAAGGTTGATGTATAAATTTCAGCTAAAGCTATTGTAAGCTAAAGATTTTTTTAACTGTTCTCAAATACCTACCATTCCCAAGTTAGAACATTCAAAAAAAAATTTATACAATACTAGGAACACAGTAAATGCAAAGGCAGAGAGAATATTTTTAACCTTTAAAATTATTTAAAATGTTTTGTTCTTTGGAAAACTTTTTTAAAAAATCTATGCACAAAACCTTTGATTTGCAAAAAAAAAAAAGTAATTGAGCACAGTATTAATTCACATTATAAGCTGATCTAAAGTAGTCTATAAACTCACCAGCATGCAAGTAGGGCATTATATAAACAATTATTTTAAAAGTCTTCTGATTTGAAAGTCATAAATACAAATTGTAGTTTTAAAATGAATGAGTGGGCTGTAATCCTATTGCTCACAGACACTAAAAGCTATGTAACTACCTAATCCTTGTGTGGGGGTCTCTACAAATCCAAGCACCTGGACGTACTTGCCTTTAGCAGCTATACTGGGAATGCTGGGGAAGGACAAAGCAGGGCCACAAAGCCTTGTCTCCTGAACAGAATAAAAGTAAACTGTCAAATCAAAAAGCAACACTGGGATAAACTTCCTATTATGGTATTGAAATATTATAACAAGAACTGTCAAGCTCTAATTATCTCAATCTCTTTCTTGTTCTTTAATTTTTTATTTTTATATCCTCACCTGAGGACACACTTACTGATTTTAGAGAGAGTGAAAGGAAGGGAGAGAAACATTGAGGTGAGAGAGAAACATCAATCAGTTACCTCCGGCAACCTAGGCCTGTGCCCTGACCTGGAATCGAACCTGCAACCTATCAGTTTATGGGTTGATGCACCAACCAACTGAGCCACACCAGCCAGGGCTCATTTTTGTTCTTTAAAGGCATCATCTTACACATAATTTTTGGTGTAAAAGAACTGCTTGTATTATATTAACCATAAAAAGGGAAAAAAGGAAGTATTTTAATGTGGAAAAACAAATTAAAATTCCTTAGTATGTGTGTAAACATCCGAAATTGTATCTAAAAATTGAGAAACTTTAATTACAGGGTCTAACTGCATAGATGTTTTATTAATTACCTCATTTATTTTCTGCCAGTGGATTAAGTAATAGAAGTAGTATTATAGTCCTCAGTAACAACAGCTTTATTCATCTAAAACAATTGACATGAAGAAAATCTTTCAATTTGAAGTAGAAACTGAAGTTACCTTGGTGAACTCAAAACCGCCAAAACAGATTAACTCCATATCGTAAAGATTACAAAATTTACTTGCCTCAAGGCAGTCAAGGCAAGGAAGGAAGGAGGGTGGGGGTGCGGATGAGCAAGTACAGGGCTCCGAGGTTATACGATAGGAAGAACTGAGTGTGACAAAGGCTTGTGAAAGACACAACTAGGCTCTTGCCTGAAGCACTACCAACGAGATCATTCTTTGTGGACGTGTCCTGTGCACTGTAGGATGTTTAGCAGCATCCCTGGCCTTTATCCACTAGATGCCAGTAGCATCCTGTAGTTCTGACAGCCCAAAGTATCTCCAGACCATGCCAGATATCTTTCTTTTGGGGGTGAGAGGGGGGCAAAACTGCCCCTGGTTGAGAACCAGTGAGTTAGTGAATAAGCAGGGGCCAGATCACAGAGGGACTCAAACCAATTCAAGACACTCGAACTTTATTCTCAGGGGAAGGAGCCAATGAAATGAGGGATGTGGTGTGATCAGATTTCATTCAACAGATGTTGACTAAATGCCCCCTCTGTGCTAAGCATTGTATCCGTGCTGAGGACACGAGAATGAATGAGATAAAGGAGGTCTCTACTCTCTTAGAATTGACACACTTTTTGTGAAGACAGATAAAAGAAGGAAATGGTCAATATAATTAATCTCATTTTGCAGTAAGTGCTGTGAAGAAAAGGAAACAGGACAGTGTCAGGGAGGAACTGAGTGGTGGGAGTGAAGAGGCTACTTTATTGCATATCAAATGGCCTGGGGAACCCCTCTGAGGAGGTGACACAGGCCTGGGTTGAAACCCTGGATGGCGACAGAGCCAGCTGTGCCAGGACCTGAGGACAGGGTTTCCTGGACAGAGCGAGAAGAAAGGCCCTCCTCGGGCCTAGGACTAGTGGGCATGGCAGTGTGAGGTGGGGGCAGGACGGGAGGGGTGACCGTGCTGCTTCCATAACGTGAGACTTCAGGTGGAGCCACTGAAGGAGTGTAAATAAAGGAGTGGAGTGACATGACCTAACTCCATTTCTAAAGTATCTCTGTCTGCTATTGATAGGGGGACTCGAGAGTTAAAAATTTTAGTTGTTACATTAGATAGGCTGAAGTGACTAATGCATGTGGAAAGCTGTCATTCCAGGAACTGGAATGCATGACCTACCCGTGGCTCCAGGAGGTTGACAAGCAATTCAGCCCTTGTCCCCCAGGGGGTCGGCAAGCAGTGGAGATGGTATCTGAGCCAGTGTGCTCCAGGGAGGGAATGTCCATGACGCAAATAAAGGATTGTTGATCAGCAGATTATCTGATTAACCTTTTTTGCAAACCCCTTACCTACCCTTTTCTCCTTATAAAAAGGTTGTCTTCAGATTAGATATTAGGATGTTTTTTAGGGTATATAACCTGCCATCTTCTCAGATTGCTGACATCTGAATATAGCACAGCACCCACAAAGATTCAATCCTTGTCTCTACTTACTGGTTCTGGTAGTGACAGGCAGCATGAATGCTGACTCCTGGTTTTGCTATGTGGAGAAAAAATTCTAACAGAAGTAAAGGAGAGGTCATTTTCCTGCCTAGGAAACCATTTCAATACACAAGGCAAAAGATGAATGGAGGCAGATGGAGATGGAAGGAGCCAGGCTATGTTTAGTAGCAAAGCTAATAGGCAGGACTTGTTCATGGACTAGAGGAAAGGAATGCAGGGAAATGAAAGACTCTAAGATGATTCTGTGCTGGGTTTTGCCTTGAACAACTGGGGGATGGGAGCAGCACTTAGTGACATGGCAGAGACTAAGAGAGGAGCCAGCTGGGGAGGCGGTGAGGAAACGGGGTCACTGAGGAAACGGGGTCACTGACATGCCCGTGAGACACGGTGAAGACGTGCAGCAGGCAGCCGTGAGGTGACTCTGAAGGTCCAGCTGGAGCTACGTGTGTGGGACCCGCCCGATACAGGTTGTTTTAAATGCCAAGGACAGAGGAGAGCACCGAGGGATGGAGAGCAGAGGGTCGAAGGAGGACGCCACTGGGCACTGACGTTCCCAGGTCTGCCGGAGGAGGGGCCCGCAAAGGAGACAGGCACAAATGGCTCCTGAGGTCAAAGGTGTCCCAGGAAACAAGACTGTTTCATTGAGGGGAGGAGTCTCAGTTGTGTCAAATGTTGAGAGGTCAAGGAGCAGAGGATGAAGACGAGACCTGGATCTGGCCACACACAGGACACTGGCGACCCTGACAACAGCCGTTTCAGGGGTGCTGGGGAAGGAGCTGGGCTGAGGATAAAAAGGGGAGACAGGCCACGGAAATTTGTTCTGTGAAGGGAAGCAGACAAATGGGCTGCCAGCTGGAGGCGGACGAGGAGTGTTGAGAGCGAACCTTAGGAGCTGGAGGAAACAGGCGCATGTCTGCACACACCGCAGCAGAGGGAAAAGCTGACCGTTGGCAAAGGCTGAGGGTAATTACGGGAGAAAGTTCCTTGGCTGGACACCAGGAGTGCGACTGAATGCCCATGGGGACGGGAGGAAAGGCGGTGGGCAGTACGGAGGGGGGTGGAAGTTTGGGAGGTGAAGCCCCGCATGTTCCGCAGTGGCTGTGGGGGAAGGACGCAGAGAGGCGGGGCAGAGGCACAGAGGCACAGAGGCCACAGATGAGTCGTGACTATCACGGGCAGGAAGGCGCTGCCAGCCGCAGGGGCTGTGGGGGTGAGGGAGTAGCAAGACTTGGTGACCGATCAGACACAGGGGTGAGAAAGACTGTGGCCATGAGTAGAGTCCAGCTTTTCTCCGTAGGCAGCTTTGTGGATGTGCCGCTGTCCACTGAGGGTGACCAGGAGCAGGGTGGGAGTAGATGACAGTGCAGTGGGAACACACACGAGGCTTGGAGGACATCCAAGCCCCAGTGTCCAGTCAAGCAGGCCCACGAGCCAGCACTCAGGAGCCAGGGCTGGAGCCGCAGGCCTGCCGTTGCCTGCACATGGACGAAGCCACCAGAGGGACGGACCCGTGAGGGAGAAACTACAAGGGCAAAGGCAGGAATCTCCGCGAAACTGTGGGGAGGACAGCAGCAGCGTCTCAGAAGTCAGTGGGATGCTGGGGAGTGAGACACAAGAGCCTAACAAGGACCAAGAAAAATTACCGAAAGAATAAAGAACCGTGAAAGCCTAGCATCTGTCAGCACACGAAGCAAACAATAACCAGTATAACTGCATCATCAAGACAAAGTGAAATTACGCTCGGCACAGTTCACATTGTGGAAAGATACAGAGCACGTTAAAGCAAGATTTTTATTCTTAAACTTAGAAATATTCCAGTCAGGGAAATTCAATTTGAGAGAACACTTCTGTTTTCTGATATAGGGTAAATGAATGATAATATAGAAGTATATCAACATACATAATATTTTTTCATAGTTCTAGATATTTGAAAGTGACTAACCAATAACAGGTACCTTTTAAACGAAGCTTAAGGGCAAAGTGGAGCTACTGGGCATGGACCCACGGCCCTTTAGTTAGACAGGTCTGCTTGCCTGTGCCCCGTTTTCTATGCTCTGTAAGAAATAAGTACAAAGAAAAAGAAAACCCAAGTGAAACCAAGGATACCTTTCCTCCATGGGATAGGCTGGGAACATTTTTGAGGTGATTAGGCTTGATTTGTGTCAGGCCTTGAACAAGAAGGCTTTTATGGCAGAGCTTATCTTTCTTAGTAATTGTTGCACATTCTCACTTTATAAAACGCCTGGGGCCCTATTTTACTTATAAAAGGGATTGGTGGGTTTTTAAAGAGCTGTCTTGGCAATATGCCAAAACAGCTGTTGTCTCTCTCCCTCAGCCCCCAGGAAAAAATGTGCATTGGTCATTATTTCCCTTTTCAAACTGAGCAGAAGTCCCTGTGATGCGTCTGTCACCAAATTGCCCCTCTACGTCTACATGGAGTGCCTCACCACGGGGATGCCAAGCCCATTAGAGCTGCAGGGGGAAGGGAAGGAGGGTTACAGAGACGTTCTTGTCACCTCAGACCTGAATTTAACTGACACACAGTGCCACTTCCCATTAATTTAAAAACAACTGCAGGAAAATATTCCTCAGTGCTTAAGCCGTTTGAAAGCCCGAGAGCCTGACAGCTGGACCTGTCTGCAAGGCCATGATGACGGCGTGTTCTGGGCCTTCCAGTAAGCACCATTCGGAAGGGGAAGCAAGGCCGAGTCTGCTGATATCTGGTAATCAGAATAAGAAATTGAAGCTTGCTTCCTGGGGGCAGAAGCCGGGCAAGATCTTTGGAAACACTTTGGAAATTAGATTAAGCAAGGACGCAGAAGGGAAATGTTTCAGCTGCTTTCAGACTTCTGAAGATGACTCAGAAGTGGCTACACTGAACACTTTGCCAGGAGACTCGGATTTGTTTTTGATTTTTGGCCTCAATGAATGAAGGATCTAAGCATGAAGTCTATTTCCTTCTTAGGTATCTTAGAAGTTAAAAACTTTTAAGCTTCTCCATAGTTTTTTCTTTTTAATCCTCACCCAAGGATATGTTTTTATTGATTTTAGAGGAGAGAGAAAGTAACATAGATTGGTTGCAAAGTCAAAAAGAAAGGGATTTGAGTATAATTAGCAAAAGCCCTCAAGTTGGTCATAAAGCAATTAAGAAGTGAGCCTAAATATTAACAAAAAGTATGCCTAGTAGCAGCTGGAGAAAATAAATTTTATTAGCATGCATCTGATCCTGTCCTAGAGGAAAGGTAAAATATTGCTTGTCTTAAATGATCTTTCTTAGAATAGGAAAGTCAAATGATAATTTTTAGAGAAATATTTAAAATATATGTTTTATTTAAAAAAAAAAAAAAAAAAGAGGCCTGAGCTTTTGAGAAAGAAGCAACTACGCCAGCAGATGAGGAGGCAAGCCCCCCAATCTCGGATGATTTCCATAACAGCCTTTACAGCAGTGGGGCCTTCAGAGGGACGCAGTCAAAGAAGAAAGGGAGTGCTTTCTATCAGATTGGCAAAAATTTCAGAGTAATAGAAGCCACTATGGCAAGGGTGCCAGGAAACTTGCATGCACTGTTGATATCTTCTAAATTGTATCAACTTTCCTGGAGGGCCATTTAGCAACAGATATCAAAAACATTTTTAACATGCACTTTGATTCAACGATAACAGCTGTCTCTAGGACAAATTTCTTGACCAAGCAAAGTACAAAAAGATGTAAGCCTGCAGAGATTTACTACAGTGTTTAATAGTGAAAAATTACAATCTAAATACTGTTGGCAGGAGACTGATTAAGGAAATGATAATACACAGTAGAGTACCATGTAGTCATTAAAAGTGATGGAGATTTATATACTCTACTGTGCAAAGACGCTCCTGTGGTGATTCAGTGAGGAGAGCTTCCAGAGTGGTGCCGTGAAACATTTACACACAGTTATGTGAACATGCCTATGGAAGGAAGTCGGAAGGGACATTTCTCCTGTAACAGGTGACTACGACTCTGAGATGTCTGGTAATTCTCTGTCCCTTCTTGTACTTTTCTACATTAATTCTTCTTTTACAAACACTGAGTACATATTTTTACCAAACTAAAGTCATTTTGTTTAAAAAAGAAAACACAAGTCCAAAATATATTTTTCTTTAAAAATACCAATATATATAAATAAAGGCAAATTCCTCTTATCCCATCATAAAAGGGCAATAAACAAACAAAAAATCCTCCCTTCATTTATAAGTTAATTTTTAAATTTATCTCTCTGGAGAATTTAAAGTATTTCACAATAACTAAGAATGTTTTCATTCACAGTTTTATTACCATTGAGGTTTTAGCTCCTGTAAGGGCAAAAACTGTAAATTACCTGTAAATTCTAACTATGTGGGGTATCATGAACACGTTACATACAAACCACAGTAAACATTGGCAGTGGGCCATTCTGACCAGTGATACAGCCCCACTTCAAACAAATGTAGAATATGGGTCCACAGGCATAAAAATCTATGAAGTTTCCAATTATATCAGTCAGAAATTATTTATATACTTAACGTTTTTCCTTCTAAGGGGAGGAAAAAAGAAGACTAACTCTCAACATGCTCAACCTCCTCAGAAACCCTTTCAAGTATTTGTTCCAACTATAATAAAAGGTAAGAAAGTTAACAAGTCATTGTTCTTGAGTAACAAGTAAGTTAACTGTAGGTGGGTGTTCCCTGTTTTTGGCTACCAGCTGGTATCACTGAAGGTCCTACTGACTGACTGAAGAGCCCTGATCCCAGTTCTTCTCTCCACTTAAAACGTCTGCCCTGATAAAAAAGCCTGGCACCACGCTGCGGTGGCGTGGCGCTCGCTGGGCTAGAACGTGCCCGTCTCCTAGAGCCATGAACCCATAGTCATTGTTCATTCTTTTCACAGCTGAGTGACTGTGATAAAATGAATGCTGCCTCCATCATAATCCGCTGATAAAACACCCTAATTCAAAGTGACTGATGAGCCCGTACTAAGCAGTCAGTCCGTGCCTGCCCACGGCCGGTCAGGGGAGTGCAGGGAAGGTCCCATTTCAAATTCTGGGCACACTTCCTCTGCTCCGGTCTGCTGACAAAATAGATCCCACTAGCTCTCCTTTTTTGGAACTTCTGGTTAAATGATATACCACCGTGTAAAATACAAATTCATATTTATCTTATACATATTCCATATGAAATAAAATTCCACAATAAATATGAATAAACAAAAAGTAAATCCAAAATACTTCTAAGAAACTGAAGGGCTTCACTTTAAGCATTTTCAACATGTTCCCTTTCGGGCCAGCAGATGTAGCTGTGAATCAACAATATAGGCCCTGTAGTATTTATTATAGGGAGCGTCAGCTGCTCTGGGTCAGCCATTAGATGGCACCCCCTTTTAAAAAACATCTGAGCTTATACTGGAGATTTAATACAACTGAAAGCAGCGACCAACAATTATTTGACCCTGAAACTGCTTCTGACCACACCAGTCACTTCAGTTACTTACTGAGTGCACAGACTTGGACCGCTTCTGTTTAACATTTTCTGACTGCTTCCTCGATGGTCGGAAGAATGGCATTTCCCAATAAAAGACAGTGAACGGTGAGAAAAGTTCATCAGTGGGTTTTTCTGTGGAACCTCACGGTTTTCATCAACTTTCTATATGAGGAGCTGAAATATACCACGTTGCTCTCCACGAGCCTCCGAGCAGGGTCGTCCACTGAGAATCTGCTCAGTCTTAAAGCCTAAGACATCCTTAATAATTCTACTGGGTGCCTTGTCTTAGCAGAGCCTGGCCCAGAGCAGGCCCACAAATGTCTTCTGAATTAACAAGTCAATAAACACTACTGCTTTCAAAAGATGTCCCCTTGACAGAGTGTCAGTGGTTCATTTTTCTGTGAGATGTTTCGGCCATAGAGATCAAACGGATGTGCCTAATGACCTACATGTAAGGAGAGAGTGTATTTCCAGCCTCCCTTTTTAGTTAAAGACATTAAGATGCTATATAAAAGGATCCTAAGTATCCTCATATTCAATAGTGTCAATCAGAAAAGAATATTTCTCCCTCAAATATTTGATTAGGCAGCAATCCTCTTATTGGTCCCATAGAAGTTCACGTTCTAGAAACTGAAATAGCACAGTCTAGTCCATAAAGCCCAAGTCTGCAAGCATATAATTTAATTTAAATAACCTAATTTTGTTGGTCTATGAAAATTTGCCTGCGCAGTTACTTCAAAACTAAAAGTTAGTCAGACTAGGAGAAAAGCAACATCTGTTTGTATATCAGTACATTTTGAGTAGAAAGTACAATAATGCCTATGTTTAGTTATGATTAAGCCAAGTGAAAAACTCAATAATGCCCGTAATAACTCTAATAATAATACCTATTACCCCAGCAATTCTCCCCTTCCTTCCCCCTCTACTGAATCACTCCCATCGGCATGCACACATGCCATTAATTCTCCCAACTTAAAAAATAAACACGAACTGTCTTGGCCCCAACTCCCCCTTCTAAGTATGATCCCACTTCTTTCTTTCCTTTACAGTAAAACTCAAAGACTTGCCGTGTGTGCTGCCTCCAATCTCTCTCCGCCACTCTCATTCGCATCCCCCTCCACTCAGCGTACCCATCGATGACTGCGCCACGTGCTAACTCGGTGGACTGTCAGTGTTGTCTCACCTTGAAAACCCGACACCCAAGGCACCATCCTCCAGGCCTTCCCTACCCCTTCAGTGGGCAACCTCAGTTACTCCCTTCCTCATTCCCCAGCCTCTAACCCTCAGGCGGGCCCAAGAGTTCCCTCCTCGGACCTCTCTACGTTCACTGCCTTAGTGAGGTCATTCTGATCTCATAGCGTTAAGTGTAGTCTATATACCAGTGAGTCCCAAATTATATCCTCACCTTGCATTTCCCCCCTGGATGCCAACCTTCCGCACGTAGCTGCTGGCTTGACTCTACACTTGGCTCCCTAACAGGGATCTCAGACCGACAGGTCCCAGAAGGAGCCCCTGACTTACCCCCCACATCTGCTCCTGCAACAGTGGTCCCCATCCAGTTTCCAGCTGCTCAGGCCTAAAGCCTTGGAGATATCCCTGACTTCACTTTCTCTCTCCCCTTCTGCATCCAATCTGTAACAGATCCTTGTTGCCTCTACCTTCAAAATACATCCAGGACCTCTTTCCCTCACCTCCCCTGCTGCTACCTGTTGCATTCCCCACCACCGTCATTGGCAGCTGTCACAGAGAGCCTGGTCCACAGAGCTTCCCATGGGCAGTTTAAAAAGACAGTCATTTGGAATGGATAGCTTTTTAGCTTGTAGTCTAAATTATATATATACATGCACACACAAGAGGCTTTTTAAATTTTTCCCATAATGTGTAAATATATTAATAATTTAAATAATAATTTTACAATTCTTTAACTGCTTTAGAAGAATATTTATATGCATGGATGTCAAAAAGCATAGAAAGTTGTTCCAAAGTAGATAATTTCACTGAACAAGTAGCTAGTGCCAATTTGTATAGAATGAACATTTGCTATGAATTAGTCATTTGTTAATTACATTTGAAGTTCCACCACCTTTAGATATGTAAATTACTTATATCGTTTAGTAGTCAGGAGGAGTTGCCTAGTTATTAGTAAGAATTTAGTCACCTTCTCTGTTGTCACTTCCAATTTAGATAGTGAACAAACTATACAAATGTGAGAATCGGGAAGATTTGGACACAGAAAGCAGGATAAACATTCCAGACACCAGTTACAGGACTGTAGTTACTTACACTGTGAACTCCTAAAGCCTTCCAGACAGCGAAGCTGATCATGCCAACCCCACACCATGCGTACAGGGAGCCCCAGCCCAGGGCTCGCAAGGCCAGGGAAGACCCACTCTCCGGGAGAGCAGCAGTTGCCAGGCTCCCCTGCAGGGAAGGCAGAAAGGCTGGGGTGAGAATCAACACTTCAGGAAGAATAAATATTTGGGGAGTGTTCAAAGTTAATGTAAAAAATAGCGATATCTACAAAAATACCCCCAAAGAAACCGTTCAAATTTACATAAATCCATTTATAACTTACATTCCTATGTTAGTGAGAATGAGCTTTTTCCCAAGTTATGAACCAAATATTTAGGCCTTTTGAATTGTATATTCCTGTTGTTTGCCCAACTGAAAGTTTCCTTATTTGTATTTTTCTTTATATATTGATATTCTTCAGCCCTTACACCTATGGTATGTACTATCCTATTCTCCTAGTTTGCTTTACTTTTAATTCCTTGTATTATGTTTAGTTTTTGCCTTTGATCAAAGATGCATTCTAATGCTTTTAAACTCACTGAAACTTCCCCTATCCCAAAGTTACAGTCATTTCTCTTTTCTGTTAGCTGTATTTTTTTCAATTGTCTCTTCTTTTAACCACTGACTTTTCAGTTCATCTGGTATTTATTTTGGTTTTGATGGGAGCCAACGATTCAAGGGAGCTCTTTCTCAAAGAGCTTAGCAACTACCCACTCTAATCAATTAATCCTTCTCCTCCCAATTTATTAGAGAAACCTGCATAGAGAAGTTTATTTATAAGCTATTTTTGTACAACTAACTTGTTATCTATTTTTATGCCAGAATCACACAGATTTAATTATAGAATAAAAAGTCTTTTTTAAAAAATTTTATTTATTCATTTTAGAGAGTGGAAGAGAGGGAGAGAGGGCAAGAAACATCAATATGTGGTTGCCTCTCACACAGCACCCCCACTGGGGACCTGGCCCAAACCCAGGCATGTACCCTGACTGGGATTTGAACTGGTGACCCTTTGGTTCACAGCCCAAGCTCAATCCACTGAGCTACACCAGCCAGGGCTAAAAGGTCTTAATTTCCAGAAGACACATCATACTTATTACTTTCTCGAAAAATTTCTTTGTTGTTTTTGCCAATTATTTCTTCCAGAAAAAATCCTAGAACATTCTTTTTTTTTTTTTTAATTGTTTTTCAGGTAGTTTTCTGCCTTTTCCCCCACCCCAGCCCAACCCCCCCGTCCTCCCCACTTCCCTCCCGTTTCCAACCCCCCTCCATTATTGTCCATGGGTCCTTTATAATTGTTCCTGCAAACCCTTCACCCTTTTCCCCTGAAATTCCCTCTCTTCTCCCCTCTGGTCACTGTCAGCCTGTTCTCAATTTCAGTGTCTTTGGTTATATTTTGCTTATTTGTTTTGTTGATTAGGTATTTGTCTTTCACCACCTGGCTTATTTCACTTAGCATAATGCTCTCCAGTTCCATCCATGCTGTCACAAAGGGTAGGAGCTCCTTCTTTCTTTTGGCTGCATAGAATTCCATTGTGTAAATGTACCATAGTTTCCTGATCCATTCATTTGCTGATGGGCACCTAGGTTGCTTCCAGCACTTGGCTATTGTCAATTGTGCTGCTATGAACATTGGGGTGCATAGGTTCTTTTGGATTGGTGTTTCAGGGTTCTCAGGATATAATCCTAGCAGTGGAATTACTGGGTCAAAAGGCAGATCCATTTTTAGTTTTCTGAGGAAATTCCATACTGTTTTCCATAGTGGTTGTACCAGTCTGCAATCCCACCAACAATGCACTAGGGTTCCCTTTTCTCCACATTCTCTCCAACACTTGTTGTTTGTTGCTTTATGATGGCCATTCTGACTGGTGTGAAGTGGTATCTCATTGTGGTTTTAATTTGCATATCTCTGATAGCTAGTGATGCTGAACATCTTTTCATGTGTCTCTGGATCCTCTGTATGTCCTCCTTGGCAAAGTGTCTGTTCAAGTCCTTTGCCCATTTTTTAATTGGGTTGCTTGTCTTCTTAGAGTGGACCCTTGTCTGAGGTATCATTGGCAATTATGTTTTCCCATACAGTTGGTTCTCTTTTTATTTTAATACTGTTTTCTTTAGCTGTGCAGAAGCTTTTATTTTCATGAAATCCCATTTGTTTGTTCTTAAAATCCTAAAACATTCTGTTGGGATTTCCCTCTGAACATTTGGTGAAAATGTCCATTCACTGGCATTTTCATTAGAATGACATCAAACAAATTAGCAAATGTATAACATTCTGTCTTCTACGTGGAAATGTATTTCCATTCTCTTGTCCTTTTCTGTTTTAGAAGTTCTTTATACTGTGCAACACATTTCTTAACACGGGTGTTTTTACACACGTTCCTCATGGTTGTGAATGTTACTGACAGCACACAGAAACTGTGTCTCTGCGTCCCACATGTGCCCAGCACGGGCCTAGGCCTGGTAGGTACTCAGTACTTGCCAACTTACACTGTTTTAGGATATGCCTTAGACCCAACGAAATTTTCAAGAACTTTTTAATAGCCATTTTCTGTGATAAAAACAGTACACCCCCGTATCTTACTCCTCTGTCCGAGTTGCAGTAGTTTCAGAGAGGCTCCCGAGAGCGCACACAAAGGCACCAAGTTCTAACTGGCCTGAATTCTCATCCAGAGGCACTACTGTGAACCAAATATGACTAAAGTGGAGTCAGGTTAAGTGCTTCAGCCTAAATTTTATTTTAGAAACTTAAATTAAAAATTACCTATTTCCCTGGGAAGGACAGAAATTATATATGTATTATATATGTACATACATTTTTAAAAGTCTACAGCAACCCACATTTGTTTGACTAAATTAAGTTAAAAAAGGTAGCTACATATTTAAAAAAGCCTAATGACATACCAATATTCCCAATAAAATCTTAATTTTTTCAAAGTTTTAGATATTTTAAAAAGCAGTACATGCTATATTTGTACATCAGTCTTCAGAAATTGATTGTGAGATGAAATGAGTTATTCTTAGTTATTGTCTACATACTTCCAAAAATGAACTTTTGTGGAAACAATATTAAAAATTGATCTATCTTTATTAAGTTTTTAAAAGTTTCGTCACAAGCTTTTTCCTCTGGAGTGCAGGTCATGTGACCTTCAGAAATCCTGCTCAGATTTTTCAAAATGAACGCTGGTTGATTTGCTGTAGGGAAATGCTGACTTGCTAAAAAAAAAAAAAAGAAAGAAAAAGAAAAGTTGCTTTAAAAGATCTTTTGCTATAAACACACATACTGGCCACATATATATTTAATGAAAGCTACAGTTTTCCTTGCTGCCACACTATTTTTTAATTTAAATGAGAACAAAAACATGTACCTATGGAAGTTGAATTTAGCAAATCATTTGCAGTCATAGTATTTACTCTCTCCAAGATAAAACAGAAAAATTCTTTTCTAGGTGGCAACTATATTTTTAACCCCTTATGCCTAAAGACATGGGGGTGTGCCAGCAGGTGACAAGAATGAATCTGTTATTCCCAGATGTAGGGATGATCAAGAGCAAACTGTTCAGTGTCTCAGAATGCCAGCTTCACACCTAAGAACAAAGTTCATGTTTTCAGTTTTTGTCAGTTTAACCTGGGCCTGAATCTGGTATATCAAACTGACATTAACAAGAATGTTCAATCTAGTTATTTCCTCTATAAGGTATTCTTATGATATATTCTTTATAGAGATAGCTGGCTGTTTTTTTTTAACATATATATTTTTTTAAAAGATTTTTATACTTTCTCAGAAGCTACAGCTATCGCAGAAAGATGACAACCTGTCTTTGTTCTCTGCCCCCTATCCACAGGGGTCTTGACATGGCTCACGGTCACTCTAACCATGCTGCATCGCGATGATTAGGGACACCACATTACTGTAGATAAGTAAACTGTCTGTGTTTACATATTATTCTAAATTTTGTTCAATTGTTTTAACAAAAGACATATAATGTGCACACTATTTCCACTCATAGTGCTTCACAATCATTTTATGAGACTGATGTTATACAAATGTGAGATGTACCAGTTTATCTCAATAACCTTGATCTATTTTAACAGATCAACCAAAGACACTCAAGAGTAGAATCTTTCGGCCACCTCAGCTTGCACCTTCCCTTTCTGTTTATTCAAAGGACAAAAAAAAAGAATATTCACTGAGCATTTACTATCGCTCTCCACTCCCAGTTTCTAGCACAAGACTCAGCTAAGACAGACATTAAAGGAAAGAAAGGTTCTCATCCTCCTAAAATAACAGCAGTGTAAGTAATCTGCCCCCATCTGAAAGTTGACCATTTTAAAGTCCTTTTGGGTTGCAATTTTAATCTGTACTATGATTAAGACCTAGATTCCCAGGCTAGTGGACAGAAGTCTATTTAAATAAAAAATTGCTTAACAATAGCACTATTTATTCCCCAGACATAATCAAAGATGGGTAGAGTGCCATGGTGAGCAGGTTGGCGGATCTCTCTGTGCCTTAGTTTCATGGGGACGACAGCAGAAGTTAGCACCTCACAGGGCTGTGATGGCGGTTCAACGACTCCTAACCCTGTGAATAGCAGCTGGCACATGGTGAGCTCTCAAATGTTCGGGGTTATCCAAGGGAACTCTCAGGCGGCGACTCTGAAGTGCACTGCCTGAGTGGCAGTGTTCCTGAACCGGCGCTCGTCCAGTATGCACTCATCAGCTGCTCCGGAACCCCTGAGCTCCTCCACAACCGCACCTCTCCCACAGTCTGAGCCAGTGGCAAGGCTCTGGCTCAGATGTTTTCCCAGAGCGGAGGCAGAACTTCACGTGTTTAACGGTCGAGAACAGCAGTGCTCAAACTTTCTGGTCTCAGGATCCATTTATACTTGGGCCTCAGTTTTCTGATTGTATGGATTATAGTTATCAATATTTAATGTATTAAAAATTAATATTATTTTTTTAATCTTACTTGATTCACTTTAAAATATACCCATTATAGAGTAATATAAATATATTTTTATAAAAAATACCTTATAAAAAAACTAAATTTAGTGCAAAGAAAGGCAATGTTTTCCATTTCTGTTAATCCTTTCAATGTCCGGCTTAGTAAAAGACAGCTGGATTTTCATATATCCACATTCCACATTCAGTCATCTGTTGCAATACGTGTTCTTGGTTGCAGTCAAACCTAGACTCGCACAGACCTGTGGCTAGAAATGGGAGGAGTACTGTAACAGCCTTCATGCTCTGGTACTAACCAAAATGTGACAAGCAGCTTCTTAAAGGGTAGCTGCAGTATGGAATCTGAAGTCATATCGGTAAATCTTTGTACTTTGTTACATTAAAACCCGTTAGTTTCTTTTGCATTTTGAATGAAACTTTCATCCATGCATCATGATCATTCAGAAAATATTGATTTACCAAGTTACACAGATCTTTACAATGCTGACACCATTTATTAAATATTTTAAAAAATCAGTTCATTAATATCACCACGAATCTCATCAGAAAAGCCTTTAAGTACTGAGCAGCTGTCAAGTCAAGCTCACAAAGGTAGATAAAAGTTTTCTGAAATCTAATTTTCATTTAAGAGCTCAAATTTTACCATTGGCAACATACACTGACAATTGCTTGCTTGAAGAGACAGGTCTATGTTCATTTTTAAGAAAATGTCTGTCATATACCCTCTACTGAATAACTATAGTTTGTCAGTTGTTCTTTCAAGTAAAAACAATACGCCATGAAAAAAAGCAGCTAGTTCATTGGGCAACTCAATTGCTTTTCTTCAAGAAAAACATCTTTCTTTGATACAGTGCACAGTGCTTTAGTAGTACTTCCCATTTCTTCACACAGAATATTAAAGAGGTATGTTCAGGAGTCAAGAGCCAATAAAACAATTTTACTGCTTCAACAAGGACATTCTTAGACAGTGATTTTTTTTAAACTGTAAGCACATGGTAATGAACACAACGACTGCGGGTACAGCTTGGGGCCACTGCCTTGATGACACCAAGGCACCAGCAGTCCCCCCGCCCCCATTGCTTCTGTACCATTAGATCAAATGTCTTAGCATCATCGTGAAAAGTTTTGACTTTATAGACCCCCAAGAGGGTCTCAAGCATCCCCAGCCATCATGTTAGACCACAGAGGGCATATGTGGTCATCAAAACTTAGAACCACAAAGCCAAAAGCAAACTTGTGAACACTTGTGTTTTTTTTTTCCCCTGAGAGAGAATTCTTACTTTTCACCAGCTTCTCAAAAAGATCTGTCAAAGGTTAACGTGAAAACTTAAGCTTAGAAATGAACCCAAACTCTACTCTACTATTAAAGCACCACTATTAGGTCTTACTAATTTTTGCCACAAGATATATTTCTGCTCTGAAAATATTATGTAATATAGGTGGAAATGGCCATGCAGTTCATAGGAATAATTTGGGAAGTTCTGCATAAGCCCTGAGTAATCAGAAAGGGACCCAGATACACTTTAAACATGGTCTCTTACCATTACAGTGTTCATAAGGCTTAAGTATGGTTATTAGCTTATTAAAGATACATAGAAAGGGAAAGGGATTCAGTTGGTTTTTTATTTTTTTACATGACACTGTTCTTCTAGAGCAAACATCATATTGTAATTATGTAGTTATTTGTGTGAATATTTACTTAATATCTGTCTCTTGCACCAGATACTTGTTGAAGCAATAAAGTATTGTAACAGATAAATAAACCAGGAGAGGGCAGAGACAGAACAATACCTAAGAACAAGTATCTGTGAGCAAATGTGAGGACAATTTCGCAACTAGGTAAATGCACTACACATGACCACAACAGTGACTGCTCAGTCTTGCTTTTGGAGTATGGTTTTCTGCCTGAAGCATGTTACAGTCATTCAGTCAAAATTTACTGAGCACCTACTGTGTGCCAGAAAGGGGGGCTGCAGCGATGCACAAGCACATATGATCTCTGAATTCAAGGAGCTGACATGTTTTCCATCCACACTAAAATGTACTTCATTTGGACACGTTAGCGTCTCTGCAATAGAAATGCCCCTTGCAATCAATACTGTGTCAAGAGTTTAACTGGCATCACTTTTTCTTTCTCAGTTGTACATGGACTGTTGGGGCCTCTTACAACTGATAGTGAATTACCTAGATTTAGATCTAAAATCGTGTTGGAAATAGAAAATGTACTGGTTGAACTTTCAAAGTCTTGTTCTGCTAAAATTTAAGAAAGCACATATTTAAGTACCTTTTTTTAAGAAAGACTTGATTAATTTGTGCACTTCTTGAAATCATGAGGTGTACATAGGTTTGCTTCTAAAAGCACTATGAAAAGCCATGAATATTTTCTTTATTTATCTTATACAAATTTGCTACCATTTACTTGTAAACAATAACAATGCTACACATGGATTTTGGTGTTACAGACCTTATTGAACCATTCGGGGCTTCTCTTTTTAGCCAATGATAATGTTGTAACAAATCCAGCTAGCATTCCTGCGGCAGCAACAGTACCTAGGAAAAGTCCACCTGCCAAGAGTTTTGGGGGTAGGTGGTGGAGGATGGGGAGAGAGATTAAGGCAAGGAAAAAAAAAAAAAACCCTGCAGTTAAAAAGATGTTCACAGTTAAATTTTAGGTACTATTTAAATTACATTCAAAATTACTTTTGAAATTCCAGAAATGACGGCTAAGCAACTCCTGCCTTCATTTATCAGGGATGAATGATAGGGCCTCTGAAACCTGCATGACCTGAGGTCATTCTGAGATATCATTCCTAAGTACAGAGAATGGGCACAGGGACTCTTCACAGGGACAGATGGATCTTGAGAATATCATGCTAAGAAGTAAGTCAGACAAAAAGTCAAGAACCATATGATTTTACTCATAGATGGGATTTAAAACTGAAAGCAACAAATAGCCAAGAACTCATAGACACAGACAACAGTATGGTGGTTACCCGAGGGAAGGAGGGTGGGGGACGGTAAAGGGGTCAAATATAAGATGACGGAAGGAGACTAGACTTCTTCCTGTGTCTATACAATACACAGATCATGTGTCCCAGAACTGTACATGGAAGCCTACAGGAAAAAGGAGGGCGCGGGAGAAACCGCAGAGGGCATGGGAGAAATGCAGCACACAGAACGGCTCGCGGAACCAGTTCCACCCCCAGCCCGCCCCGCGACCAGGGGAGGCTCCACCTGGCACGAGCACGGACCCACCGGGGCCGCGGGACCCCCAGGTCTAAACTCAAGGGCAGACTCAAGGGAATTTCTCCCAGGGCGGGTGACAGCGGGAATGTCCGCTCCAGCGCGGGCAGAGCCCGGGCTGAGCTCGCCCGACCCCCGCAGCTCACCGCACCACACCTTTAACCAGGAAAAGCCGGTCGTCAGTGGATCCCCGAGCCTCCAGCCCGGAGGACCGTTCCCCAGCCTCAGGGGCCGCAGGCTCCATATTTGTAATAAAGCCTCCACTACTGTGTCCGGCGACAACTGGGCCCGGCTGGAAGCGACAGCGAGGCGGAGGAGAAAGGTTCCGCTCTCACTTTCCCGTGTACGACCTGAATATCGGCCCGGGGACCAATCGCGGCCCGCACACATTTTCTCTTTCCTAGTGGCCGGGAAGGGAGACGGGGTGGCTGCGCTCGGCTTCCCTAGCCCGCCCCGGGGCGGTGTCGGCCAAGGCCGTCTGCGGGTCCTGCCTGCTTGAAGACCCTGGAGCTCGTACGAGGGCTTGGCCAGCGGTAACATCCCACTATTCTAAGAAGTAGGCTTCATTTTTTAGTTCTGTTATTTTTTTCGGAAATAGGTGCAAATGACAGGTTCCATCCCTGGAAGAGAGTCAGCTCTTGGGTAACACGCCTCCTTCCCTGCGGAGGGGAGTGAATGGCTATTACAGCTGAACGGAAGTGAAGGGTACGAGCCGGCAGGGAGAGCAGAGCCTTGAGCGGATCCAGCCTGGAAAGGCTGCAGCCCGCAGACAGGCCCGCTCTGCAGTCTGGGAGCTGATTTGCTAACGATGGTGGATTTTGTGAATGGCCAATGACAGGAGAAAATCTTTTCAGCCTCTCAAACACAGACACATGACAAAATCTTTTAAAATGAGGTGACCTGTCACTTGTTCGTTATTCTCAATCAAAAAAAAAGTAATGAACTTGGGATGGAAATCTTTATTCATTTTTATTTTTAAATATATTTCATTGATTTTTCTATTACAGTTGTTCCAATTTTTCCCCTTTTGCCCCTTCTATCTGGTACCCCCATTCCCTCTGGCAATCCCCTCCCTTAGTTCATGTTCGTGAATCATGCATATGTTCTTTGGCTACTCCGTTTTCTATACTCTTCTCAACATCCCCCTGTCTATTCTGTACCTATCAATTTGTACTTCTTAATCTCTGCACCTTTCCCCCCATTCTCCCCCTTCCCCCTCCCAACTGATAATCCTCCAAATGATCTCCATATCTATGATTCTGTTTCTGTTCTGCCTTTTTGCTTAGTTTGCTTTTTAGATTCAATTGTTGGTAGTTGTGAATTTATTGCCACTTTAATATTCATAGTTTTGATCTTCTTTTTCTTAAGTGAGTCCCTTTAACATTTCATAGAATAGTGGCTTGGTGATGATCAACTCCTTTAGCTTTACCTTGTCTGGGAAGCACTTTATCTGCTCTTCAATCAAAATGATAGCTTTGCTGAATAGAGTAATCTAGGTTGTCTTTGCTTTATATCATTTTGAATACTTCTTGCCAGTCCCTTCTTGCCTGCAAAGCTTCTTTTGAGAAATCAGCTGACAGTCTTATGGGAACTCCTTTGTGGGTAACTCTCTGCTTTCCTCTTGCTGCTTTTAATATTCTCTCTTTATCATTCACTCTTGGCATTTTAATTCTGATGTATCTTGGGGTGGTCCTCTTCTCATCCATCTTGTTTGGGACACTCTGTGCTTCCTGGACTTATAATGTCTATTTCCTTCACCAAATTAGGTAAGTTTTCTTTCATTCTTTTTTCAAATAAGTTTTCAATTTCTTCCTCTTTCTCTTCTCCTTCTGGCACCCCGATGATTCAAATGTTGGTATGTTCGAAGTTTTCCCAGAGGCTCCTTAGCCTATCCTTATTTTTTTTGGATTCTTCTTTCTTCTTGCTATTCTGAGTGAATGTTTTTTCTTCCTTATATTGCAAATCATTGATTTGATTCTCAGCTTCATCCACTCCACTGATGATTCCCTGTAAACTTTTCTTTATTTCACTTGGTGTAACCTACATTTCTGCCTGGATCTTTTTTATGCTATTGAAGTAGCCAATGAGTTCCTTGAGCATCCTAATAATCAGTGTTTTGACCTATGCATCTGACAGATTGCTTTTCTCCATTTTATTTGGTTCTTTTCCAGGAGTTTTGTTCTGTTCTTTCATTTGGGCCATATTTCTTTGTCTGCTCAGTTTGGCAGCCTCTCTACGTTTGTTTCTATGTATTAGGTAGAGCTGCTTCGACTCCCTGTCTTAGGGGAATGGCCTGTTATAGAAAAGTGCACCTATAAGTTGGATGGGGTGGAGCCTTAGGTAATCCCCAGGGCAGGGCCACCCATGTGAACCAGGCTGATGGAGTCTCAGATATGGTGTCACTGCTCTGTGGCTCTGTGTGTGGGGAGGGCTCAGAAAGGGGACAGTGCCACTGCCTGGCCTGTGGAGTTTTGTCTGGGATGAAGATAACCCCCAACACTCTCCCTGATGCCAGACACATCAGTTTCTCCCCATTTGCCACTGGTGCCCTTCAAGCTGTTGCCCTTGTACTGCAGCCCAGAGGGAGTGAGTCTGCGTAAGTCCTAAGTCCATTGCAAACCCTTTAAGAGGAGATGCCTGAGAATCCCACAGTTTCTTCCACCACCCCAACCTCCGCTGTTTTTACAGCCAGAAATTCTGGGGACTTATCTTCTTGGCACTAGAACCCAGGGCTGGGTGGTCTGGTGTTGGGCTGGAATCCCTTGCTTCCGAGGTATCTCTCCCAATTCTTATCCAAAACGCATAGGTGTAGAACTGCCCATTTTGTCTCTGTGTGTCTCTATGTGTCTCCGCCCCTTCTACCCTGCTGGATGAATGTGATTTATTTAATTCTTTGGTTGTCGGACTCCATACAACTCAATTTTCTGATGATTCTGGGTGATATTTGTTTTGTAGCTTAGTTGTAATTTTTGCTGTGGTTGTGTGAGAAGGTAAGCTGTGTTTACCTCTGCTGCCATCTTGACCAGAGTCCTTTATTCATTTTTATATTCCCCACCTCTCGGTGTATTCCCTAGTCGTTCATATTAAATAAATATCAGATGAATGAGTAAATGAATGCATCAGTTTTTGCATTAGTTAAATGTAATTAGTGGCTCAAACCTGGGCTCAGGTCCTGAGCCACTTTTCAGCTACATGAACTTGGTTGGGTTACTTTGGCTCTCTATTCCGAAGTTTCTCATTGGTAAAGTAGAGAAACCGATAGTGCCTACCTCATCAGCTTGCTCAGGTTGACTTGTTCAGCCCAGCTATTAAGTGGCAGAGCCAGGATTTAAAAGCAGCTCTGCTGAGTCCTCACCCGCTGCCCACTGGTCCTTGAGCTGGACCTTGATAACTGGAATCACCTGGAAGGGCTTGTTGGCCACACACAGCTGGGCCTCACTCCCAGAAGTTTGGATTCAGCTGCATTAGGGTGAGGCCCAAGAACTTTCATGTCTAGTAAGTTCCCAGTTGATGCTTATGCTGCAGCTCCAGTTGGAGAACATCTTCTCTCTGCCACATTCCTCCAGGTACACTTCTTAAAATCCACTGTAACACTTAGAGAGAAAATGTGCGGCTTCCTCCACTCACCCTGTCCTTGCCATCTCCCCAAAAAGCACAGAAACATTTTGTGTTAAGGATTTGTTTTACTGTTTACTGAAAGGAACAGGAGAGACAGATGATGACATCTTTAAATCTAGGGACAGCACAGCATCCTGTACTCCACAGCTGTCTCTATTTTGAGACAGTAACTACAAACCCTGCTTTTATTCTTAAGGATGCAGCCCACAAATTTCTACCTTTCTAAATGGCCAAGTGAAAGACAATTTTACTCCTTCCTACTTTCCCTGAATACAGAGGGCGGAGGTGGCAATTAGAGTAAACCAATGGGTAATCTTTGCCTTAAGTGAGCAACTTGCAATTTGAAGATCCTCCCCACAGGCACACTCGGAGGAGGAGGGCCTGAGCACTCCTTGGACAGGGCTGGCTTGTGGGAAGCTACCACCCATTCCTCACTTGCCCCAGGCTCCTGCTGCTTGCTCTATCCCGGGTACTGGGAGATGAGGGTTCCAGGGCCTGGGACACCTGCACAGTACAGAGATGGGGAGTTCCTGGCCCTGAGATTAGAACCACATTCCAAGCATCCCAAGTCAGAATGCTTAAAGAAAACATACTTTAAAGACAGTGTTACTCAAGGTCTCATCTTCTACAGCGCACGCAGTTAGGTACCTCAGGTGCCACCTGGGTATCTGACCTGCTTTAGGAATCCCCAAATCTCACACAGCCCGGTTTCTATAGGAAAGCATTACACCAGTTCCAAGGTAACTTGGAAACATTTGGAGCACAGTCTCTACAAAACAGGGATGCTAGTTCTGGAAGAGCAATAGAAGCATTTCCCACTGTGGAAACCAGCGATCGGAAAGTTGTGCCGCTTCGGCGCTCCGTGCAGTTCGAGCAGGCCTGTCATTTCCGTGGAAGCGTGATTCCCTTTTAGGAAGATGTAACGGAAATTTCTTGCAAGCCAAAGGGGCTGCTGGGAAAGCAAGTTTCTCCGAGACACACTCTGTTGCTATTTTGGTGTTTGTTTTAGCCAGTTGAAGTCTACACCAGTGATGCATCCGACCGCATTCTTACTTCAAACATTTTGGCCCCTGAAGATTTTATTTCAAATTTTGACAGCTGGAGACCTGCTAGTATTCAAGTTCCCCACACTTGGGTAGCCCTCACTCTAGCTAGTTCCAAATGATGGGGTTTTCTTCCATTTATTTTTAAAACATGTTTTTGAAGCTTCAGTTTCTCTCTGCTTATGACATGAAGCTGAATTCTTTCTAAAACCTGACAAGAGTCACTTATTGGTCATTCTTCTTCCCGCTGCTTGATACAAGATACTTGTCCAGAATATAGTGCAGAGATGTTTCAAAGTTAGGGACTAAGTGTGTACATAGAAAAAAAGATCTACTGGACTTTACACTGAATTATTAGCAGAAGCTAACTTGAAGGAAGGAGGGAGGTAAAACTTACTAATTCAGCTATTTTCAGCCTTTTTCATCTCATGGCACTCATTAATTACTAAAATTCTGCAGCACATCAAAAATATATTTTTTCTGCTCTGACAAAAAAAATAGGTATAATTTTGACTGATCTATTAAAAAAATGGTAATTACCTACCCTTGTTGCTCCAAAGTGACTTTTCAAAAAAATAAAATAAAATCAGATGTCTATACTTGTATATAAGGATTTCTGGTACCAAGAATTAACCAATCAGACACAACCTTATTATGATGTGACCAATAAGATGCAACTCTATTACATGACCTATATTTTATGGTTGAAGACAGGGCATTCATACCAGAGACAGCTATTATCATTTTTTTATCTGACAACCTAAAGGAAGAGAGGTCAGTGCCCCTGACTAAATAGTTAGGTATTGGCATGATTTTAAAATTCATGCAGCACACAGGTTGAAAATTGCTGTGTTAATTATATTTCTCCTACTTTCTGCCTTAAGCAAAATGCTGACCAAAGCAACATTTTTATGTATTTCTATAATATTTGAAAATGTTTTATCAAGGGACTTGTGTTACTTTTGTGAAAAGGACAAAAAGGAAAGGAATGTAGCCCTGGCCAGGTAGCTCGTTCAGAGCATCACCCTGACAGCAAATCGATGTTTCTCTCCTTCCTTCCCTGTCACTCTCAAATCAATCAACAAAAATTTAAATAAAGAAAGAAAAGAAAGCAATAAAAATACTTTAGAAATATGTCACCTTACTTAAAAAATTTCTTTGTTGTTTAAATAACAATGTTACATAGGCTTCCAGGGTACCTCACCAAACCCTCCAGCAGGGTACCCAGCCATGAGATTCCTCCAGGACAGCAAGGAGGCAGGAGTTTCTTACGTCATAAGAAAGGACTCTGAGCTGGCCAAGAACCCATGCAGAACTTGTACCCCCCAGTTTACTGTTCTTACAGCCTCTTGAATTCTTCCCAATAGCTGCTCTGGACTCCCAGAGTTATAGCTGCTTCGACCTGCGCTACAATCGATGCTGTGCAATATAAATGGTAAGCGTGGTAATAATTCCTCTTCCCTGAGCTGAAACTAGACTTCCAAAGCTTGAGTCTCATTGCTCACTTCCGGCATCTCATTACTTAGCTCTCAGAATTGTATTGTATAACTGTCCCCGGTTGAATAATAGAAGTCTGTCTTCATCAAGGTAAGTGGAAGTTGCCGTCATAGGCTACTTCCCTTCCATTTTTCTTTATTGTAGAGAGTACCTTTCCTATCTCTTCCTATGCCATCAGGTGAGTCATTACTGTTAATGATAAAGCAGAAATCACTTTGAAAGCAGTTGTAGTTCATCAGCCACTAGACATTTTCTTGTAAGAGTGGGATGCATATAATTTCCTTTAACTACATTCTTCTATCTTCTCGTGAACATCAAGTGTGATGACGTATGCTCAGGCATTTTGTGGATTGTCAAGTGTTCTGACCACATAAAGCATTGCTATGTCTAGTCCCATGTGTGTCCCAGTCGTAGAAGAGTCCTTTACCGTCGCCAAAAGCTCAATGCATTTCTGTCTCCGCATTACCGTTTTGCCAGGACTTCATACTCAGGCACATGTGTTTTGCTCACATTTCCTAATGAGGTCCATGATATCAACCATGGTGTCGTCAATGTTTATTATGTTTATCGTGTGCTGATTTTATTAAATATCCTCTCCTATTCTGATGTTTTAAAAGTATAAGCTGCAACATTACCAAAATACAGTATAGGACTAATAATGTGCATGATGAGAGAGTGACTACATGTTCTAATGAAAGCTTTCATGATCAAGTGCTGTGCTTAGATTGATTTGTTTTCACTCGTTCAGCGAACGTTAACTGAGCCCCTGGTCTGGTCTTGGGCCCTGGGTTTCCTGCGGTGAAGTGAAGAGGCACAACCCTCAGCTTGTTGTGCTTATAATTCCGTGACCTACCTTTTCTAAGGAAGTGAGAGTTTTGTCATCCTTTTTATTTCAACCTCTGTGGTTGGTATTCTTTCTAACTGTGCTTCTTCTACTTTCTGCATCCATAAGTAAAATGTGGACTAAAGCAACCTTTTTATTTCTTATGAAATCTGCAGTGTTTCCGGTCAGCCCTCTGAATATCCACTGTTATTGTCCACGGGGGGAGAGAGGGCCCAGGAGATCAGTCTGCGCCTGTGCAGAACCTGGGCTGACGGGTGTCAGCATGCAGAGGGGGCTGGGGGGGATGGGGTCAGTTCCCAGAAATAGGCTCAGCAACTGAGGCCCTGGCAAATGACTGGGGAGCAGGTAGGCTCATTCTGGGGGACAAAGCACGTGCCTAGGTAAGTCATGGCAAGACAGAGACACAGTCCAGGTGGTCTAGTTGTGAGATGGAATATAAGGACTTCTAACGAGGTAGCAGGGCATCGCCTCCAGGCAGGAAGGCTGGCATCACCAAGAGATTCGTCCGTGGGTAGCAGCATCCCATCCCTACACAGAACTGGAGATCCAGAGATGGTAACTGGTCCTTGCAAGGCACAGCGCCAGTTAAAGTAGCGAGGGCACTGAAATGAGGCCAGGGTCAGGAGCCCAGTTATCAGACCCAGATCACCATGGTGTTGAGTCAGTGAGGTGAGTTGCATGGACCAGGGTCCACAGACAGAGCCTGATTCAGGTCAGGATGAAACCTGGGTCTGCAGATGGGAACCCGACAGGGGTGGAGGACTGGAGGGGAGGGAGGGAAGCAGATGGGCCCCTGCATTCAGGTGTGTGACTTGATCATGTGCAGGAGGGCCTTGTCTGGGGTGGGGGCAGATGGGGCTGGAAACTAGCCTGCATCCTGCATCCTGCTCACGGGGCCTGGTGCGCGAGGCAGGGCTGCCTCTATCCCCAGGAAGGGTCACCTTTTCTCTTCACAAAAAGGCAGCACGTGAGCATAATTGGCTTTGGAAACGTGACATTTAAAACTTGATATTCGCAGGCTAGAAGCCAATTTAACATATCCCAACTGATGGGAGTCTATCTTGTACCTCAATGTGTTAAGGCAGAATAAAAACATCTTGAGAAAAATCCGAAAGCATCCAGGCTAGAGTCTCGGAAACACTTTTGTGCTAAAAGTAGTGTGTATAGATTCAAAATGCCTTTGGAATCCAGCAAATAAGTCAGAAAAGTGCTTCTGACGAGTGTTAGCATGCTTACACCAGTTGAATTCACTTTATTTAAATATATATATATATATATGGCCTTTAGACAAATTTTTAAATAATTTTGGCTCACCAACTATTGCACTTTGCATTACAAAAGAAAGGTCTATGGTTACTTCTTGCTGGTCAGTCTATTTCCATTTTAGTCATGTATTTAAGAGATTTGACCCCTTTGATTGACTCTCACATATAAAAGGAATAAGCTCTTAGAATGTAATTATGTAGCATGATAAAATATTTCACCATACAGTAAATTACATACCATTTAAAAGACAGTGTTTTATTTAGGTCAACTGTACATGGCCCAATGCCCTTTTCAAAACATTCAAAGTGTTTGATGGATTCATTGCTGGGTGCACTATAAATAAAATACAGCCTCAGATTCCAGACGATGAAAATGGGCTAGGGTATACATCAAAGCCACTGCCATTAATGATGCCTCTTTCAAGGTGATAGAAAGAGCCTGGACTAGTCGTCTGGAAGCCGACGTCTGGGTGCCCAGTCCTGCCAGTAAAGGGGGATGATCATCTCCATGCCTCTTAATACGGGCTTTGTTTTTCTCCTCCGTAAAATGAGGGAAGTAGTGAGTAGATCAGCACTCTTCAAAACATTTCGTGGCCTACCAATTCCAGAAGCTGTTAGACATTCCTTGGGGGGGGGAAGTTTTGTGATCAAATCAGTTTGACAAACAAAATATAACAAGTTTCTTTGCTTCTCAAAGTCTTCAAAAGAATAACAGTAAACGATGATTCTGTAGTTATTTGCCCATGGAGTTCTTCGTTTAGGAGTATCTGGGGCACCATAGAGTGTAGTCTGAGAAATACTGAACTAGCTGGTTGCTAGGGTTCCTTGTGTTCCCCTGTCTATGATCTAGCTGCGTTTGGAGAAGGGAGGCTATTCTGCCTGGAGGACAGAGAGTGATGCTTCTCCTTCCTCTTGCAGCTCAAGGTCAGATCTAAAATGTAATGTCTCTGCTCTGCCTTTCGTGTGAACCCAAAGGGCAGTTGAAAGAGCAAAGACCAGGTTTCACTCAGGGGTGGAGGCTTTAATTCTACAATACTTCAGCCAGAAATAACCCCTCACTCTTCCGTGTCCAATTTAGAGCTCTTCTTCATATTCTAAGATAGAAGAGAGCTGTTTGTTGGGGTGGGGGGTGGGGGGGGGAGCCAAAATGGTCATGAATAATCTACTTCATTCCAACCAATTAGGAAAAAAGACACAGTCCCCAAAGCACATTCTGAACTGGTATAGTTGAGAAATCAAAACAGACTGACTTACAGTAGAATTAGACTTACTATTTCAAGCCCTGCTATTTATGTATCCTTATTTGGTTGCTTTTCACAGAGTTGCCTGACTGTGGAAATGAAAGTGACCTTGAGAGGTCATGTAGGAAATCATCTTGTATCCAGAAAGGACGTCACTGAAATTCTCCTAATTACAGATACAGCAGCAGGTCCATCTCAATTCCTGATTGCAGAGCAACCAGTTGGCTTGGGCACGTTCGGTCTCATCCCTGCATTCCCCTCCAGGAATCCGCGTGCTGTGGTTATCGGAGAAGAATGACCAGAGAAAGTCGGTGATGGCTGCAGGCCAACCGCAGCCCCAGTTCTGAGGAAAGCGGCTAGATAGAGCTCCACTTGCTGGGGTTTCCACGTTTCACGTCACACGACCCAGTTGCTCGGGACAAATAAAGCAAACCGGAGCAAGATCACCACTAACCCCAAAGGCAGCCATCTGCAGGCCAGCAACTCTGCCCAGCGGGGCCGCTCATTGCACGGCCCACCCCATCGGCGACCTGCACCGGACCACGTGTTCTGACGACTCCCTCTCGCTGAAACTCTGCTCTTCCCGCTCCTGTGTCCCGAAACTGTCTTTTAATTCCTCCTTCTCAGCCCCCCTTCTTCCGGCTGCCACACTGTGACTACAGTGATCTTTCATGGTACTGTCACGAGCCCTTATGGCCTCTTTCAAAGAAATGGAAAAAAACAACCCCCCCAACATAAAGTTGATCAACGTTAGACGGTCATCGAACAGCTGCACAGGTGCCATGCGCATCCCCACCCCCATGCCCTCCAGAGGCCAAGGCCCACGAAGAAGCCGCGAGCTGAAGGGCACTCTTACTTGTGGTGAGTTCTACCCCGAAACCCCGCCCCCAGCCCCTGGTGCATTTCACTCCAGGAGTCATGTCTGACCCAGGTCCTGGCTTCTCCCTGCGTGCCCTGCCCTGCTGTCCCCCGGCACCCACAACCGGCCTCATCACTGATGGGGGGTCCAACAGAGCTCTGGGTAACACTATCGGTAGACTCTGACAAAGTCCCTCTTGTCACAACTTTGACAGCGAGATGGCTCGTACTCAAAGCAGTGGAGCGCCTGTGCCCAGCGTGTTGACTTCTGCATCACCTGGAAGGAAACACCTGAGGCTGCGTTCACAGCAGGTCTCTCTCCACAGCCCTGGCTGCACGTGCTAGAGAGCAGCGCTGAGCTGAAGGGTTTGGATGCAGATGCTCTGGTCGCGGAGCGCGGCCGGGTGAACACAGCTCCCACCGTGCGGTGCGGACTGACCCACACAGGAGCTCTCCCTGCCGCAGTGAGATGATTCTTCCCGAAAGGAGCAGCTTATCCTAAACCAAGAGGGGGCGCTGCACGAAGAGGCAGCTATCCCAGGAGAACCTGAGGAAACAAAAACGTATGGCCCAGGGGTTGGTTCAGCATCACATAAATACTAATAAAAGTTTTACGAAACAGAATGGTCAAGAATTTTTTTGTAAAAGCAGCGCCCTGAGTGGGACTTGTCCTGCAATGTTGAGAAAAAAAAGCATGATAAATTACACGAAAGTCCTAGCCACAGCACAGAACTGGCTAGCTAGATCCATGGACCAGAGTAGTAAGGACCAAAGTGGACTTAAGTGTCTCTAATAGCTTAGTAAACAAGACATTTCAAATCAGTGAAGAAAGTAAAATAAAATGATTTGGGGACAACTGGACAATTACCTGGAAAAGAGAAGTTTGAATTCTACTTCATGTTACAATAAAACTATAAAAGCAATGGGAAAAAATACAGATGATTATTTATTGGGACACATCTTTGAGTTGGGGAAGAACTTTCTAAGCATGAAACCAAAGGAATAAATATAGACTGATTTGACTGTGTAACTCTCACAACTGCTGGGTGCGGTGTAGATTTGCTCAGTTAATTCCATCTTTCCTTTACCCTTGCCTGCCCCTCACTTACTGCGGGGAGTGGCCATGGGACCAGTGCTGGCCAATGGAAATAAGCAAGGGTCAGCTGCTTTTGTCTTTCTCCATCCTTCCTCCTTCTGCTGGGAATGCAGACCTGATGGTCAGTGATCATAAGATGAGAAACAAGAGAAGGGCAGCGGGGCAGGGATGTGAGCCCTCACACTGTCTGCGAACCCCTTCCAGCTGCTGCCTCTCCAACAGGTGCTTGTTATGTGAGGTAAGTCCTCTTAGTTTAAGCCAGTGGAGTTAGGATTTCTGTAACATAAAGGTCAAATTCATTCCTCTCTGAGCCTAACTAAACTTAAGGCAAAGCAGCATATTTTCATAAAAGGAAAAAACAAATCGGAAAAAAATATTTGCAAATACATACCATAAAAGTTAAATTCTTATTAATGTAAAGACCTCTATAATAACAGACATTTTATTTACCAATGAAAATGGGCAAAGAATATGAACAGGATGATTAAAAAAATTTAAATGTCCAATAAGTTTATGAAAAAATTTCAGCTTCACTAATAATCAGAAAAATACAAATTAAAATAACCTTAATGATATATCAGCTATAAAAATGGCAAACACTGGAGCAATTGTAATATCTTTTGGAAAGCAATCCGACAAACTGTCTCCACAGCCTTGGGAGGCTCACGCCCTTCGGAAGTCCGTGCGGTGAATGGTTACTGAGGTGCAGAGAGGTGCTGCGGTGATGTCTCTGGCAGTATTGTTGGTAATTGCAAAATTATGGAAATGGAGGAAATGGGCAATAATGGAGCTCTGCTTAAATAAATTGTGGGATTGTTCCACCTAAAAAAAATGTGTCCATTAACCTGCTGCCGCAGAGGCGTATTTTTTGACATGAAAGATGTTCATTATTCATTATTAAGCAAAGAACAAGTTGAACCACCCCTCAGCAAGGAAGACACATTTCTATTTTTGTTTCTCTGTGTGTTTGTGTAGTTATTATGTGTGTGAGAAATGGCATGGGGGAAAATAAATCAAGGCGGTAACACCATCCCTGGGCTTGGTCCACATTTTAAAATTATTGCTGTAATAAGCATGCATTGCTTTTGACATACGAAAATCGTTACTGCAGAAATGCTTCTGGATGAGCACAGGGTTGAAATTGGGGGATTAGAAGAATCGACTATTTAATGGGATCCGGCTGAGACCCGCGGAGGTGTCTGCCTCACGCTAAGGATGTCAGAGCCTTCCCGGTCCTGCAGCGGCCCTCCTCTGCAGGGTGGTTCTTTGAGCACAGTTGGAATCTGCTGTTGAGAGCTCCTTCGGTGGGCCTCTTCCGAATGGCACGTTTCTGCTTTAGCCCAGGCAATCACAGAAAACCTCATAATGTGTTAAGTACATTTACGATTTTGTGTTGGGCCACAGTCACAGCCATCCTGGGCTGCATGAAGCCCACAGGCCAGAGGTTGGACACCCCAGCTAGGCCGTTTAATGTAGTCAGCCACGCCAAAGCCAAGCCTTCCACTTCTAAGGATCCTTCTGCTTCTTAAGGTGGCTTTGCATCTCTCTGCTCTGATTAGTACAAGTGATTTAAAGATGAATTCTTCGAGAGTAATTTTATTTCCCTGATTCCCAAGATCATTGGGGGTTGGGAGGAGGGTATGCTTCATGGAAGCCCCTAAATATTGGCTGAGGGGTAACAGAAGTCCTGTAAAAAAAAAAAAAAAACAATGAGCATTTTGCTTTTACAGGAAGCAGTTGTGAGAAGGCGGTGAGCAACAGCAGATGATGTTCCGAGAGCTTGCTTCTGTGAATTCCTGTCTGACAGCTTCAAACTTCCTATTCTTCATATTTCTTAATCTATCAAGCCACGAGCAAGGGTTGAATTTCCTTTACTGTATTTCTCAGTCTCACTTCCGAGTAATAATAAAAGTAACTCTTTCCCTTAAGGTAATTATCAGCATAACCCTGCAAGAGCCACATGTGCCAAATTCTCCAGGATTTCTTTTTTCATGATGGAAAATATTTTAAGCTAAGAGCATGACTGACGATAGGGAGGCAGGTTGTATGGGAAAATTTATGGTAAGTGTATCTATTGACCAGGGTCCCAGCAGGAGATGGAAACCGCCCCGGGTGCTTCACCAGAAGATTTTTTTTAACGGAGGGACTCTACAGAGGAGCGGGCAGGGTTACGGGGACCAATGAGAGAGGTCAAGGCAGAGAGGCTACAGCGGTGGGAAACCATTATCAACCCTGGTGGGAAGGGGGATGGGGGCCCAGGGAGACCTGGCGTCAGGCAGAAGGCGCTCGCTCTCTGTGGAGGGAGGTGTAGCCTGTAAGGATGTTGCTGCTCCCAGATGTGGGCACCGAAGGAGAAAGAAAAAGAAAAGGCTTCTCTGCTTCCTGCCCCCTGGTGTGCCCCAGGGCCTCCAATTGGCTACATCCTAACTGAAGTCAGCTGAAGGGGCCTCACAGGGCTCTCAGGGGACCAGGGAAAGATGGGGAAGGTGGGGAAAGGATCTGAGGGCACAAGTGGGGAATGGCCAGCTCACTCCCCGAAGGAATGTTTTGTTCTTTGTGAGGAGATAACACATCGAGGACAGTTTGCACAATGGTTAGCTCTGCAGCCTCAAGTTCAGCTCTGAATGCTGTCAGGAATCTGTCATTTCCAAGAGGTTAAAAAAAAAGGGCCAAGCCCAGAGGAATTTTAGAAGAACATACTGCTGTGGACTGAATGTTTGCGTACCCCTAAAATTCGCATGCTGGAGCCCTGCCTCCCAGCGTGATGGCATGTGGAGGGGGGCCTTTGGGAGGTAATATGGGTTAGATGAGGTCATGTGGGTGGGGCCCGCAGGATGGGATCAGTGTCCTTGTCAGAAAGGAGGAGGCTCTCCACCACTGGAGGACACAGCAGGAGGTGGCTGTGTGCAAGCCAGGAAGAGAGCCCTCACCAGAACCTGGCCACGCTGGCACCTTGACCTTGGATTGCCAGCCTTTCAGCTTCCAGAACAAGGAGAAACGTATTTCCATTGTCCAAGCCCCTCTGTCTGTGGTAGCTGAGCTGATCGGTCATTTACCTAAAACTGAAAACATACATATTGAAGACAGTACCATCATTTATCAAGCCCCTGCTCACTGCCAGGCACTGTGCCACGTGCTTTACCTGCACGAGCTCATTTAATTCCCACACCTGTCAGGTAGGTTCTGTTATTCCCATCGGCCCCAGGAGGAAGCTGTTGTCCGTGGAGTTAGCGATCTCTTGCTCCAGGCCACACAATGGTGAGAGCGGCTTCTGCCTCTGGAGGGCGACTGTGGGGACCGGAAGCAGGTATGGCAGAGATGCCCGGGGTGCAGGGGCCAGCTGCTGGGGTCCTTAGCCACAGGAGGGCTGTGGATCTGAGAGACGACTAGGGGGCTGGTTGTGCAATAATGTCTGGTTTCTCTTGCTGGGGTGATGGGATGATGGGAGGCACTTGGTAGGTCTTGTTCATCACTGTATCCACCCTCCCTGGCGTAGGGTATGCGCTCAGTAACGTCTGTGAAGTAAATACATGACTGGTATCTGCTACGGTGGATGTTTGCAACTCACACTCTGCCGGTCACCTGTCTGCAGTCACCTTCATCAGTGGGAAGCACGCTTAGTGCTTTCAGAGCTGTGGCTTGGAGGTGTGTTTGAACATAGAGAATGTTGCCACTTCTGCTCTGGATGACTAAGGCCAGCAGCCCGTGAGAGAAGGTTCCATCAGGGCGCTCTGTTAGGGACGTGGCGGAGGCAGCACAGTGACAGAGCCAGACGGTGCTGTGGCACATGTGCAGGACCGATCAGACCTCAATGTCTGTGAGAGTTGTGGCCTGGCCATATAGGAAGATGGATGGGATTCAGCTCCAAGCAGGTAGGGAGGGACTAGAGAAAGTTACCCGGAAACTTCATGGGGGCTCGGGTCTCAACACGCCCCATCAGGCAGGATGTTGTAAGAAGTCTCCGAAGATTAGGTCATGCTGCCAACTCGAGCCAGGCATCTTCAAGGTTCGTACCCACTGCAAGGTGAGGACTCGGAGTACCGTGCCGTCTAAAGACAAGAAAGGCCACGGGTCTACCCTGGTGCCTGCAGGATCCCCGGAACAGGCCCAGGCTCGCGCAGGTGCGGTCTCCTCCAGGACTCGGCTGCCCGGCCAGTAAGTGATTCCAACACCTGAAAAGACAGCCCAGGTTTTGGGGGGATGATGAGATTACCCCCTCAGTGGGTGAACTGTATTTCCAGCCCGAGGAAAGTTTGGAATCAGGCGTGGAGATATTGAAGTAAATTAAGGCTTAAAACTCAGCCTTTTGCGTAGTTCAGGAAAACAGTAGAAATCATTGGTGAAATATGAGTTTGCAGGTGTCAGCATGAGAGATTGTCAGGTCAAGAACTGAAGCTTCCTGGACAACTGAGACATTTTTGTCTGTGAACAACTTGGCGGAGAACCGAGTTGCCCGAGACAGGAGACGTTTGAGAGCCGAGGCCGGCCAGCGGCTGGATTTCACTGTTTGTGGTGGGACCGGATGTGTTAGAGCAAAGACAGACTAGCCCGGTGATTCCAACTTACATTGTGCAATTAAGTAAATGGTTTTAGACTCATGGTTCAAATTAAGTACAAAATGGATTAAGTTTATAAACGAATTGGAGTATTTAAATGAACTTGAGAATCACAGTATTTGGAGTTGAATTTATTAGATTTATTACAGTTATTTAAGTACCGAGGAAGGCTTTGCTGCTTAGGATAGGCATCTGAAGTAATTCGAAAGGAGAGTAAATATATTAAATTTATAACAGTAGTTTTACATATCGAGGGACTTTAACTGAGATGTAAATGGCAGCGATTATTTAAGGGAGTTTAATCTGTTCGACTAGATATAATTGGTCATTATTGAAAGAAAAAGTAAAATTAATTGTTCTTGTTTTACTAGATGTATAAGTAGACTGACAGTTATGATTTGAACTTGGAGGCACAAGGAAAACGCAGTTTGAAAATCTGGGATGACTTCCTGCTCTGCAGTTCCCTACAGCTGTGGCCCAAGAGACTCGAGGATCCCTGTGGCTTCCTGACACTAGTGGAGGGGCTGCCCACATGTCCCTGGGGACAAGCAGTGGGACGTGCTGCTGCCTCTCTAGAAGGGGTCAGGGACCTACTCTACTTACAAGGTCAGAAGTAGGGCCGGCTCTGCTTCTGGGACAGAAAGCCATACACACCCTTCCTAAAAAGAAATGTAGTCAGGGACAGAGGCCAGCCTTGGGTGGAACCGGACAGAGCCCCAGATATCTCTCCCCACCCCCAAACTTGTCCACTGCATGCTCTCCTTAGATCAGAAACCAGGTCCCCCCTGGCTGGTGTGCTTCAGTGGACTGAGCGCCAGCTTGCAAAGTAAAAGGCTACTGGTTGATTCCCAGTCACGGCACCTGCCTGAGCTGCAGGAGCATGTTAGGAGCGTGTGAGAGGCAACCAATTGATGTATCTCTCGCACATGGATATTTCTCTCCCTTTCTGCATCCCTCCCTTCCCCTCTCCCTAAAAATAAATAAAATCTTTAAAAAAAAAAGACTCCAGGTCCTAGAGTAAAATTAGCTATTACTCTTTGTCCAGAGCTGTGGAGACCCCATTATCACGAAACTGCCCCAGGTTCATGTGGTAACTGCTCTAAAGGAACTACAGTCCGCATTTTAAAGGTCATGGGTATCACTCAGCTTTCAACAGTGCACAGCTCGGGGGCCTGACCGGCATGGCAGCAGGCACACTCCCTGGATGGCAGCAGTTAGAAGCGGAGGAGCGCATTTTGAGCCGAGGAGTGAGGCAGCCCCCGAGAAGAGTCGGGGTTGTAGGAACGACACACCGGTCATATCCCAGTCACCTGCCGGCTTCCCCGGAGGCAGTCACACTTGGGGACACGAACTACAAGCAGCATCTCCAAATTACAGACCGGTCGCAAGGCAGAGGACAAGCGTGACATGAATGGGGTGGGCACCTAGTAAGAACCTATTGGCTTGCGTGGACACCCAGGGGAAACCACTGGTGTCTCAGAGCTGGCTGTGATGAAGCGGGCACGATGCTCTCCTTTGGAAGAGATCATTCAAGCCTTTCGTCCATTCATTAATTGGGTTCTCTCCCTTTCCAACACATACATACATATATTCATTATGTTTTCTTACAGCTTGTCACTTGTTTTTCCATTATTTAATGGTGTTTTAGTAAATGGAAATTCTTAATTTTAATGAAGTCCAATTTTCCACCTTCCCCTTTATATTTAGTGTTTTTTTATGTTCTATTTAAGAACTCTGCTTACTCCGCTGATGAAGACATTGTCCTGGTTACCTTCTAGAAGCTGTGTGTTTTCCCTGTCACATTCAGGTCTGTGATCCATCTGGAATTGATTTTGGCACGCAAGTAGGGGATTTGGGTTAACTTTTTTCCATATTAATCCACCACCATTTATTGGAAAGACTCCTGTTTTTCTGAACTCTGTTATATACCAGTAATCTAGTTATTTCTTTTCACCAATACCACAGTTATTAAACTCACCTTTATAAAAATCTTAGTATCTGGTAGCACATCTTCCACCCCTTTTTCTTCATCAAGATTTTTTTCACTTTTCTTGCCCTTTGCATTTCCATATAAAATTTAAAAAGAACTTGTCAATTTCCAATAGTCAGAAACCTGCAGGTACTTTTGTGTGCGTGGGTCGGGGGAGGGGTGGCATTGAATCTACTGACTGATTTGGATAGAGTTAGCCCTTAAAATATTGAGTGTTCTAATCTGTGTACTTGGTATACTCTTTCACTTATTTAGGTCTGCTTAAAATTCTCTCGGTTACATTTTGGAATGTTCACTGAAAAGAACTGGTACATCTTCCATTTGATTTATCCCAATGTATTTGATGACAGGGTATTGTCTTTTAAGCTTCATTTTCTAATGTTTTTGCTACATATGTACAAAAAGTACAGTGCTTGTATCAGAGTTGTGTTACTGTCCCCCCGTTGGGGGTCACATGTCCTTTTTCTCTATTTACTGTTAAGATTTCCCCTCCTTTAATTCTGATTTTCATCAGTCTTAGGATGTGCCTGAGTCTGGTTTGCTTTTCTGTGTCTCTTGCTTAGGGGTCAGGATTTCTGGAATCTGTGGCTTGATGTCTCTTGTTAGTTTTGGGAACTAGTTTCTGCCCCATTGTTTCTCTCTCCCGGAATGGTAATTGACCACACATTACTACTTTCCATATGTCCCATAATCTCATATTTCTCTTTCCCTCTTTTCTCCATTTTCATACGCTTTTTTCCTCTGTGCTTCAATTTAGATTTTTGAACTGATCTTCCAGTTTGCTAATTCTCTCTTCTGCTTTTCACCTACCAGTAAATCTAGTTTTTGAATTCTCAATTCAGGTATTTTTCTTTTTGGTTCTAGAATTGCCATTTAATAATACTTTTTAAATAGATTCCAATTCTTGGTGAAATCCTCCATACAGAAATAGGGTTATAGTTGTGAGTATGTGAAACACGGAGTTTGTTCTTATATTATTATTTATTAATTATTATATTGTTTTCCACATGAACAACTGTAGACCTGCCTATGCCCCACCTGGTATTTTAATCTAGTTCTATGACCATTTCAGTCATAGTTTTTTTTAAAGTTTGAGTTTGAGAACCTCAGTGTCTGGATCATCTGTGTTTTCCTTTCTATTATCTTAGGTTTTTTTCTCTCTTGAATTTTGGCCATTGGTCATGTTTTCTGTCATGCCTGGTAATGTGGATGGAATGGCTGACATTGTGTATAATAAATTCTGGAGAGTCTAGGTGATGATTACCATCCTGTAGAGGGGGTTTAATTATATTCTGACAAGCAGATCACCTCGACCCAATCAGGAATTGAGCAGACGGGAGCCGAGTCTCAGGTTTTACAAGGGCTCTGAGTCATGCCACCCTCACTCCCAGGGGTAGTAGCCCTTCCGTGGTCTCCATTGAAAGTTTGGAGATTGTGCCAGGACTCTTCCTTTTCTGGAGGGTCCTGAACTCCAGGTTCTGTCTTCCCAGCACCACAAGACCATTAAAAACTTCAGTAGTGCAGTCACTTCATTTCTACCTATCGGACTATGTCTCCTTACTTTCAAAATAGGTCAGTGGTTTGAGGGGAAACTGCACAGGGAATGTGGGGCTCACTTCTCCAGGGTGCTGGCCCCCCAAATCCTTTCTGTTCAATAGCCCTGAAGTCTACTTTCATCTGCTTAGGCCAGCGAGACTCCTGCAGCCAGTGAGAACGATTTGTGTGTCTATCTCCCTCTCTTTGTGTATCTTAACTCTCTCTCTCTCTGTGTCTATATATCTGTATCTAAACTCTCTGGCTCACTACAATGCATTTTATTCCTCTCCAGACCTTGACCTCTTAAGTCCCTGTTTGCTTTGGTTACTCTTCATTGTTTCAATAGCTTTGGAGGGGGTATTTTTATAGCTGGGTTTTTTTTTTTTTTTTTTTTTTTTTTTTTTTTTTTTTTTTTTTTTTTTTTTTTTTTTTTTTTTTTTTTTTTTTTTTTTTTTTTTTTTTTTTTTTTTTTTTTTTTTTTTTTTTTTTTTTTTGTGCGGCGGGAGAGCTAGTTTGATACCAGCTATTCAGACATAGGTGCAAGTTGAGGTTTCCCATTCTCTAATGTTTAGAGAAGAATACCATGTTGTCAGAAATATGCATCGTGCAAAGGGACTATTCCTCGCTCAGGCTGCTTCTGTGTTTGCGGGGTCTCGCTGCTTGATTTGACATCTGACTTCAGGGAAATCTGCAGAGTCTGACAACTTGGTCGCAGCTTGTGACTTCCCATTAGTCCCTGAGGACTTGAAATTCCTCACGTTGATTCTGGGGAACAGAATGGTTTTCCTTGGCTGCTTAGCCGCTGCGAGTGTGGCTGCAGCAGCATCAGATGATCCCCAAGGGGCAGGGGTCAGCTTGCAGAGTCCAGGGGGGCAAAATACGCCTCTGAGTCCCCGCAGCGCAACAAGGGGGCGTGGCTTCAGCAAATGAGTCCCTGATCGGAGATGGCGTCACCATGCCTAGGGAAACAGTTTCCACAGGAAACAATAATAAAAATAGCATTATTTTTAAAATGGGAAGAAATGGCACTTTAGGTATGTAGATTTAAAAATAATATAAACTGACAGAGGAAATGTATGACAATTCAGCTGCTTCGGTTTTACAGCACTCCTCGCTGCATTCTTTGGGTTAGACCCCCTGGGACCACGGCTGGAAGAAGACGTGAGTGGTCCCTTACTTGTGATGTCCATCCTACGCTAGGAATATTTAGTTGAAATCATTTTAGTATCTTATTTGTTAATCCTAATTCTGGAGATAAGCTTTTTCCCCAATTATGTAATCCAAACTGCTGCTCTTAAAACTAAACTCCACTTCTGAATATGAGGGTATAGTTCCCCAAAGCCTACATGTGTTTGAATAAGGTTTTGAAACATCTTAAGCCTTTTCTGTAAGTTCAAATGTGAAAATCTGGCACTGCGATCAAACGTTGACACTTTTGGCCTGAGAGCTTTTTCCCTAAGGTGTTACGGTTTCCGTTTATCACCTCTCGCAGCTTTTCTTCTCAATTAATTTGTCTTTGGTGAGAGCAAATGAATAATTTTTCTTCAATATCTTCGACTTGTTTTCCACAGGGGTCCCGCAATCGCTCATCGCGCAGACCCCTTCCTCTGAACACTGGGTGGTCAGGTTCTGGAGTTTCAGACGTCTGATGGTGAGCAAGTAAAAAGTGTTTTCAATCCTTTAAAAACAGATTTATTTTAACAATGACTGTCTGCTTTCTGATAAAGCAATCCAGCCAATCAGAGACAGATTTGGAGGACACAAGGTCAGATGTGGATGCTGGGAAGCGCTGGGAAAACGCCCAGAAAACTGCTGGAGTCAGAGCTGGGTTGGCCACCAGCTCACGGGCATGAAATTGGTCTCTCACTCACTTCCTGCATCCTCCAACTTTACAGAGACAAAGAACTTTAGTATGCATGTGCAGACAACAATTAAAGGTGAATTCAGATAGCACCTCCGACCTGGGACAGAGCTGTGCCTAGAAAAGCCTCCAGGGTGAATTCTGGTTGCCTCAGACCAAGCGCCTCCCGCAAGCCAGTGGGCAGGCACTCAGAGCTGCCTAGCGGAGGGAAAGTGGCTGTCGTCCTTCCCTGAAGTCACGATGACCAGGGTACCCTTGCCGCTGCTGTTGCTCAGCAGTTATGGCCTGCGCCGGCATGTGAGCATCTGAGCATGCCCAGCTCGGCCTGCCGTTGCCAGGGAATTGCCGCATCCTGACGGACATGCAGACGACGGAAATGAAGAGACGGTGGTGTTAGGGATGCCTTGCTGTCTAGGGGCAGCTTCAGAAGAGCCAGGAAGGAATAACAAAGAAAAGTAAAAAAAAAAATACATGATGCTTCCTTCACGTCGTGGTAAAAGGAGACTCCACTTATTAAAATCCTTCCTGCCCTTCAAAGCCAGAGTTTAAAACTGGCTCCTTTAAGAAATCTTCTGGTTGCCCCCACCTGGAGGGAACACCTGGCTCCTCTCCCGCCTTTTCATCCTTCTTTGAGGTGGTGTGAACTCCGCGTGTGCCTCGTGTGTATTATCAGGGTGCTGAGGTCCTCGGCCAGGGACAGAATGTCCAAAGTCACTCTGTGCCTTCCGCAGCGGTCAGGAAATGACTGTCAACCAAGTAGGCTCTGATTTCAGATGACACAACTTTTTCTAAGTCTCGGTTTTCTCAGCTATAAAAAGGGGACAGTACCAGTGCCTCCCTAATTGTGCAAAGCGTGCATAATCCCAGTACAGAGGGCAGTGTGCTGCTGAGGACGTGGTACTCAAATACATGGATGGGTACGTGTGTACGTATCTATTCTGATAACGTTGATGCCCAGCCATCCTAGGGCCGCCTGGCCAGGACGAAGGAAGAGAGGATGGTGCCGGGCACTCTTCCCGGACCTTCTCCCTCACTCTCTCCTTCTGTCTTCTTCTATTTTTTGTGTGTCCTCCTCCCAAGAAAACCTGGCTGAGGGTAAGGAAACCCCACAAGAAAGCTTGTTGCATGTCATCAGATGCATTTACAAACACTCTCTTGTCACATTATGGAACCTGTCTAGTAACAGATTGTGCTGGTTGCTGCCTTTGTTGTCCTAGTCACTCAAGTCCTTCAGTTTACAGAGGCATCATTCCATTAAGGAGAGACTTACAGGCTAATTACTGGGCAGATTACACAAGAGTGGATCCAGAAACATCTTAGGTACCACGCAGAACACAGCAGCCCAGTACACGTTGCTAAGGCTCCCTTGCTTGGGTTTCTAGGGTAACTGGCATCTCCAAATCCCCGGGCTTGTATGCAGGCTATTCTTAGTAGGACGATGACAGTGTGCTCCAGGACCTGACCATCTGCAACTCTTTTCACTATTCATGGCTTGGCTGCCCTCCTTCCTTGCTGCCCATTCTTTCCTCAAACCCTCACACACTGACCCCACTACCCCTTCAAAGGGCTCCCAGAGGATAGCGCCCCGCCTCCAGCTTCCGGTGCTGCGTGCTCCCGCCAGACCTCCACGCAGCTCTGTTCTGCAGGGGCTAACTCCAGTGAGCACCCTGTTCTTTTGGAAACCTGGCTCTTCCTCAGCTTCTTTGGAGTTGCACCGTGGGATCTCTCCTCTCTCAACGATCCTTCCTTGTTGATTTTGCTCGCTCCCGCCCCTGTCCCTTAAATACCAGCATTCCCCACGGTTCTGCCCTGAGCTACATTCTTTTCTTGCTCTATATATGTATTCCCACTTGACTCTATCCACTCACATGCTTATTAAAATAATGGACTGATGCAGAAAAGTCGAATGGAGAAAATTTTTAAAATCATACAAAACATCACCAATGACATTTGTTATCTATATTTATGTATATAGTTCCATGATTTTATAAAAATTGGACCACTCTATACATGCATTTGATAGCACACTTTTTAAAGCTCTATAATATGACCCTGACTGGTGTGGCTCAGTGGATTGAGTACCAGCCTGTGAACCAAAGGATTGCTAGTTCAATTCCCAGCCAGGGCACGTACCTAGGTAGCAAGCCACGTCCCCAGTAGAGGACAGGCAACCACACATTGATGTTTCTCTTCCTCTCTTTCTGCCTCCCTTCTCTGTCAAAAAAATATATATAAGATCTTAAAAAAAAAAACCCTCAATAATATGGCTTAACTACTGTAGAGTTTTTACCATCATTTTAGGTATAGTATATTGAATTAGCTTGCTAGTGTTGCCGTAACAAAGTACCACAGAATGGTGGCTTAAATAACACAAATTTATTTTCTCAAAGGCTTGGAGACTTGAAATCCGAGGTCAAGGTGCCAGTGAGGTTGGTTTCTCCTGAGGCCTCTCTCCTCGTCTTGTAGACAGGCATCTTTTCTCTGTGTCTTCACATTATCTTCTTCTGTGTATGTCCGTGAGGACAGATAGGGCCCACCGTGATTAAAGAGCTGTGTCTCCAGGCCTGACTGCTGTGGCTGAGTGGATTGGGCATCATCCTGTAAACCAAAAGGCTGCCAGTTCGATTCCCAGTCAGGGCATGTGCCTGGGTTGCAGGCCAGGTTGCAGAGAGGGCATACAAGAGGCAACCAATCGATGTATCTCTCACACATTGATGTTTCTCTTCCTCTCTTTCTTCCTCCCTTCCCATCTCTGTAAAAATAAATAAATAAAATCTTAAAAAAAAAGACCTCATCTCCAAATACAGTCACATTCTGAATTACTGGGGATTAGGACTGGAACACAGGGATTTTGAGGGTGCAGGGGACATACTTCAGCCCACAACACATACATCTTAAAAAATGATGCTTCACTCATGCCATTTTTTCAAATATTTAAACAGTGCTATGGTACTGGCCTTTCATCCTTGGTTTTGAATACCTTGGATGGAGGATGAGCAGAGCTTGAGCAAAGGTCCCGACTAAATCGCCAGCTTCCGCCGTGAGACTGCCCATGGTTGGTTATTCCGGTGCCCAGGCCAGCAGCAGGTACACCAGGGGTTATTCCCGCAGCGTGGCCCCAGGCTCTGCTGTGTACGCCGTCCTCATGGCGATCCTTCCACTCCGCCTGTGGGCAGTTCGTAGTCACCTTCTGGTCACTACACTTAACATCGGGGACTGGTCCCCCCACATCTCTGCGTCTCCTTGTCTACAGCGCATGCCCGGGACTCGGAGGACGGGCAGATGAGATACAGCTCATCACCGTGACTTGAATTCACCTCGGGTACCTAAGACTTCTCAGGTTCAAACTTGACATTTTTCATATCTTATAGACTCCTTTTGTCGGCTTTTTTTCTTCTCAGTTTTCCCCTTCCGTACTCTTTTTTTTTTTTTTTCAGCCCACAAGAGGTTTTTCAAAACTTTGACTCAAGCTCACCAAACACTGCTGTTAATCTAGACATGCTGGCTTCATTGTTGAAATACCAAAGTTAAGACAATGGAATTTTTATTAGCCATTCTCCCTTTAGCCAAGAGGGTAGTAAATATTTAACAGAGAAGAGCTGATTGAGATCAGGCAACATGATGAAGTTTTTCTTATGGTGATAGCTTCGCACGGTTGAACAGAGCCATCCTGGGGCCTGACAAACATTGACATGTAACTGAGCACTTGACCCTGTTGACACTTTCCTAGTGAGTTACACATGCCTTCTCTCTTTTCCGGGTATTCCTCCTAACCTGGGTTTGATGGCGTTCATATTTTGCTGACCCTCAATAACCACCCCCGCCAATGAAATGCTGCTCTGTATCTCAGGACGCAGATGTGGTCCTTTCTCCCCAGCGGGGGGCAGGCCAGGAAGGGACTCACGAACTGCGGAATTGGAAATGTCAGAAGGACAACTCTCTTACGCTGGGTGGCTTCTGAAGGATAGATTTTTTTTTAAATCTGAGAAAACATATTGTTTGAAAACGCTTGTATTCCTTTCTAAACCAATCTGGTATGGAAGTAAAAGGATGGTCCTGTGTTCTTCACAATATATGACGAAATACTGCAGAGTTATGAAAAAGTTTGGATGTTAAAATGTAACAATCTTCCCTGTGTCAATCATACGGCTTAAGCTCTGGAGGCTCTTTTTCTTCTTTCCTCCTCCTTTTTCAGAGAGAACAAATATCCTGAATTTTCTGTTTGGCATCCTCTGAATTTTTTTGAAATTTAGTCTACATATATATAACCACAAATAATATCCTCTGTTTTAATTCACATAAAAACATAATATATGTAGGTAACCTTTAGCAAGTTTCTCTTTTTATTCCATATCATTTTTGAAATTTATATATTTATTCTTATAGTTTCCATTTTTCTATTTCACCCTGCATGGTATTGTGCTATATGAGTAATCCAGTTTATCTAGTTTCCCACTAATGGGCAATGTTTCAAATCTTAATTCTTTTCACTATCAAAAAACACAGCGCTTCAGTGAATGCACTGTACCTGTCTCTTCCGAGCAGCACGGGAGACCTAGGTGAGCGCCGTGTCCGACAGGGGAGAGGGCCCTCGTTCCACCTCCTCGCCGGCCCTGGTGGTGCTGCGGCTGGCTTTTCATTATCATCAACATTTACTACTGGCGTTTGACCTGGATAATGGGGACAGGATTGGAGGACACAAAACTAAATCTCAGTCTGCTCAAACTTTAACTTTGAATGGAAGTAGGAACAGATTCAAGTATTAGTCCCAGGTTTCCATAAGAAAAGAAATATTGACCAGGGGTTTCATTGGCATGTGCATTGGATAAAAAAATAGAAATTTATTTTTGGTATTAAAGGATGCTCACCGCCCTGGCTGGTGTAGCTCAGTGGATTGAGCATGGGCCTGTAAACCCAAAGGATCATGGTTCGATTCCCAGTCAGGGCACATGCCTAGGTTGCAGGCCAGTTCCCAGCAGGGGATGCATGAGAGGCAACCACACATTGATATTTCTCTCCCTCTCTCCTTCCCTTCCCCTCTAAAGATAAAATAAATAAAATCTTAAAAAAAAAAAAAAAAGGATGCTCACCAAATAGCCCTCTCTTATTTATCCACAGAGGGACTGTAATGACACTGAGTTTTGAATAAATCTGTCTCGTCCCCTCCTGATTTATTAAACTTCCATTCCTTAGCTTCTGCTCCTAACTGCAACAGTAAACTGCTGGGCCTTGGGGGTGAGCTAGCCTATGACCTCCTAAGATCCAGACAGGAAGCCAGCATGCGGCTCTTCCCCTCTGAGGGGGAGAGGGTGAAGGCCAGAGGTGGAGAAGCTGAGTCAGCATCAGAGCACTCTCCTGGGGAGGGGTGGTCTGAGGAACCCCTGAGCCAGGGGCGAAATGGCAGCCTGGGACTGCATTGGTTTCCCTGGTGGGACACAAAACTGAGCAGGAATCCGCAGAACGGTAATGCAGATCTGCCATGAGATTTCCACCGTGGGACATGGCAGAATGACTGGTACCTAACTAACCTCCTCTCCGTAAGTGGTTAAAAATGAATCAAGAGGTATCAGTCACCTGTCTGGGATGTTGGACAACACGCAGAAAATGGGGCGAGCACCGCAATCGGGTCAGCTCTTTGCCTGCGGGTGTTTTCTGGGCCATGGCGCACCAACAGAGCGGCTTATGTTCCTATAGCCGTCTCGCTGATTCAGGGAGGCAGAAAAACATGTTCTGATAGAGACAGAAATAGAAATAAACATATACATCTCCCACTAAAAGGAAACAGGCCTCCTTGGAGAGGGGACAGACTGCAGGGCTGGGACAGGGAAAGCGCAGGATGGGCCTGGGACACCCTTTGGGTCAGGCACTAGGGAAGCAGGTGCTCCTGGGATGACTGGGTCATGTCACATGATGGGAGTTAGCTTGAAGGGGCTCTTGCCAGCCAACTCCGGGACAATTTAAATATCAAAATAACTTTATAATAATAGATTACAACCCATTGATATCATAAATGCCTGTGAGACCATATTAATATAAGCAAACCATTGAATAGAGATATAAATGAGAAAAAAAGAAAGTTTTGCCTTGCCATAGCATGCCGAGAATGGGTGGGGGGACAGGAGGAAAGAGGAAGAGAGGGGAAGATGAGAGAGAGAGAATGAGGAAGGAAGGAGAGAAGGGAGGGAGGGAGGAAGGAAGGAAGGAAGGAAGGATGGATGGATTAAAATATCACCAATAGATACTAAAATTAGTGGGTACGAGTTTGATGAAGAACAAGATATTTACAGTCTTTGTAATTATTAATAACAAGGCTAACAAATACACTGGGAAATCCTGGTGGAATAATCTTATATAATGATAGAAATGGACATCACAAATATTGGGACAAACCAACATCACAGGCCTTTTGATCTGATGCTAAGAAAGACACAACATCACTTTACTGATACTCTTCTCAAATGCACTGTATGAGTACCACAGTAACATATGGCATGCCCTGCCCTGGCTCTCTTGAAGCATTGTCCCATAAACTAAAGGGTCACAGTTTTGATTCCCAGTCAGGTCACATGCCCAGTGTCATCTCTCTCCCTCTTCCCCTCCCTCCCTCAAAACATTAAAAAAATTTTTTTCTTGGGCGAGGATAAAAAAATTTTTTTAAATGTATGACCTGATTTTTTTCTCAACCTATCTAAATGAGCAAAATAGAAAAGTTGGAAACAATCCCAGCTTATTAATAAAACTTATACCTATGTTGTTCCCAAGAAGATGTAAGATAACTAAAGTATAAGTTATTATGCTATGTTTTGAAATAATTTTAAACTCAAAAATAAGTCTGTACCAAAACAAATTAAAATGTCTCTTATGGTATAATATTATTATAGGAATAATAGAAAGATATAAAAATGAAAATTTCTAGAAAATATATTTATACTGTTATTGCATTATCTTTAATTAAGAAAATCTATGATATTTTTATACTCCAAAATGAATAACCTTTGGATTCTACTCATATGTAGCAGAGGTCTGTGGGAGAATAAGAACATCATTTTATGAATTAGCAATCTGTCTACTGACCCCCAGGAGAAACCTTCATAAGTAGAAACTCTCACAAAGGTCTCAATTTTCTTTTGAAAGAAAATGACATGAACAGTGGAAACTTCTGAGAAAAGGGAAAATAAGAATACAATTAACACCTGCATGTGAATTTACTGTTTACAAGGCACTTCCATATACAATCAACCTTTGAAGTAAGTAGGCTTCAGTTATCCATTCAATGAGGTTTTTATTTCCCAGAAATGCCAAGGATGCCAAGAAAAGTCTGTTCTTGGACCTGGTTTCCATGTATTCTGAGAATACATAACAACATCACACACAAGTTGTTTCAGGGGCCAGCTTTTGTTCAGAAGAAGCATAAGACATTTCTCAAAATCCATTCTTTACAGAGGAGACAAGAGGTTTCTGAAATCCACTTTGGATTCTTCTGGAATTCTTTCTGACTGAGCAGCATTTTTAGTTGAGATAAGTGTTCCTTTGTTTTGCTCACGTCCTTGGCAGAGCAGGTGGGTGCCCACCATGCAGGTGTAGGTGTTCTGGAAACGGGGAGCGGGCTCTCACCTTTGCAGCCAGACTCCGGACTCCACGGTGGGCTCTCAGGTCTCCCACTCGGTTTAATTTTAGCAGAGTTTGTTCCTCATCACTGGTAGGAGGCAGCTCCTTTTATCATTGTTTCCTGCTCTGGTGCATGTTTGACAAGTTACCGGCGAAATAGTTTGAGAGCCTTGTACCTCCTGGTAATTTTTGCTTCTTGAAAATTGAGTGCATACTTTTTTTTTTTTTTGCATCTTAATTAACAAGTGTCTGTCTCTGGGTGTCAGTTCTGGCTTGGGTTCCAGGCGCATCCCAGATTTACCCAGCACCTGCAGCTGGAAGCCGCACGGACTTGCCTCTTCAAACAAATGTGCTGTCGTCGGAGCGAGCGGCAACCTGGGGCCCAGAAGCACCGGGCCTGACCCAGGCAACCATCTCGTGGTCTCAGCCACGCTGCCTGCATGCGCGTGGTGGAAACCTGCTGGGAGCCTGTCCTGGATTTTACTGTGAAGAAATGCCAGACAAACCCAAACTTAGCAACACTGTACAAAATGCATGGCCTATACTCCTCTAAAATGTCAAAAGCAAAACACTAAAAGAACGGGGGGGGGGGAGGCTGTTCCAAATTGAGGGGTACTCGAGGGCCCCACTGTGTGAGTGCACGTGCAATCCTGAACGGGAAAAACTGACTGTCAGGCGCGTTGCGCGGACAGTTGCTAAAAGTGGAGCATCGGCTGTGTATGCGTGCGTATCTGTATTCGCCGGTGATTACATGAGCCTGAAGAAGGGCGTGAACCAAGTCGTTAACATCGGCTCCTTGGGACAGAGTGGGGTGGGGGTGCAGAGGGAAAATACTCTGATTATTTTCAAAAAGCATGCAGGGCGAAAGCGTGCCTGGTGTGATTCTGTTTTTGTTAAATGACATAGAGGTGTATGCGTGCATATATGCATAAATGAATTATATAAGGGTGGTCAACAAATGTTATAATTCTTAAGGTGATGGGAATTTGAACTTTTTCATTTTTAAAACTTAGGTGTAATATTTTAAAAAATGTTTTTGCAATGCACAAGTATTATTTTTCTAACAATACTAAAAAGTAATTTTTCCCTGTTAAAAAAGGCAAGAAAAAGTCACTTCGGGAAATTACAAGAAAATTTTGGATTCAATTTTTTCTGTCTCCCCCAATTTTTCTTGCAGTGCTGAGTTTATTACTTTCAGCACCTTAGTGTTTCAACACAGCACGTGCCCAGATGTGCTGAGTGAATGCAAAAACAGGAGGCAATTGGGGCGTCTGGGTTTCCGAGGAGTTTTGTTGGCCTGGGAGCTTTAGCAGCTACCTCCTGCCATCTCAGGACACTTGGAGGAAATCCCTTTCTGATGATTTCAAGGTCCTTCCTCTAGGACTATGTCCCTTGGACCTCTCTGTGCTTTGAAACTACGCTGGGTGCACACTCAGGACCCGAGTGTCTTCCTCCTTCCCCATGGACAAGACCATACTTCCTCTGGGCTGCCTGGAGGTATTCTGAGAATTACAGAGGTGGGTCTGTGGAATGCTTTGAGCTGTTCAGATGAAGGGAACAAAACCCCTGTCGTCAGTGGACCCTGCGTCAGATGCCAAGGAAAGACCCTCTGGACTCAAAGATAGGGCCCACTGTCCAGGGAGGGCCAGCCTGGGCCTCTAAGTGCTCCTGGTGGTGATGGCTTTGGTAGCAGCTTCAGGAGGGTGGTCGTACAAAGAAGATAAAGAGTTAATGTTGCCCTGGCTGGTGTAGCTCAGTGGATTGAGTGCCGGCCTTGGAACCAGAGGGTCACCTGTTCGATTCCCAGTCAGGGCACAGGCCTGGGTTGTGGTTCAGGTTCCCAGTAGGGGGTCCATGAGAGGCAACCACACATTGATGTTTCTCTTCCTCTCTTTCTCCCTCCCTTCCCCTCTCTAAAATAAATTAATTAAATCTTAAAAAAAAAAAAAAAAAAGAGTGTCACCTGCTCACTCCACGCTTCCTAGGTTCCTTCCCCTCCCTGACTACCCTACTGGTGTTTTCTGGAATCCCCTCCCAAGTGAACTACTTGCACTTGAATCTTGCCCCGTCTACTGCAACTAGAAACATCATGTATTTTTCCACCACGCCCATTCCAGGAGATGCTAACCCCTTTTGTTCTGCCTGCCCAAATCGTCACAGCCCTGGGAACCATTTTTTTCTCTTTCCTCTGAAATCAAGATACTCTTCTCTACTCGTTGGGCAGTTAGTCAGACACAGTACCCTCTTTCCATCATGTAGTGGGCTAGGGTAGGAAAAGAGGGAATCAGACATATATGCTTGGCCTCCAGTCCTGGCTTGGGTACTTACTAGCTGTGAAGCCTTGGGCAAATCACCCAACTTCTCTGATCTTCAGTTCCCTCCTCTGTGAAATCAGGACAGCAATCCTTGCCTCGTTGCAGTGTCCTCTGGATTTAATCAACTGAATCTATAAGGAGCTAAGATAGGATACTCCAGAAGAGATCGTTACCTTTATTACGTTATTTTCTCTCATGATTTACTTTCTCATGTGTCTCCACCTTGTGTCCTGAACTAGACTGTAGCTTCGTGCCATGTTTAACTTTTCATGCTGCCTTGCACGTGACAGACATTTCATAATTATTCCTTATTTTTCTAAAGCTTTATATCAGAGAAATGCTTTCAATTCAAGATTCATTCATGGATTGTTCCTTATTGTGAGGCACTCTCAAAGAATTTTTAGCAGGTCACTCCCTTTCAGGGCCTTGATTGACTCACAGGCAAAACAGGTGTTTTGGTCAATAGTTCTATTGGGTTGTCCAAAAAGTTTGTTTGGTTTTTCCCCGTACTATGGCTCTAGTAGTGCTTAGTTGTCTTTAATGTCACCTGAAACAGTTTTGTTAGATTGTATGGTGACAGCTGTCCTATCAGTGTGGGTTAAAAAAAAATATCAAAATTGGTGGATTTTTGTGTAGCCATTGTAATATTGAAGATGGAATAAAAGATGCAACTTTTCAGCATATTAAGCTTTATTATTTCAAGAAAGGTAAAAAAGCAGGAGAAACACAAACCAGATTTGTGCTATGTATGGTGAAAGTGCTCTCCATCTGACTGATGAAATGTGTCAACAGTGGTTTGCAAAGGTTCGTGCTGGAGATTTCTCTCTGGACAATGCTCCACAGTCAGGTAGACCAGTTGAAATTGATAGCGATCAAATTGAGACATTGAGACCAATCAACGTTATACCATGTGGGAGACAGCAGACATACTGAAACTATCCAACTCAGTAAGGTTATTGGTGAAAGTGAAAAATGTGTCTTTTATTTTATGGGAAGAACCATATGGACTTTTTGGCCAACCTAGTAGATGCACTGAGGCCCTTCTGGCACTAAGTTTGGGATCTGCATATTCCTTGAAGGCATGTACTGCATGTCATTCTTCTTTCTGACCCTCAGCCCTTAGTACTATGGTGGTCACGAGTCTGTGACTTCCCAGTAACGTAGAATCAATTCCAGACACCTCGCCAGGCCTGTCACCTCCTAGTCGTGCCTCCTACCACTTGCCCGCTCTCCATTCTGGCCAGTTTCGTTTTGTTTTGTTTTTTTGTACCCCTAGAACTTTCCAGGCTCGATTTGTCTCAAGGCCTTTGCACTTGCTGTTTCTCATCACTTGGCTCTCTGCCCAATGCTTCCTCCCACTCCACCTCAGACTATCCCACACCCTGCTTTTTTTTCCATTCTTGTAACTGCTTTCTGAAATTCTTACTTATTTGATTTCATTGTTTGCATTTTACTTACATTTAATGTTTTGGCTCTCTACCTTTCTCTCTGGCCACCCCGATATCTCAGATCCTTTCTTACCCGTGCTGCTAAAGTAGTACTTAGCACCCACTAGGCCCCTAAATAAATGCAAAAAGAACAAATGAATTCTACCATGCCTTAGAGAGTAATTTCCAGGTGGTGAGCTGAAATCTGTGGCTGTCATGCCGGGTTCCAGTGAATTTCTTTAGGTATGGGTCCCCCATGAATTAATTCCTGTAGTTCTGAGTAAACTTGGAACGGGAAGAAACAGGAATTCCTAAGAAGACAAATGCAAACAATCACATCAGCGTATCTAGAAACTTACTTGCAATGGGAAATTCAGAGATACGTAAAAAGAAATAATTCATTTCTTTTTGTTATGAAAATTCCAAATGTAAACATAAGGAGATGTGGTAGATAAGAACACAGTGAACTCGTGTGTGCTCTGTGGTGGACACAGCCCGGAGTGGCCCTCACCCTACTGTCCATGCCCTTGTATCCACAATCCCCTCCCGAGTGTGTGGGCAGGCAGCCTGTGAGCGGTGGCTTTCTCACCAACACAATATGGCACATTTGATGTCACCTCTGTGTGATGACTTTGTGCCATGTATTTTCATCATGCTAGCAGAGTCATTCTGGGGACTAACTGCCCTGGCTGGTTTGCTGGGAAAGCCCAGGTGACAATGAACTACAGGTGCTCCTTAGGAGCTGAGGGCAGTCTCCCGCTGACAGCCAGAATCAAAGCCAGGGTCTTCAGTCTATAGTTGCACGGAGAGGAGTTCTGCCAGTGACCGGGGAGAGTGTGGAAATGGAGTCTTTTCCAGTTGAGCTCTTGAGGAGAATGCAGCCTGGCCCAGACCTTGCCAGCAGGTGTGACACCCTGAGCTGACAACCCCGGGAGTCTGGACACCTGATCCACAGAAACTGAGGTAATAAGTCCGTGTCACTTTAAGCTGCTAAATTCGTGGCAATAGGTAAGTAACAAATTTCAACAGTTTGCCAATATTGTTTCATCTATACCATCGTGTTCTGTGGAGGGGGCAGGGTGGGCTGGAGTATTTTAAAGCACATGCGGAAGACTTTTAAAAAGCATAACCACGATGCTAAAAAAAATTAGGTCTTAATTGAGAACAAAAATTGACTTGATGCCTTTTTTAAAGGCCATCAAGTCAATGGATCTAATATATCGATTGGACACCCGGAGAAAAGTGTCTGTAATAAAACGTGTAAGAATAACATCCTGCTGATACCATGAGCCAGGGGACAGGAAATCACATGAGCTTTCACTAGCGATGTCTGGGGCCTGACAGTTGTTTTCTACAAAAAATAGTACAGCCAAAAAGTGCTTAATTGTCCCCCTAGTAGCTCATCCATCATGCAATATCTAAAACCACTGGAACTCGATTCTGACTGTCTGAGGCCCTGCACTCAGAATGGACGCTTGTAAATTCCATTTCAAAACTCAGAACGCCTTACAACTTCGTGTCCTTCTCTAACTGCCATCCCCACGGTCTCTCCCCCGCCCCCGCATCCCCACACTATAGGAAGCTGTCCCCAACTGGCCCCAGTTCTTTCTTCGGATTAAACCAGTCTCTTCTCTCTTTGTCACAGCGCTTTGCAGGGGAAATTCTCAGAGTTCTGGGTTCCATCCCGTCTCTTCCACAGGAGCGTTTTGGGATCGCTGGCAAGTAGTCGGCCGCCCTCGAAGCTGGATACAACAGTGCCTCTCGCAGGGTTGTGGTGCAGATTAGATAGAGAACGAGGGTAAAGTGTAAAGTGCCCAGACGGAGGGGGCAGAACCCTCCTCCACAGTTCCCTTTGTTAGTTCCCACCTCCCACCCCCGAGCACCAGAACTGCCCAGCACCGTGCCTCGCCCACCCCCGTCGCGGGGGATGCAGGGATTTGTAGTTTTTTGGTTCTCAAATCGTGCTTCTTCTCGCAGCCGGACGGCGAGAGGAAGAACTACACATCCCAGCGGGCCGTGACAGAAAAGTGGGGCTCGGAAAACCGAGCGTCTGCGCCGGCTGCCTCCGCTTTCCGCTTCCCACGGGCTGTGCCGACCAGTGGAGGGCTCAGACCCCTGGGCAGAACCCGGGAGGGCGCGAGCGCAGGAGCTGACCGGCCGGAACTGTGGGGCAGCGCGGGGCGAGAACGCAGGGGCGATCCCTCTGCGGCCGTTGGGGCTCAAGGGGGAAGGAGAGAAATAAAGCGATCAAATTGTGAGCGCCCGTGTCGGAGAAGTGAGAAAGGGCCCGGGAGGCAGCAACCCACGCAAAAGAAGCGACCGGGTTTGTCCTTCCGCGGGAGGCAGAGGCCGGGGCCGGAAGCGACCCAGATCGCTTCGCTGTCCCCGTGGGAATCTTGGAAACCTGGCCCGAGATCCCAGTTCGCAGACCCCATCCCAGAGTCCGGCCTGTCTGGTGCAGTCCCTCCCCACACGGTGGCCAGGGCGCCCACCCCATTCCTGGGCAGCAGTAAAGCCCCACAACTCGACCACGCGCCCCGCTGGGGGAGGAAGGGGAAGGGCCGGGGCAGGCCGAGGAGGGTCCCCTCTCCGTGCGGGGTCCTCAGGTCCCCGGAGTTGCAAGAATGGGTGTGCGTATCTGTGTGTGTGAGTGTGTCCCGAGGCGGCAGCTGCTGCGGGGAATAACCCTGGGGGAGAAGCAGGGAGCGCTGGCTGCGGCGGGGCCGAGCCGTTCTCCGGCGATGCTCGAGGGAGCGCTGCGTCTTTGCCGGAGCCGAGCGGGGGCGGCTCGAGGGAACTGCGGCCCGGGCCCTGCCGAGCCCGCGCTGGGCTACGCGGAGAGGAGGAGGAGCAGGAGGCGGAGCCAGGAGGGCGACGCCTGGGCCACCGCCCACCGGGCCGGCAGGAGGCGGACCCGCTCCGAGCCCTGCGCGCGCGCCGGGCTGATTCTTGCAAACAAGTGTCTGTGGCGCTCTCTCCGCGGCCCTGGGACGCGCTCCGCCGCCCCCAGGCGGCCCTCCTCGCGCCGGCCCGGCTCTTATGGGGCAGGAGGGAGCGAGGGAGCCCTTAGCCGCGCAACTCGCGAGTCGCCGCTGCGACCCTCGGCCCGAGCGGCCCGGGCAGCCCTGTGCGGGGGCCGCGGACTCGGCTTGGCTGCCAGGCGCGCCGGCGCGGGGTCGCAGCGCGAGCAGCTCCCGGGCTGTCGCCGAGCCCGCTCCTGACAGAATAACGTGCTTGGTGTCCCCACCCCTGGGAGGGGTTGCCGGTGCCGCGAGCGGCCTCCCAGTTTCCATCTCTTTCTCCTGGGGAAGATTCGCCGCCGGGAGGAAGGATTAGAATAAACCTTGCCGAGGCGTAGAAGTGGCTCCCGAGCCAGCCGGCGCCGCGGCCGCCGCCTCGTGTCCCCTCGGGGGGCAGCGCTCGGGGGTCGGTGTGCCGGAGCCGAGGCACCGCGGGCGAGCCGAGGGCGGCGGGTTCGAGCGAGCGGCTGTGCGAGGGGTCGAGCGCGCGGCGAGCCCGGAGTCGGCCAGGCGGCCCCTCGCGCCCCGCGGGACCCCGGAGCCCCGGCACGCGGGCTGGAAGCGACTGAGGACCGCCGCGAGCAGCGGGCGAGCACCGTCCTTCCAGGAAGGGGATCCGGCTATGACCGCTGGGCTCCCCGAGGGGTTAACCTGAGTCTCCTCTGCAAAGTTGTAGCCGAGCTCGGATCCCGCGTAGGGGCCGCGGCGCCGCGGCTCGGGGGGCGGTCGTGGCTTGGCGGGGCCCGCGCGGCCGGGGGGCTTCTGGGGGTGTGCGCCCCACGCCGGCTGCCCTCGTGGATGCCTCCCGGCGGCGGCGGGCCCATGAAAGACTGCGAGTACAGTCAGATCAGCACCCACAGCTCCTCCCCCATGGAGTCGCCCCACAAGAAGAAAATCGCGGCCCGGAGGAAATGGGAGGTTTTCCCGGGAAGGAACAAGTTCTTCTGCAACGGGAGGATCATGATGGCCCGGCAGACTGGCGTCTTCTACCTGACGCTCATCCTCATCCTGGTCACGAGCGGACTCTTCTTCGCCTTCGAGTAAGTGGCGGCGAAAGCTCCCCACGCCGGCTCCCCTCGCCTTCCCCTGCCCTTCCGCTCGTTACTTTCGTTTCTAGAAGCCTTATCTACTGAATATTGTTATATAATACAAGCCCTTTCTCCCTCTTCTTCTTTTGAAGGTCCCCTGAGATCGTGCATTTCTGGGTCGGGCTCTGGGAGCAGCGGAGAGGGGAGTGGGGCACTTGTCAGGTGTTCCAGCCTTGTTGCTTCCAGAGGCTGGGTGGCACCTCCCTCCAGGTGACCGGTTCCTAGCGCTGCCTCATTTGAGTTTGGAGACTAGCAAAGCAGCCCAGAGGTAGCCTGCGGGGAGGGGGATGAGGCCGATTCTCAAGGCAGGGATGGAAAGAATTGATTCCCTTTCTTGCTCACAGGCTGAAAGGCATCTTGTCAAACTCCGTTGTCTTAATCTTCTGCATTCCATCACCGAATGATGGAGAGTCTTGGTTATTTTAGGTTGCAAAGCCGTAGGCCACTGGATGCGGCCTGGAAGGGTAATGTCATTTTTTTATTCTCCTTAGATGTTCACGCTTGAACAGCAATTGCTGGTTTGTTTACTACAGTGTTTCTAAACTGTTCACTTTTTTAAAAAGTTTCAACAACAACAAAAAAAATGTTCTGAACAAACACTTTTGCCTCCCCTCCCAAATGTGGGAACAGGCGAGAGGATTTGAGACCCATTCAGAAGCGCGGCCGTGCCTGGCAACTTTCTCCTTCCTGGGACAGCACTTGGGGACTGGAGCGCTTTTATCTGGGAAAAAAGTGCATGTGCGTGTTTGCTGTCTTCAGGAAAATCAAATCGGCCAGTAGCATCTGTCCTCCTGCCAACTAATGAAAGATCGTATTTGTTAATGGTATTAGATAAAGCAGTTTAACCACATTCCAGAATCAATTTCAGTTGCTCTTATTGGGTCCAACATTTGCAATTCAGCTTCTTATGTAATTCCTGGTATCTTGTGTTCAATGAAAGCCGTAGCTCCTTCCCTCCAGAATTAGAAAAGCAATATATTTCTGGGAGTTCTTTGTGCTTCCCGGTGTCCTGGTTGTTGTGGGGCCTGATCCCCTGTGGTCCGCTTCTGTTGGATAAGGTGAGTTAAAACCTTTTGTATTTCTTTACTGTTGTTTCTGATAAGTATTAATAGGCTCTGATTTTGTGCCTGGAGTTTGCTATTCCAAATGTTGTTCAGTGGGAAATGAATGATCTCTTGACAGTGTAACAGTGTAAATCCTTTTTACTTAAGTCCCTCTGACCTGCTCTGGGGAAACATACTGTTTGTGAATGGTGCACCTAGACCAACAGTTTCAGGTGTGCTACAGTGAACAATTTCAGTAGGACTGAGTTAGAACAGGTGAGGCGAGAGCTCAGCCTGAGCTACTCGTCTCCCCCAGGCCTTCTCACACACAAGCTCTCCATTGCTCTCTAGGTAACATTTCCAGGTCTCTCCCAGCAGTTTAACTTCTGTGCACAATTGAGAGTAGTTGGTGGAGTCTGTCAGGGAAACTGGGGGCAGGAGGGGAAGGTTGTGACGAGGCTTTAGGAACGGCAGGAGAAATGCTGTTCCTTCTGCTGCTGTCCCCATCGGGAGCCACCCCTGGGCTCCCTGCAGACCTGGGGAGCTGAGGAAGGGGCCAGCTGTGTACGTTCGGGCACTGAAATCCATCCTTCGGATGGTGGCTTCATCGTAGGTGGTCCTGTAGAGGCAGAGCGGTCACTCTTAGGTCCCTAACATTAAAAAGGTTTTGAAGGGCTCTATATTGGCATTTTTGCGTTTTTGTTTTGTTTTGTTTTAGCAATTTTAAGAGTGGAGAAGATGGGTTAATTTTGTGATTGTGTTGCAGAGCGTCAGCCACAAGTGTCTTTCAGGTAGAAGGATGCATATTTCATTTTGTATATCCCCAGTGTATGGTTAGCCACCCCCCACCCCCAGTCATTACTTACCATCTTGTATTTTCTTCATTCAAACATTGCTTTTGACCAAACCAACATAAATGGATTATTTCTTCCTCATCTCTGTGTGTGTTTCTTCCGAGAGTTCCCCAAAGTCCTCACTGGCAGTTTGTCGTGGATCTTTTTCTGCATCAGCGTTGCGTTAGCTGATGGCTGTGGGAATAAACATGTGCACTGGGTTTTTTTAGCTACTATGGGTAGCTTCATTTCTATATCGGCTCTGCGCGTCTGTGTGTTTGGTCTCCATGAGGGTTGCTCCTTGAGGCGATTTGACATTTCAGGAAGGTAGGCTCATCCTCGCACGAGGCCTCGGCTGAGAAAAATCATAGGGCTGTTCAGAATATAGAATATGGTGGCTTGGCAAAGAATATTTGTTACTGCGTTGTTTCTAAGTCCTTTGTCATTGCTCATTATAGAGGGAAAGTAAATAACTTTGGCTAAAAGAATTTGATAGAGACTCAGAGAACCAAGTAGTTACATGCATAGGTGATGAAAGACAAATAGGCTAAAAGATAAGAGAAATCAAAAGAAGGTGCTAGTCCTGTCTGCTTGCTCCCTGCCTTCCTCTGTCCTTCCTTTAGCTGCCTGTTGAGCACATACGATATGGTTGCCTGTTCTGATTAATTTCATGCCTAGATAACTTGAATATCAGTAGCATTTGTTTTCACGCATTCGACTCCATGCTTCCCCATGCGGTTACACAGAGGCAGGTTCAGAATTTAAAAAGAGGACATGTAACTTCTAAAGTTAGTTTTAGACATCCCTATCCTGCGACTCTTGCTCCCACCCCACCCCTGTCATGCCCGACTTTGAACAGATGGACAAAGACGTCCGTCTGAGGGGAATAAACTTGCAGCAATGCAGCAGCAGGAATGCTGCTGCCTCCAAACCCAGGAGAAAGGCAGGGCGGAAAGGATTCTTCCCACACTGAAGATGAAGTGACGGGGGCTTGGAGAGGCTAACTAGCCACCTAAGGTAATGGAATAGTTAGCGGCAGGGCTTGCGACGGCAGAGCCATTGCCCTGGATGCCCCATGGTCCTCTTCTCCTCCAGCACAGAATGGTGGGTACAGGTGGGGAGTTTGGATGGACAGATCCCAAGATTCTTACCAGAGGTACAATCTTGGGCAAATTATTTCACGTTTTAAAGCCCCCGTTTCCCAATCTATTAAACGAGATTAATAATATCGACCTTTAAATGCTGTGAAGATGGAATGAAAAAGTGTACTTGGTATGGTGTCTGATACATTAACAGCAAGTGCTCAAGGAACGCGGAGCCTGTGATTAGAGGAAACCTTAGACGTAGCCTCTCAAGGACTCTGGCATCCCTTCCCTGAGAGTCTTTGAGGGAGGGGGCTGCAGGCTAATAATAAGCAGCATGACCGTGAGAGCTCATAGAGCTGAGAACACGCAGAACTGTAGCCTGTGGTTAAAAGGAAGGCCTTGGGATGCATCTGAGGAGTGGCTTCGCTCTTGCCCCTTCTGAGTGGTGTCCTGCCGGGATGTCTGGGGACCGTCCTCACCCAGGCCCCTAGAAGGAGACCGAGCGAGCCTACAAGAAGGGAGGACTGGATTTCATTTCCATTTTTGGAGGTATCATCTTAGAACCGTGAAGACCGTAAAGAATGCTCCTGGAAGCAACCTGATGCAACACTCTGCTCTTTTCCAAGTAGAGCAGGCTGTTTGTCTTTTGGCATCTTCATCTTTTATTCAACGTATGGAGGACGGATGCAAAGGGACGGCGTCCCACAGCTGTATTTAAGAGGGAAGGGAGGACGCTGGTTGCAGTGTGACCGAGACAGCCCTCTGCTCTTTGAGGGGCTGGCTCACCGAAGACCCACTGCGCTGTCTTTGGTCTCCCACCCCCAGAACGGCAGTAGGAAGAGATCGGTGAACATTATCAATTTTTTTCTCTCTTCTTTCTCACACACACACACACACTCACACACACACAGCCTGCTGTTGTTTCAAGTTGAAAGCTTGAAAATAAAGTCTTTGGTCCTGAAATATTGGCATTTCATAGTCTCTTGATCACAAGGGTGAAGGAAGGAGGCAAACTGGGGGGGAGGGAGAGTAGGTTCCTGTCTCCAGGAGCATCCTGTGCTCCAGCTCTTGCACTTGACTGCCTCCCAGTTCTGTGTTGTCACCGTGGACAGGTTGGAGAGGTTACTGGAGCTGAAACACCTGCGAATGTGGGAACACTCTTACATTCTCAGCGCTAGAAATCTATTGGTGATTTCTCTTAAAAAGCCACGTGTTTTTTTCTCTCTCTCCATCCTTCCCTCCCTTCCTCTCCTCCACCTCTTCCTTTTTCTTCCTTTAGCTAATCGCCTCTGAAACACAGTAAGTCCCCACATCCTTGTTGATAGGTTCTGTGAAACCAGTTTTACCATAGGCTGATTCATATAATGAATAAGTTCCAACAGCATTTCATCAACATAATAATGAATGACATTGAATGAAGTTGGCGCATTTGAAGGGCATGCTGTAATTGATGAATAATGGGTAGTCAGTGGAACTGGGATTGTGTTTGCCTTGAAGATGGAAAAGGGGTTTCATTTCCAACAATGTCTCTCTTACAGATTGGAAATCCTTCATTATCCAGCAGAAGGTACTTGCCTTATAATATGGCAGGATCCCATCTTTCTTCAACTCTCTTGTTCAGAACTGCATCAAGTTTTCCATCATCTCAGAAAACATCTAGAAAGTGTCCCATATTCTTTTGGCCAAGTGCTGGCCATGCTGTGCATCGTAGAGTATCACGAGGTTGGTGGTGGGTGATGGTAATGGCATCAGGACCACTGAACGGTCCCCGTTAGCATGGCAGACGGTGTCAAGGACATGTCATAACCCACCATGGCCCCACAAGAATTTTAGTTTGATTCAAAACCTTAATAATGATCTCCTGCCGTGCATGCACTAACCCACTCATTGTGTGCATGAGCAACACACGTACGCCCTGTGAGGACAAGGACTCCATTTGTCTTATTTGCTGCTGTATCCTGGTAAATAGCAGGCTCTCAGTAAATATTTGTTGTTTAATGACATAACGGTAATACTGAAACAATGAAAAGTAAATTCCTTGTGTTTCACTTTTTCATTTTGAAAAGTCATGAACATTAGTAAAACTTATAATTAATAATGTCTTAGAGAACATATTTGTCTTAGAAACATTGACCATTTGATACAATTCTTCTTAATCCAGAGTCAAATCTCAGCCAGAAAATATAAATTAAGGGCTTAAAGGAAGTATGTTTATCCTTTTGTAGCTGAGGCTATTAGGAAAGAGAAAATAATGATCAGTAGATATTTATAATTAGTTACATTTAGGAATTTGGCTCAGGTAAGGGTTGGGGACCATCTCAATGTTTTTGTTTAGCGCTTCCCTAAATATGGCCTTTTACTTCTGATGAGCAGTTAGCTGTTATTTTTAGCATTTCCCTCTGTATTTAATGGGCCAGTTTTTGTCCCAGCTGGTTTTCTCTTTATCTTTTGTTTTCAACATCAGAACAAGGACATGCTGAGGTGTGGTTTTCTTGATATTATTGCCGCTTGGAGTTTGCTAAGGCTTCTTGGATCTGTGGATTAGTATCTTTCATCAGGTTTAGAAATGTTTTTATCCATTATTTCTTCTGCCCCCCTTTCTTTCCTCTCCTGAAACTCCATTTATTTATATTTGACACTATTTCGTGTAGTCCCCTACATCTTGGATTACATTTTTTCTCTATTTTTCTTTTTGTGTTTCAGTTTGAATAAATCCTATTAGTATGTCTTCAGGTTTACAGATCCTTTTCTCTGTTGTGTCCTGTCTATGTTGAGTCATTTTTGCTAATACTGTTTTTTATTTTGAACATTTCTATATTTTACAAATAGTATTTTTAAATATAGTTTAAAAATAATGCCCATTCTGCTGAAATTCCTCATCTATTCCTGTCCCTATTTTCCACTGGATAATTTAACATATTTTTTGGTAATTATTATAAAACCCTTGCCTAATGATTTCAGCATCCATATTAACTCTAGGCCTGCTTCTTTTGGCAGTTTCTTCTTTTGATGATGGGTTACCTTTTCTCCTCTTTTTGTGTGCCTCATCATTTTTGATAGTGTCAGATACTGTGTGTCAAAGAATTCTAGAGGCTGGCATCCCTAACCCTAACCCTAAGTAAGGTAAAAGGGCATGCCCTTTTACCGGGTCCCCAGTGAGTGGGCTGAGTCAATGTCAGTGTTGAAATGGGTGTGGGCTTTGCCAAAGTGTGCTTCAATTCAGCTCATTGATGACCTCAGGTGTTCCGAGGGCAGTATCGTGACTTTCCCTTTAGCAGGGAGCAGAATCTGATCTCTGGCAAAACTCCGAAGATTTCTTTACGTCTCACAGCCAGCTCACTGAACTGGAAGATCTCTGCTTTTTAGCCAGACTGCCAGCTCTTCGATTCTGGCTTTGCCCCAGCTTTCTGTACCTTGGGAGGTCTCTCTGTGCCCCACAGTCTGGCCCCAGCTTTGGGAGACTGCTGAAGTGCCCTGGGCAAAAGCCTGAGGAAGCTAGGAGAGGTCTGTCCTGTTCCGTGCTGACTCCTGCCTCCTGCCTCGCCCCTGGGGAAGTTTCCACAGGCATCAGGGAAGATGTGCCCTACTCCCCAGCCCTACCCCCAGTTTTACATGTGCTCCTGCCCTGTGTTGGTAACGATTCTCCATTGGAAACAGTTGCCCACTGGTGTAGACTTACTCCGTGGCTGAGGCTCCTTGGAACTGTAATCCAGGTGGCAGTGCACGTGGGGCCACTCACCTTGTTTTGGTTTCTCCTTACTCCTGTCTGTGCTGGATTTCTGTTCTTCCTAATGCTTTGCTAGCTTTGCTAGGAATGACGTTGGCCCTGGCCCTGTTTGGGGAAGGCTTGACACCTTTAGCCTCAGTTCCCTGATGATACACTTTATTTGTTTTTAAGATTTTATGTATCTTTACAGAGGGGAAGGGAGGGACAAAGAAAGGAAGAGAAACACCAATGTGTGGCTGCCTCTTGAGCGCCCCCCACTGGGGACCTGGCAGCATCCCAGGCATGTGCCCTGACTGGGAATTGAACTGGCAACCCTTTGGTTCACAGGCTGCCACTGAGCCACACCAGCCAGGGCCCCTGATACACTTTAAAAACAGTGCTTTTGGAGCTAGAATGTCTTGTTCGCATTGTTAGAACAGTGACCGTGCTTGCAACTTTCAACTGGTAATTTTTAAAAACTTAATATTGTGTTTGTTTCTCAGATTGTTGGTGCATATATATATATACATATATATGTGTATATATAACTTAGTTTTTGTTGATATGGTATTTGATTTGTGTCAGTATGCTTGATTTATTCTTCCCATTCTTTCTCATCTTTCTGTGACTTCTCACTGATTTGGGGACTTACTGTCATTTTGTAGGTAGAATATGCAGGGCTGCATCCTCATTGGCTTTAATTCCTTCTCAAGTGTGTCCTGGAAGTAACTATGACATTCAGACTCAATACTGAAATAGAGTTTAGCAAGGGGGTTCAATTCTATTATGCTTTTACATAAGGATAAAATATTTATGGAAATGTTAAATCAGGTAATGACTCTGATTCTCAGCTAATCATTGAGGCTATGTACAATTGAGAGCAAGGTGTAAAGAAATACGTATCTTCATGATGAGTGAAGGACTTTATCACACGTTTCATCTTCATAATTTAATGTGATGCTAGCTTTCCGTTGATTTTAAAGGAGGGCTTTGGCGTTTCCTGCCTCACTTACAATGCTTTGTGTGGGGAAGCTCTTGTCTGACCTCCTGCGTAGCTGAGATTTAGCCCCTCAGAGCTCGTCAGACGAAGGTTCTGGTGCCAGTCTCTTCTCGGGCAGCTGGCTGTGGCTGACAGTGCCGATAGAAGGGATTTCCGACTGAAGCAGCCTGTCCCAGCCCTTCCACACTCCCCTGTCTCCTGGTGCTGCACGTGACAGGGAGAACCTCTTCCTCTGCCAACATCAGGCCCAGGTCGCAGAGGAAGATGACACGTGTGTGTGTGTGTGTGTGTGTGTGTGTGTGTGTCCCTCCTTCCCGTCTGTTCAGGGCAGTTGCACTGTCCCTAATTCAGGCCTGTGTTAGCCTCTACCCCTGGGCCCTTCCTTCACAGCTAAGCGTTAACACAGCCTTGGAATACATGTCCCTGTCCCTCTCTGAAGATTTTTGGAGTTGACTTGCTTTTAACACTGAGGAGAACGTCTTAACATTTAAGCACATTTGGACTGAACATGTCATTGAACAAAAACAGGAATACAGTAATTTCCATACCCCTTTACCCCGGGTTTTCACGATTGCTGACCTCGAAGTCCACAGAACTGATCTTGCCGCTGAAAGCCATCAGGATGTGACTGGTGAACAAAGGGGCCGATAAGGCAGGGTGGAGCCAACCGCCCTCTGGGGCTGGGCGTGGTTGGCCTTGAGACATTCTTATCAGTGGGGGAATGGTGGTCTAACTCACTTGGGTAGGAATTTCAGCTCTCTAAGTCTCCTGTGCTTTGGTGGGTTTCTAGGAGCTTCCCGCAAATACAGAGCAAGAGCCCATTTTAACACAAAACGCCGGAGTGTGTTAGAAGCATTTGTTCTACTTGCTGGGAGGAGAAGTTATTGCCTCTCCCCGTGCAGGTGCTAGAAGTTAAATGATGGGTGTGCGCACTGTGTGCTCTTGGCTCCTTCCCTGACGAAGTCTGGGGTCTTTTCTTCGTCCCCCGCCCCCTTACTTTCAGGGGTGTGAGAGACGGTGGCTCCTTTCTCTTCATTTGAAGCTTTTTCCTCCTTTAGCGTCTAGCAGGTTCCCCTGCTAATGACCGTTTTAGCTCGTTCCGTTTCTCCCGTGTTGTATCTGTTCTTTCCTCCTTGCCCTTCGTTAACTTTGTTCGTCCCCTTCTGGCCTGCTGAGCTTTCTCAGGCGAGTTTGAACCGTCGCTCTAGCCACGTGCCTGTTCTCTGTCTCTGCCTCTCCTGCTGGCAGCGCCTGCCTTCTAGTCTTGCGTTGCTTCTTGCCGGTGGAGGTCTCTACCCGGGTGTCTTCCGATGCCCAGAAAGCAGGTCATTCACAGGCTGGATGCATTGCTTGTGGCTGCGCCCCTCTCAGTAAGGGGAACACTCTCCTAGTCCCCAGAATTCTCCCTGGAAACAGTCTCCCTTTCACCCTTTCCCACCTACTCTCGGCCATCACACTCTGGAATCCTTTCCTCAGAGTCTCTTAGACTGCGTTCTCCTCTTTCTCTCCATACTTAATGTGGTTTCAGACATACTCACAAAAGTTTTAACCTTCTTCCCAACTGAAAAAAAAAAAAAAATGGAATGTCATTCTTCTCCGCTTGACTAGGGTCCAGGCTAGAACTGTTAGAATTCTAGGTTAGAACTGTGGTAATGGGTACCGCCCCCCTGCCCCACACTGCCTCTCTCTCTCTGTCTCGGGACGTGCGCCTTTGGGGCCCTGAGCCACGTGACACAGAGACCATGCAGGCAGACTCCAGGGCGCACAGAGGCAGAGGTGCCCACGGGGCAGACCTGTTGGTGAGTGAGCCCTCGCAGGGTCGCGCGGTTCCCGTGAGCCACCCAGTCGAAGCTGAACGGGGCCGATGTGAGCTCTCTCCGCCCAGCTCTGCCGTGTCGCAGGTCCATGAGCAAAGTGGTGGAGTTATTAGTTGGCCACTATAATTGGAAAGCTCACTACCAGAAACCCTCAATGAGGTGTTGCGACTGGTCTGGAGTGTGCAACAGTGAGCGTGCGACGGTAAGAACGCTGAAGTTCTGGTGCTGAGGTTGGAGAATTTCTCACAAGTGTGGTAGAGTCCGGGCTCGCGCTTCCCACTCGCCGCCTCCGTTCCAGTGTGCCCAGGGTGGGAGAGGAAGGGCTGCAGCTGGACATTGTCCCCCACTGTGCCAACACCCGACCTCCTTGACAGGTGTCCTTTGCCACGTGTGTCCCGGGACAGAAGTTGGAGTCCCAGTGACCCAGGCCCTCGTCCCCCCGTGCCTGGACCACAGTCCCAGCTTCTTTCCTTGAGTCCCTAACTATGCAGTGCTTGTCACACGCACAGAGATAGACTCCCACACCCACTGCGTGGGAAAGAACACCCACACGGAATGGTTAAAATCAGCATTTTAGAAACAGACCTTTCTGTTCTTCTCACAATTTATTGAGAGTGATGCCTGTGAACCTGCTTCTCTAGGGTCTCTAAGATCTAGACTGGTCCCGTCTGTCGACTTTGGAGAGGGTCAAACGCGGAAGCACAGCCCTGGCAGGGGTGCCCCTCCGACACCGCTGCGTATGAGGAGGCTCACTCTTCCCTGGGCTGCTGATAAGGCCAAGGGACCTGGCTCACCTGCCTGCCGTGCTCTTGCCCCACCTGTGGTGGTCTCGTGTTTGCAGAGCCGAGTTGCCCCAGCCGCCGCCAATGCCCTGAGATGTGAGCTTTCGAGTGGGCCCCAGGTTTATATAATCAACACAATTTATCATCTTGCATGCTACTATTTTGGGGTCTTTTAATGTCATGAATTTCCCATACCCACATTCTTGATGGCAGATAAGGGCATTTTTGAACATATAAGCCAAAGTCAAGTGAAATTCTGCAGCTATATTTAGTCTACTTGTCTTTCTAACCAGAGAGAATTTTTTACTCAGATTATCTCACATTTATTAACTTGATATAAGTTTTCCTGCTTCCTTTTGAAATCATAGCCCGTGCAAATCAAACTCCAGAATGGCCCTACCATAAATTTGAATGGTGAGTGCCACTCCATTTAGGGGAAGTACTGAGTTTGCATTTTTCATTCCTGTTTCATTAGCTATCAGCATATTTTGCACAGATACTTCAAAAGGTATCATTTGTCTTTTTAAAAGTAAATAGATACTGATAGTTAGAGAGGGCCACCTATCATTCTAAACTTATTATTTGGCCAGGGTCAGTGCTCTTTGTCACCTGAGCTGACCCTAGGTGTGTTTTCAAGAATGAGCTCAGGCTTTCCTGAGTGGGAGCTTCATTCACACTGAAGGGGGAGACACAGTATGGACATACACATCTTTCCTCTGGACTAATGTTCTACAATTGCCAAATTGCCGCACACATAGTTAGTGGCTTAAAAATACCGCGAGTTGATCACCCTACAGTTCCGCAGGTTGGAAGCCCGACAGGGGTCTCCTGGGCTGAGCCCCAGGCCGCGGCAGGGCTGCGTTCTTTCCCGGTGGTTCTAGGGCAGAGTCCTCTCCGCTGCCGCCTCCCTCTGTCCTCAAAGCCAGCAACGCCCCCGTCTCTGTGCCTTTCTTCTGGAGTCACAGCTCCCTCTGACCACAGCCAGGAGGAGCTCGCTCTCCTTTAGGGGCCCACGTGACTAGGCTGGCCCACCCACAGGACCCCAGGCAGCCTCCCCACCTCGAGGTCTTTGTTGCCTCACCGAGTCCCTTCTGCAGTGTAAGGTATCACATACCCAAGTTCCAGGGATTAGGGCGTGGACGTCTTTGGGTGGCCAGTGTTCTGTCTGCCACAGCCCTGTCCTTGGAGTTCTCTCTGTGAAACTGGGCTTGGCTTGCTGGACACTTGTATATATCCCCAAGAAGGGCTTGTTCATCAGACATCACAGAACGGGTGCATGAAAAGGAACCTTAGTTCTCTGCGAATTCTGAGGAATTCCCAATGAGAGGCGGTGGAGTATCTGAGGATAGACTGGCCCGGTGCACCTCATGGGTAGGGTCCCTGGGGACGCCGACCCTGAGACAGACGTTGGCCTGTGGGACTTTTACGGGAGGGGCTCCCAGATCAACCCCTGTCGGGGTGAAGGGGGCGGCACTGGGCAGATGTCGGCACAGTCAAGGCTCCTGCTGATGGGCCAGGCGAGGCAGCAGCAGGCCCTTCTGCGCACAGCCAGCCATCGCTGTGAGCCACTGGGAAGGGGGCAGGACCTTGGACGAGGTGACTGTCGGGTGCAGGCAATTTCCCTAGAGGGACTTGGCTGACCCTAGAAGAACCAGCATTCCAGCAGTGGGGAAAGGAATGCCTCCGCCCTGAAATAACAGAAGGTGTGGCGAGGGCAGGAGAGGGTGTCTGGCTGGCCATCAGCCCTGTCCACTACAGGTAACGACATTTCAGTGTTGCAGATGGGTCAGCTGCCCGGTGGGCTGGCCCGGGTGCTGGTGGGGACACATCAGCTGATGGCAGGGGGAGGAAGGGAACCCAGGCTGGCAGGCAACAGGTGGGATCGGGGAGGCCTGGTCACTTTATTTGGGAGAGTTTGGAGCCAAGGGGCTGTGTCACGGGGGGCGGGGTCTCTGCCTGAGACAGAGTGTCTGCGCCCAGGGGCTCCGGCGGCGCCCGAACGTGCCAGGTGAGGCCCCAGGGCAGGGGTGTGGGACGAGACTGGGCGCAGACTCAGGGTGGGGCTGTGGCCGGCTGCTGGCCGGCTGGCGGACGTCAGGCCGACGTCAGGCCGTGAAGATGGGGCTGTCACTGCTCCGTCCTCGCTGGGTCTGCCTCGTAGGGCCTGTGAGCCAGCCTGCATTTGGGGGGAGAAAGTGAAGACGAGGCTGGAATCCAGGCTGAGCCTGACATGTAACTAAATTTTTTCTTAGTGAGTGATAAACCTGCCTTCCTAAAGAAATGTTTAAAGACGTCATTGTTTTCCTCCGCTCTCTCCATCTAAGGCATAATCATGGGAGTAACTAGAGAGGCCCTGGAGGGGGCCTTGAAGGAGGACTCTCTCTTTTGAGTTGGGAAGACCGATGGCATGTTTTACAGGAGCGCCGCAGGTTGAATGAAATCGAACTATTTTTTCTTCTTTTCTGAGTTTTTCGCTCTTCTTTTGCTTTTGCTAATATTTCTCTGTCTCTTTACTCCAGAAAGATTTATAGAGTCATCGTTGCATGCCGAGCACCAGGGGTTGTGGGTTGGAGACGGTCTCTGTGCTGTGTAGATTGAGGAGCTGTGGTCTGTTGTCAGGGCCAAGGTGAGTGTCCCCCGAGTCTCTGTGAGCGCCGTCCCTCGAGATGCCCAATAAAGGGGTTTGCATCATCTGTTGCGTGCAGTCACAGGTCTGCGCCCTTTCTTCGGATAGGCTTCGATCTTTTCTTGTAATCCATGCCTTTCCCTCCAAAGATTCTCATTTCAAAAGTAAAAAGCAGTTGTAATGGTCACTTACATGAAGAAAACAGACCCCAGACCCCACCTCCCCAGAGGGGGAATGGGCTGGTGAGGAAGAAAGAAAGGTCTGGAAGCAGCAGCTCTAGTGTCTGCGCCTGTCCCCCCTCTGGAGCCGGCCTCTCTGTGGGCAGGAGCCAGCCCAGACAGTGACGCCCCCACGGGCCACGTTTTGAGGCCACGCCTGCTCTTCCCCACTCTGCCCAAACCCCTTCCCAGGGGCCAGGTGAGCTGGATGGTCCCCCTTCCCGGGGTGCTCCCCATGGCTACTGCTGACGCAGGCCCGGGTGCACCCCCAACGGAGACTGGTCAGATTGCTCAGAAAAGGGCCAGCGGGGATGACGTTTGGTGCAGGAGAGCTTCGCTCAGAGTCAGCTGTGCCGCCTCCGTCGGTGCTGGGTGAAAGCCTGTCCAAGCCGTGAGCGCCGAGAAGTGCATGTGGCCAGCCCCTTCCCCACCCCCAACAAGTGTAACTGAAATTCCAAACTGAATTGAAAAATCACAAAACTTACGTTTTTCCAGTTGCAAAATTCTGAACAAGCTCATTGAAGCTGCATTTTCTCATTTTTCACACCCTGCCCCGCCAGGTCTCCTGAAGCGCTGCGTGGTCAGCCTGTGAGGGCACTCGAGGAGGTCTTGCTCTAGGCAGAGCCGCTGGGACAGGGCCCGAGTGCCAGCCACGGCCCTCGGCCCTTCCTGTGTCCTCCCCTGTGGGAGAACGCCGTCCTCGTTTTCAGTACCGCCGTCACCACTGTGCTCCGCACCCTGGGAGGTGGCAGGGGGTGGTGACTGGATGGCTCCCTGTGCACCCGACACCCCGAACAGCGTCTTTGTCAAACTTTAGAGAGTGAGCCACACTGAGCAGTCATCACCGAGACCCAGGACACACGCACGTGCGTGCGCACACACTCACACTAGCAGTGAGAGGTTCCAGAAGCAGCACTTCCCCACCGTGTGTCCTGAGCTCTGTTTCATTCAGTCCTGTTGTTTTCTTCTAAACCAGTTCCCTTCAAACATGCTTCCGACCCACAGAATTGATTTCATGACCCACGGGCTGCACGCTGACAAGCACCCTGGGCACTGCTGCCGGGTCACCGGGGTGCCAGGTCCCCGCCCCTCCCGTCTTCACTCCTGCAAGGTCTTCCGCCACACCCCTCCCACTTCCAACCCTGCACCTCTGAGGCGCACACACGGCCGGCGTTCTGGCCCTGCTCAGGCGTGCATGTTCCATGGAGCCTTCCTGACGTACAGGCGGTGGCCCAGCCGTGTTCCCACAGCACTTCCTTCTGCATCTCTGGCACCTGCCTCGTGCGCCTTAGCTCATTGTGCCCGCCTTCCTCACTCGCAGGCTGGGAGCGCACTGAGCCCACGGCCTGCCCTCCTGCTCTTTGTCTGCGGGCCTCTGGAACGAGTGCACAGTGCATAGTAGGCGCTACATCGGTGCTTCCTGAACTGCATTAAAACGGCCAATGCCCTCAACAGCCAGAGCCTGCCTTCCACACCCTCACGTCCAGGTCCGGGCTCCCACGCATGCGATGTCTGCAAGAGCCTCCTTCGTGACGTATGCATCAGATTGGAACGCCTTTCACAAGAGGCCTGGAGGTGACCGTTACCAGGAACCCAGTGTTTGGACATAGAGGTCAAGGACAGGTAGAAACATGGGTGTTAATAACAGATGTCTAAATACTTTTAGAAGCAAAAAAATTATGTTAAAATAGGGGCTTTTCAAAGAATGCTTTTTTTCATGATTAGTGTTGACTCTAGTCAGTCTTCCTGGGAGCTGTATGTCAGAATTTTACTAGCCGTATGTGAGGATCCTTTTCTTTCACTTGCGGTCAGAGAGTGGTAGAACTGGGGAAGATTTTCCGTCTTACAGATGAGGAAACGGAAGGCCCGGGAGGCCAGCTGACCCCGGTAGGGCCTCTCCGCCACGTGACAGCCACGGGAGGGCGAGAATGCACGTCGCCAGCTGCCCGTCTGGGGCTTTCCCCACCGCCTGCCCCTTCTTAACGTCGGGGGGGGGGGTGACGCAGGCAGAGAGGGGCAGTGTGACGTCCTTCATTTCATCCCCCCAACTGTCAACGGACTGTCGTCAGTGGGAAATTGTTCCGATCGCTTCTTGTTTTAGCTTGTTTTCCTCCCTGGGGGAGTGATGTGCGGGTCATTCCTTCATCCCAAACGTGCGGATGCTGATTTTTTCTCAGGCTGGTGGCGTGTGCACAGTATTGCCTTCTGACCTGGTCTTGCTGCATTTGACAGTAACAGTTGTGCTCATCCTTCGTCACAAGTATGCTCTTCTTCACCGGAGGGCACAGAGTCGGCGTATTTCGCAGCGCCCATTTTCATTAGAGGTCTTCGCATGTACGAGGAAATACCAGTGAATTCCCAACGTGCGCCCTTGGATGGGTACGGGGTTTTCACAAGCTTTCTTTGTTTTTGTCCCTTTCAGCAAATACCTCTTTGGTGTGTCACAAGCCATAATGAGAGTCAGTAATCTTGTAGGAGATGAACTAAAGCGTACATTTTGTGAGATTGGTAGTTAGGGCAGAAGGGCATGGTCACTGGGGTTTGTTTTGTTTACTTTTTTCTTCCACTTTCGGTCCTCACTCAGCCCGAGCGCTTAGGGGAGGGCCGAGGGTGGGTCTGCCCCTTCCCTGCACACAGGCCCGCAGCAGCGGGACCCAGAACTCTGCACCTCGGCTCCCTTCCTTAAGGACGAAAAAGGGTGTGGGGCTGGTCCGAGAACTCGGCCCTCCTCTGTCTCCTGACTTCTGTGCCTAAACGCACTTCCTGTTTTCGACAGCCAGCACAGGAGTTGACTTTGGGGTTGCCCACTCGCCAGCAAAGAAAGCTCATTTCTTTTGAGCTGATTAGCGAAGCCGAAGAGCTCATTAGCTTAGCTTAGTTTAGCAAGTATGATCTCATTAGCTAATGTGACACTGTAGCATACACAGTGCCGGGGGGATGAAAGGTGGCCAGGCAGGCGGCGGCCCACACGCACCGGCGTGCCGATCTCCCCGTGCAGGGGGCGCCTGCTGAGCCGGCACAGACCGCCCCAGCGCAGGCCACAAGCACGGGGACTTTTCCCTGTGTGGCCTGCGTAAGGGCCAGGTGCCAGGAGGGGTTATCTTACTTAATCCTCACGCCGCCTCGGCAGGAGGTACCGTGTCCTCCCGTCACGGATGAGAAGACAGATGAAGTCGTCTGTCACGAGAGCCCGCTGTCCATGAGAGCGGTGTTTCCTGAAAGTGGCAAATGGGTGCTTGGCTCTAAAGCAGTCTCTGTCCCCTGCACTAATTAGTAGTGTTTTGCTTTATTAATATTCCCAGTGCTAACAGAAGCCTTTGTGAGCTGCTGTATCGAGAGTTTCTCCCCATTTCTGTCAGAAGTGCTGCTGCCTGAGCCTCATTTTTCTCTAAAAAATGGGACGATACCCGCTTCCGACAGCGTCCTGGCAGCTGTCTGAGGAGAGGCGTACCTGCACCTTGCAGCACCGCCAGTGGCTCGTCCACGCTAACGGAAGCTGGATCCCTGTCTTTGGTTAGATAATTTGGTTTTAAATGAGCATTTTATTTTCACAACACAGAAAAGCTGTGAAAATCAGTAACTTCTTCGTCTGCTTGTCCATATTTCCTCATGTACTCTCTTGCCATTGATAGATTTCCCCACCGGAAGTTAAGAGTTAATGAATCACTTCCTCCTGCAGCACCGTCAGCTCAGAAAGCAAGCTCCCCGAGGAACAGAGGCAGTGGGTAACACCCAGTACCCCAAGTCCGTTGACACACCGTGCTTACACACAAACTTCAGGAGTCGGGCGGGGAGCTCAGCCTCGGGGTGCCCCGAGCAATGGAGCAGATTCACCTGGGTTTTACTTATTTATTTTCCTGGCTCATTAAAATATATATAGAGATATTCTAAGTAGCTCAGGAACGTTTTCTTAGGGTCTGAATCCAGAAACACAAACAAGGAGAGAAACCCCTCTGGGAGCACTTCACACCACGCAGATCCAGTGGGGCACGTTCCCGAGCAGACTCGGAGATGCTGTGCCCCAGGGTTCTCTCCTTTGTGGAGTGTGGGAACGTGGTCGCTAAACCTGTCCGAGCCTGTATTAATGATGATGGGGAGGACGGCGTGGAAAGCCTGCGGTGGCTTTCACGGGAACCGCAGGACGTATTTGCATAAGGAACTGAATTGCAAGCCACGATTTACTCAAACTTAAATGATTCTTTATTATAACAGCCTGGGAATGCTTCCCCTTTCCCAGAGTGGTTCAGTGCTTGGATATAATGACTGACCTTAAAAGTAAAGCAAAGAAGTTTCTTGCTTTACTGCAGTTTCTTTGCTTCAATTGCTTACTGTCTAAGCAAAGAAATTTCGAATTGATTTCCTAATGATTTGGTGGTAAGGAGAGGGATTTGCACTCTGCTACGTGCAGATTTAGTCTTAGATGGGGTATTGATTAAGAACTCTGGATAATTATTACTTAGCTCCATTCCCACTCCGACAATCCCAATCTTTTCCTCATTGTTGCTACTTCTAATCGGGATAATACCACCCTTGGATTCATTTGTTGAGTTAAACCCTGTCTTTTTGAGGGACACGCTTTTAAACAGTAGTTCCCAACAGGAGAGGTCACGCATTACGCTTGAATCATCCCGGCGCCAGAGTGAGTGTTAACTCTTCACTCCCACCAGACCTGAGCCCTGAACGGGAAGCTGCCGTTGGGGGCAGTGAGGGCTGGTGCAGGATTGGATTGGGGCGGGGAAGGGCGCCGGGAAGTGCACAGGAAGGAGAAAGAACGTTGCAAGGATTCTCAAGTCCAAGGGACCCATGTGTCTGCTTGGCCATTCCTGACCCTGTGATGGGTCCGCAGGTGTATGCCTTTAGAAAGATTTTGCTCCAGGAATTGGATGGACTTTGGTGCTGTGGGAGGAATTTGGAGTTTGGTGTCTGTTGAAGCCGGGGTTCCCCTGGCAGAGTCCCAATCACTGCATTGCTAACTTACACAGCACCTTCGTGTTGATCTGAGGAAGTCATTCTCTCTTCAAACTGGTTTACGTCCAGCTGTGTGAAAATTATTATTATATAAATATTTTATTAAAACAAGACATTCTTGTCTGCTGTAAAATTATCAAAATAAAGATATAATTCCATGAAGTCTATAACGAACCAGTGCCCCTTAACTGTAATGCCTTTGTTCGGTGCACACACTGTGCGCCTGTACCTGCAGCCCTGCTGTGTGCTGCTCGGGTCTTCCCCACTTCCATTGCTTCAGCAGTGCCGAGCACCCCCCGACCAATCCCCCGAACTGACTGCCAGCCGTGCAGAAGGACCGTGCCTGTGTGCGGGCAGACAGTCCTGCTGGCCAGACTCCTGGGTGGGAGGCATAGATGCGTGTACTGGCCTTTCATGTTGGCAACGCCATTGGCAACCTTGGATTAGAAGTGCCCTGGACTTTTGATAGTACTTTCGTAAACGTAACAAGCACCCGTTATGGGCCAGGAACTTTCATACATATCACTAGTCCTTGCAGTAAATGGCCCTACGGTGTTCTTGTGGCTCAGAGAGGGCAGGCGACCAGTCCGTAGGCACCCAGCTGGTAAGAACTAGAATGTGGACCTGGAGGTGACCTGCTTTTCCCTCCAGGTGTTGGCCGTGGGCCTGACCCCCCACCCTGCCGGGGGGGCGGGCAGACATGTCCCTCGACAGGTCATTGTGGAGTACTGGCTGTCAGTCCAGCCCCCGGGTAGCCTGGGGAACAGAGCCCACCTCTGCCTGTGTTGGGCTGCCCCTCCACTGGGGAGGCTGCCCAAGTCATGAACGAATGCATGGATTGCCCTCAGCGTTTTCATTCCTTTCCTTTCCGTCACTGTCACTGTCACCATCATCCCATGAAAGGACTTCCCTGGTTTCCTGTGTCCTTGAAGGCCATGCTGGCAGACCCGGGGGGAGAAGAAGGTCAGTCTTCCCTGTCCTGACGGCTGTTCCAGGAGGTGCGGCAGTGCCTGCTGAACGCCGGGCTCACGTGTCACTACTTCCCAAGCTGCCCTGGCGACTTCTGAGACCCGGGAGCCTGCCTGTACCTGGTGGCATCTGTTCTTCTTTTCTGTTGTGGGATCCTCGATGTTGTGAAGGTCAGCCAAACTGCAGCCCTCCCTTTGTGATCACTTCCAGCAAAGGGGGACCCAAGTGAAGGTGAAGTCTGAGATGTCACTGGGGGCTCTTTGGGCCTAGGGGACACTTTACCAGCAAACCAGCTGGGCTTGTGGCCGTGCGTTTTGTTTGAACAAATGGCTTCTGCATTAAGAAGTCCGAGCTAGTGTCTGAGAGCCTGCAGACTGTCGAGCCAGATATAATTTTGAAAAGCCCTCATACAAACTAGTTATTAGGCACTTTAGAAAGAACAGGCTAGGAAGTAGAAGCTAGTTGAACTTGGTGAGGAAGTAGTCACCTTGGGGTGGGCAGCCCCAGTTCCCTCAGTTCCCTCGGAGCCCTCAGGGTGTGACAGGTGAAGGAAGTGGCGGGTGCAGGTTACCTGCCTGGAGCAGGCGACTGAATTCTGTCTTTAACACTGTAGACACCCACCTGCCGGGAGGAAGTGGTCCAGGCCGTGGCCCGACACAACACGACGGTTGATAGGACTCCTGGGAAGCTTTTTACATCTTCGGGGTCCCACCTTAGACCTGCTGAATCAGAGTCCTGGGGCTTGGACAGGGGTGGTGGGCATGCGGGTAAAACACAGGGGATTCTATCTATCGAACTCTCTCGATGAGTAAGAAAAGCCAGTCTCCTGAGGCTCTGTGCCGCATGACACCGCTTATCCAACATTGTCAAAATGACCACATTGTAGAGATGGAGAAGGGAGAAGAGGCTGTCAGGTCAGGACGGGGAGGGACGCTGTGACTGTTAAGGGCGGCTGGAGGAGTTCCTGTGTTGCTGGGACAGTTCTGTGTCTTGATTAATCTATACAAGTCATAAAAAGGCCATAAAATTATACCAAAGACATGAAATAAATGAGCGTAAGTGAAAAATGGTGCAGTCAGCCCCGTTTGTAGTCTAGCTCGTTGCACGGTGTCAGCCGGCTTCCTGTAGTCATGTGAGCTGCCAGTCTTGGGGCAGGCTGGCTGATGGGCCCTTGCTTACATAGAAAATAACCTGTGAAAGGTCAAGGTTAAGAACTATAACTAAAAGAAGGAAGGGAGAAGTGAAAAGGTTGAGTACTCTCTGTCCTATTTTTACTGTTGATTGCGTGTCTATAATCGTGTCAAACAAGAAGCTGAAAAGAACCTTCCAGGTGCCTCTGAGGTGTGACCACTTGGCCAGACCACCCAGTTATTGGATGGGTTGGTGTTTCTTGTGGGTCAGTGTGGGACTGGGCCGGGGTGGGAAGCTCAGCCCCGGATCCAAAGTGTGCGGAACATGTTATCAACGACCACATAACAGAGTACACGCTGCAGTGGGAATCGCCTCAACATGGAGCGATCGTTGATTGCCTTACTGATGTGATGGTGGCCGGCTGGAGAGAGAAGGGTACCACAGTCAGTCCCCCAGGAGGGGGAAGAGGCCCATGAAATACACACACCGGTTAAAATCAGAGCAGAGAGCAACAGGTTGAGTTTTGGCCACGAAGTTCTGGGCGTACATTGGAAGGAGAGCACCCCTGATCGTAAAGGGTTGGAAAAAAAGCCCTATAAAATAGAGACAAGGTTATGGAAACCCGTATTTTCTCCCCAGAGGTCACACGTACAATGGCTTTCAATGTGTGTTTGAGAGAGCCTGGGTGGGGGCTGGGGGTCGCGCTTGGGGTCATGCTGAAGGGAAGGTGGTTAGCCCATGCCCCTGAGCGACAGAGGGAAGTGAGATTCCACCGGCGAAGCCTGGGCTGTGCGGGAGAGCGTGACCCGGGGAGGGGATAACCCCTTTCTGCAGAAGTGTTTGAAATGCTCAGAAGGGCGCCTGGTGTAGGAGAGACCCCTCCGTCAGGACGCATGGAGCACTGGTCACGTGGGGCCCTGCGGGAGGCGAGGGGTGGTGGCCCGAGTTCTCCTGGTCCTCTCCGCCTCCCAGATTAAGACGTCGTCTTTACACCACCAAACGTCTTGTCCTCGTGGGATGCCATGAAGGCTCTGTATGCAGAGGGAGAAGTGACAACCCAGTCCTGTTCCCACCTTGTCATGTGGGACCTGACGGGCAGATGCTGTTTCCCTGATCCTGTCCGGCCAGCACTCGGGGGTGTGGCGTCACTGCTGACACAATGTGCCTCCGGAAGGAGAAGGTCCTAGTTCACAGTTTAAACTGCCCTCAGATAACATACCGTGTCCTTTCAGAGTGATGGGCTTTTCTTCTTCTTCTTTTTTTTGGTATCTCTCTTTTAAGGCATTTTTTAAAAGTCAGAAGGCAGCCAAAATTTTCTCACATTCAGATACTTAGTGGGAAGGATGTGTGGGTGCTGAGCAGCTTTTGACACTGCATTTTCTAAAATGTCTTTTAATGTCTAAAGCATGTCTCCACGAGACCTCAAGACTCCTGTCTGTGCACAAACGATCCTTCTCTTTCTCTGGGAGTTTTGCGCCTGGACCAGAGCTCCATCCGTGGGGCTTTCTCGTGGACGCTCTGCTTGCTGTGGGGACGAGTCGTCTTCTGTCTGTTCAGCGCCCCTGATCCCTTCCTCCCCAGAGACGAGGCTGTGCTGGCAGTGTGGGGCGGTACCACAGAGGTCGCGCTCCACGTTTCTTTGTGCCCTTACTTACTAGTCCCAGAAGTCAACACATCACTCATGGCTGTGTGACAAATGCATTGTGACTCGCTGCCACTTATTGGGGGACCTGCCCTCACTCAGTGATCCCTTGAGAGGCTACCCAGTGCTTTACTCAGTGATCCATGTATGTGGATACATGGATCACTGAGTAAAGGCCCTACAATCAGTAAGAGATTTTGGATGTTCGTATGCCAGTTGCCTTAAAAAATGATATATTAATTGAGCCACTCAGTTCCACAGAGACGCACTCGGTATGGCTGCGTTAGGTGCTGGAAAGTAACCGGCCACTGGAGCAGACTGGATCCTTGCCCTCAGGGCGCCTTCAGGGCTGTGAGTCTGGGTCTTGGGACAGGCACATGCGGGGGGATCAAGTGGGCAAGGGAGTCATGAGGGGAACACACGGGGAGGAAGTCAGAAACTTGGGGACAGCCTTCAGCCATGTAAGTGCGACCCCACCAGGGGATGGGGGGGAGGAGTTTGTAGAGAAGTATTCTGTGTGGTCTGGGCAGGGGGTGGGGTTGGCAGAGCTGCTGGGTGGGAGTCCTCGACTCAGAGTTACAGGACAAAGGGTCCCCAGGGTGGGGCTGGTCTTAGTGTTGTCACTGCATTTGGTCATCCATGGGGGCAGCCCTGGAGCCCTGGCCTCCGCACACACGCTGAGGCGGGTTTCCAGGGGCAGCAGCTGACCATCCCAGTTCCTCTGCGCTCCCTGTCACAGGAGGTAGTACATTCTCATGCAGCCATGAGATTGGGGGACGGCCAGCCTATTAGCCACGGACTCACATGGGAAAATGTGAAGTTAGAGCTGTGATGAACTCAGATAAAAGCGAAGCGCAGGGTGTTAGGGTAGGGCAGTGCAGCTACCCAGCCAGCCTGGGGAGGGACGGGCCAGGACAGGCCTCCTGGGAGCTGAGGTCTGAAGGATGAGGCGCAGTGAACTGGGTAAAGCTGGGGAGTTAGGAGAGCTTGCCTGGGGGCACTTTGGGGGACTTGAAGAGGGTTGGGCAGCAGTGGGAAGCTGTCAGATGGGGGGAGGGACTGAACAGTCTCAGACGTGCGCTTTCAAATGATAGCTCTGTTTTAAGTACGGGGAGCTGATTAGAGGGGCCAGAGCGTAGCAGGCAGAGGATTGGGGGGCTGCTGAAGAAAAGCCAGGTAGGGTATGAACCGGGTATGGCAGAGGAAGTGCAGAGAAGTGGATACAGGTGAGACGTCTTGGAGCAGGTCCAGTGGCCTGGGCTTAGATCGGATTTGGGGATGGGGGTCGTGGGTGACTCCCAGGTTCCTGGTTTGCAGCACTGAATGGATGGCGGGGTGGGGAGACAGAGCACTCAGATCACTGGGGCTTGTCGAGTCTGGGGTGCTTCTATCCATCCTGTGGTTATCTGTGCATTGCAGGCCTGGAAGGAAAAGTCTGACCCAGGGGACCGGTCTCCTGGACATGTGGAGGTCAGGCCAAGGAAAGTGTCCCCGACAGTGAGCAGTGGCAGTGAGGGAGGAGGGTTAGGGAGGGGCTGCTGGGGGCAGGGACAGGGAAGAGCCTGCGTCAAGGAGGGTGACCTGCAGAAACGAATGCCGTGGCTAAGGCGGACAGGCGGGTTTGGTGGCATGGAGGTCATCGGTGGCCCTACCGAGGGCTGTTTTCCTGGAGCGATGGTGGGGACACCAGACGGCAGTGGGCTGAGGAATCTGTGGGAGGCAGGAAGCACCAGCTCTTTCAAGTTGGGCCACAAAGGGAAGGACAGTGACAGCAGCAGCTGGAGAGGGGGAGGAGGCTAAGAGGCTTTACATTTTTTTTTTAAATTGGTAGAGACTTGAGTAAAACTGCAAGGATCCAGCTGACTCTGAGGGAAGGAGCAGGGTCTCGAGAAGGCGGGGGTGGGGTGGGGGGGTGGTCCAGAGCCGAGGTGGAGGCCTGGCCTCGGGACAGGGCACTTCTGCCCGGAGCCTGTGGGGAGGCGCAGAGGAAGGCGGACCGCAAGTCTGCAGTCCATCCAGGGTGGCGCTGACAGCGGTCCAGGGCCTACTTTAAATCCCTGTGACGGTCTCTCTGGCCTCTGCCACAGTCCCCGTGCCTCGGCTCTCAGCCCGGATGATGATAACGCCATTGCGTGTTTGGTACCATGGGCCCCGCTGCACATGAGGAAATCATCCTGTGCATTTTCAGGGGCTTCTTAAATAAAACAGGGTTTCCTGAAGCATTGAACATTGGTGACAATGCATTAGACACAATTAATCCCTAAATACTAAAAGTTGATTGTAGCAAGGAAGGGGGAGGGAAGAAACAAAGGTAGGTGGTCAGCCATGTCAGGTGACTGAGCCGAGCAGAAACAGTTTCACCCAGTCGGTCTCCCACCCCCCAGCCTGGTTCAGGTGGGAGTCGCTGTGGAACTGTAAGCGAGCCTGGGGCTGAGTCTGAATGTCCCTCACACTCTAGAAACTTCTGCAGTGACTGATTCTCTGCAGGGTCTATCTACCTGGAATGGCAGCCGGAGCCAGTCCCTGCCTTTGGGGGAAGCTGGGCTGTGCCCTCCTTTGCCTGCTTTGGTTCAACTGCACGAGGAAGAGGCATCGGCGGGGACAGACACGCCGGCTGCCTCCATCAGCCCACTGACTGCCAAGAACTGGAGACCCGCGCTTGTCAACGTGGCAGAATTTCGAGCTGTGCTTCTTGCCCGTCTCTCGGGAGTAAGGGAGATGAGACGGTCTGGAGCTTGCTTGGTAAATTGGGGCGGCAGGCCCTGTGCACAGAGCTTTGAGTGTTTGGCTTGTTTCTCTAAGAATAAAATCTACAGCGACTTCAGACACTTGTACGAAGCCATAACAGGTTCCCAGAGAGACTGCTGGATCCTCGTCCCAGCTCCTGCCCCGTCCAGTGCGGCGCCCACGGCCAGCTTCCCTGCCGTCTCTGGGCTTCCCTGTCCGCACCTGGAAACTTACCTGGTGGTCTCTTACCTGGCCTCCAGCCCTGATGGGCTGAGAAGCTGTCAGGTTGGCATCCTTGGTGGTCAGAGCCAGTTCCTCATGGTGCCAGTTCCCCCCTGTCCCCTTTGAAATAAAACCAAAACGAATGTCTGTGCTGGCTCCCACTCTGACAGGAGGCAGGGAGTCTCATGGAAGTGCTGGTACCGTAGTCCAAGGTCGCAGGAGGACAGCAGGACAGCAGATGACGGACAGATGCCGTGGGGCTGAGAGCACCACGGGCTGCATGTGTGTGGGGCCATCTACCGCAGCCACCAGCGGGCCTGTGGGCGCTGCACACGGTCGGAGTGAGGTCGGAGCGGGCGTGGTGTCCGTGCCGGGCAGTCGGTGCCGTTTTTCCTGAGTTCAGTGACCGCCTTAGGAGATTCTTTCACAGCTGAGTTCCTTTTTCCTGTCCTGCTTGGGAAGCCTCTGTCCCGCAGCCTCCATCCAGTCCAGGCTCACGGCTGCGCCACGGACGTGGAACTGCCTGGTTGACTGCTGAGTGCTCCCCATTCCTCTTGTCCGTCTGCACCGCAAGTTTTCCGGATATTTTCATGGCATTAGACTGGTTTCCCATCTCTCTTAGACCTTTGTTTGGCTTGCTAATTACAGCACTTAAGTCACTGCTCTGGGGATTGAGGGACTCACCAGTCCAGGCCTCGGAGAGGGAGTGACGGTGGTGTTGGCAGAGAAGGTGGGGCGCCGGGCGGGCCCCACTGGCTGTCAGGGGAGCTACCCCGAGAATACTTCGGGCTTGCTCAGCTTTTCAGTCAACATACCATCCATGATAAATTAATGACTACCTTTAAAAAAGAAGTGGCACTATGTTCTGGGCTGGCAGTAGCTGTAGTAGCTGTTCAGTAACATTAGTACACTTAAGAAACATGGTCAGAAACAGTGTATTGAGACCGTCTTTTTTGCCAGTTTGTGAAAGAGCTTTGCAAGGGATGGGAAAATATTAAAAATCACCACTCCCAGATGAATTGCTGGGCAGCGCGCTGTCCTATAAAGAATGAATAGGGCCCTCATCCAACCTGCTAATTGAATAAAGAAAGGCAATTGGGCAATTTTAGGGCTTTTGTAAAACGGGTGGGATGTGCTTCATGAGAGGAAAGCTTGTCAGAAAAGAATTGGTCAGAAACACGATGTGCATTTTTTAAAAAATCCTGAATGCTATAGAAAGATGGGGTAAAAGTTAATGGCAAAAAGAACTCCAAGGGCGGCACAATTTTCTAACCAAAGACGACATGCTCACTCACCGGGTGGTCGTGATGACGGCCAGGCCACGAGCAGCCCTGTCCCCCGGGGACCTCGCGCCTGCCAGCCGGGAGGGAGGCCAGAGCGCAAGTCTGAGATTTCCGGCCCTGGCAAAGCAGACGCCACCGCGGGAGGTGAAGGAGAAGTGCGTTTTGCTATTTCTTTTCCCTCTTTCCTGTTCCTCTCCCCTCTTTGCCATTCAGAACAGCCTTTTTCTTTCCTTGGGAGATTTTTTTTTTTCCTTTGCATAAATTTAGGCACCCGTTTGCAATGTTTCAAAATTGTGTATTTTTCTTGGACCGCGCCAAGGCACCGCGAGGAGTCAGGTCAGCGCTGCGCGCAGGGGACTATGTAAAGCCGCGAAGTAGGTCACGGCAGTGTGTCAGGCACAGCCAGCGCTGCCTGCCTTTTCTCGGTCGTGGAGACAATTGATCCAGGTGGAGTTTTAAGGATTACTCCTTCCATTTTCGGAGACCCTCTCAGTTCAGTAATTTCACTTGGATGAGAGATAATATGATAGGGAAGGGGAAGGGTTTGTGGGGGAGGAGTTTTTAAATGGGCTTCCTGGAGGCCTGGGCACAGTTCCGCGGCTAGTGCTGGGGAAGCAGTCCTTGCCTGCCAGCATTCGGACTATGAAACCAGTGAAAGGAGACCCGAAGCCCGAGCCCCGTGCACAGCAGGAAGCCTGGTGCAGAGAGGGCTGCCCTCACGCTGCCGCCTCTCCTTCCTCCTTGCACAGTCCCTGGAAACCCACAGAGTGCTGCAGCCTTGGGGCGAGACTCCAACCGCACAGGTCGGTGTGCGTGGGAAAGGCAAGAAAGGCAACGTGTTACGCAGCATTTAGGACCTTCGCTATGAGTGGGCAGTGAGTCACTTATCAGGAGGCCAGGACCGCTCCTTTACGGAAACTTCAGCCGGAGTTCCGTGTTTCTAGGCTGGGGCTCCTGGCTGGAGTGAGAGGGGCGCCCCCTGGATCGGATGACGGGACGACTCAGGCGAATTGATTCATCAAACATCTCTCATTGTCATCAGTCTTACTACCTTCACTGCCACCACCGCCAGGACCGGCTGTGAACAGTGTCTGATTAGCTGCGCTTGGTCAATGAGGACGGTGTCAGGATGGAGCGTATCTGTAGTTACCCCGGCTTGTTGAGGGGCTGGTTCGGCATTCCCAGGCAGATTTATCTTGGTCCAAAATGCCAAACCCTGTGCCAGGCTGCAGGCACACCATAGGGGACAAAGCAAGACCCAGCCCACCGTGGAGCAGTGTGGGCTGGGGCTGGGGACGAGATGCAGAGGATACTAGAGAGAGCGAAGGTCGGGGGTGGGGGGTGGTGACAGGCTCCTGGAACCCATCTGCTGGTTCTCAGCGCGGCGCCCCCCCCCCCCAATCACGTGGCAGCCGGCAGGCAGCGCGCCTTCCAGGCTGTTGCTTTTCCAGCTTCTTACGTGAAGAGAGAACGGTAGCGGAGGAATAGAGGTTGAGGGCGGATGGATATGGGCCCAAGAGTTCCCGCCGAGAAGCAATGCAAACACTGTTCTCTGCCAGATGTCACCCGCACCTGGGTGGGGACTGCTGTGGATTTTTTCTTTTAAACTCCATGTCCATTTCTGGGCGCTTCACCTCACCCCGCTCATCCCAGATGTAAGTGAATCGATGGGTCCTGGTTCGTTCTTGGGGAGCTGAACACACTCAGCCTCTGGCGCAGGACTGGTTAGCTCAGGTGGTGTGATGGGAAAGACAGTTACTGGCCTTAACAAAACCGAGTCAGCTGAAAACTTCTCGTGGTCGTTAACGTTGGCCCACACGTGATCTCTGGTTCAATGATTTTTAAAGACGTCTCGCATTGTAAGGTTTTTCCCCTCTCGTTACCAAGCTGGGCAGGGTGCGCTCTATTCATGATGCCGCGCTACCAGGAGGATGAAAAGAGCGCGTGTGAGGCATTTGCAGGGGCCTGTCCTGTGCTTTTCTGTATCTTGATTTTGCATTTTAAAAATTTTGTCCTTTTTCACTCCGCACTTTGCACGTTTTCTTGCAGAGTGGAGTGGCTGTTTCCACAGGGTGACCACCCTGGTGGCCTCATGCCTGCAGAGAGACAGGTCTGTGCAGTGAGTTACAGGAAAAACAGCTTGCATGGGGGCACTTTACCTCCCCTCTTTTTAAAAAGCAGTTCGCTTACTCTTCCTGTGCGTTCTACGTTTGGGTTGATAAGGAAAATATTTTCCAAGGCCAAACAACTAGCCTTGTGAGGGTGTGTGTGTGTCAGGACATACTCACCTTCCCTTGAGGCAGCTGGGTAGAATTTATTGCTGTGGACATTCCTTAGCTTAATAAAGTCCTGAAAATGGCATTGACCTTGAATTCTGCTGACTTTTCACGTGACTTTAGGCATTACTTTGTTTTAACCCAAAACAGATTAAGCGAAGCTTGAATGGTTTCTTTCTTTCTTTCTTTAGATTTTATTTATTTATTTTTTAGATAAAAGAAAGAAATAAAGAGAGGGGAAAGGGGGGTGAAAGAGAGGGAGAGAAACATTAATGTGCGAGAGATACATCGAATCAGTTGCCTCTCACATGCCCCCAACTGGGGACCTGGCCTGCAACCCAGGCCTGTGCCCTGACTGGGAATCGAACCAACAACCTTATGGTTCGCAGGTGGACACTCCAGCCATTGAGCTACACCAGCCAGGGTAGGAATGGTTTCTAACTGAAGTGTTAAAGACTTTTAATTTTAAATGCAGGAGGACATTTGACATTGTTTCCCTTTGCTGGGAAGACTCAGGCTTTTCTTTTGTTTTCTTTCTTTTTTTTCTCCATGGACAGTGTAAGTCAGGGCTGTTGGACCTGCAGCCCAGGATGGCCATGAATGCAGCTCAACACAAAATCGTACCTGTACTTAAAACATTACTTAGTTCCATTACTAAGTTTTATTACTTTGGTATGTACATTTCCTATACTAGCAATCACAAACTTGGGACTTGCTCGGCGATTTTAAAAGATTATGAAAAGGGCCACTGCCTAGTCAGGGTTATTATGTGAGGACTTTTTTGCTTATCTGTGGTAGCAGATACCACAAAAGTTACACACGGACCTTTTTTTCCGATCATCAGTTTTCATTAGTGTTTGTGTATTTAATGTGTGGCCCCAGATGATGACTCTTTTCCTCCCAGTGTGGCCCAGAGATGCCGACAGGTTGGACAGCCCTGGTGGGAATGATACGAGACCAACGTGATCTGCAGGGAAGTATATGAAATACTTAAGAACAAACTATTTTCTAACTTCTAAAACTTGCTTGGCCTATGAAATTGAATGTGATAAGCCTGATGGTATTTTTAAAATTTCATAATTAAAGCATCCCTTTTATTTAATCCGCATTGGTGAGACTGTACTAAGAGCTGCAGGATTTTCTAGGTCTGACTTTTTTCCGGCAAATGTAACATCTAGGTTAGATTGGGGTGAGGTATTCTGACCTCCAGATATTTGAAGCCTGAAGAGACTTTAAAACATTCACTTGTTACATCAGAGGCTCTTTGGCAGGAGACAGTGGCAAATCCCTATTTTGTGAATCAGAAGGAGTCCCAAGCTACAGGGTCACTCCTGAGAAATGTGGCTTCTATGTTTTTGAGCCCATCTGGACTCTGGCCACTCATAGTGCCATCTGTGGATTGGTAGGAAGGCATTGCCTGGGAGCTCCTTGGAAATTCAGAGTCTCAGGCTCCACCCTAGACAGGCAGACTCAGAATCTGCACATAATGAGACCCCCAGGCAACTCATGTGCCGGGAAAAGGTCTGGGTCCCGGGGTCAGGTGCCTTGTCCCCGCTTCACACAGACTCTGACCTGGAGGAGGTTGGAGGTGAGCTGTGTCTCAGCTTGTTTCCTGCAAAACCTTGGTTTATTTATGCCACCTGGGTTTTCACAGACACATGCCTTGTACCCAAAACAAATAGACTTCGTTTTCACATCACAGCACAGTCCCTGAAATAATTTCTGCAGATGTTGGAGAGGCAGCCGCTGTGTGGCATATTTAAACTCAGTCTGTGCTGTTTGAAAATGTGTTGGAAAGAGTTCGGAAGAGGGGAGAAAGCAAACCACCAAGGGAGACCGCCAGCAACGGGTGACAGCCCAGTGGCGGTGAGGGCTTGGGTTGGCCGTGAAGCGTTTGTTTACTAACTAGGGAGGTACAGATACGGCAGAGAGGCCCGGCCCGGCTAAGGGAAACGTTGAGCCCGGTTAGGTCACTCTCAAACAGAGGGACTGCCCTGTTATCTTCCCGCACGGTGTTGAATCACAGGGGGAAGAAAGCCCAGGGAGGGGAGAGCAGGGTCAGCAGGCTTTCTGGCGCTGGAACTGTTCCCGCCACCAAAGATCTACACTCAACGCCTAATCAGCAGGCTCACAGAGCAAAGTGGGCGCTCCGATTTGTGGTGAACACCCCCTAGTGACGGCCTTTCTGGAGGGCTGTTCAATCTGTGGCGAGGCCATGGCGCAGGACCTTCACCACCCGCAGGGGTTTCAGTAAAGAGGAGCCACGTCCGCTGGAGGTTTGATTTATAGGAAAACACACAAACCGGAAGCAGGAGTCATCATCTGCCACCCTTCGGGCTGGCCAGTCACCAGGCCCTGTGAGTTTCACCAAACAAACATCGCTCAGATGCCTCTCCTGCTCCACCGTCCACCCGCCCCGGCCGCAGGCCCAGAGTTCTTCCGCTCTTACCCGGGACCACTGCAGAGCCCACCACGCCCTCCCCAACCTGCACCCACTCTCGCTCTTTAACGCGTAGCCGGGCTGTAACCACTCTATCATAGAAACTCTAAAGCAAGATCCTTTTGAATCTTTAAAAAAAAAAACAAAACAAAACACCCACATTATTTTTATTGGGATTGCATTACATTTATAGATTAATTTAGGAAGAATTGACATTGTTATGTTGTTGAATCCTCCTGTCCGTAGGCTTTTCAAGCCGTCTGCGCCCCCAGGTCCGTCCCGGCTCTCCCCATATGGCTCATGTCCAGTTCTTGTTACATTTCTTCGTAAGAATTCCACTGTCCCTATTATACATGGAGGCCTTTTCTTCTAATAGCTCTTCCAGCTGGTTGTCTTTTGCATACACGCAAGTTACTTATTTCTACGTGTCAGTTTGCCCCTACCATCTTACCAAATCCTCTTACGGTTTGAACCGTTTCGTACTGGATTCTTTTTCTTTCATCTTCCGTCACCACATATTTAGCCCCCTTTCCCCGTTACTCCCCCTCCCACCCCTTCCCTCTGGTGACCAGCTGCTGCTGTCTGTGTCTGTGAGTTTCAGTTTATGTCCCACACATGAGTGACATCGTACGGTTCTTAGCTTTTTCTGCCTGACTTATTTTGCTTAGCATGGTATTCTCAAGGTCCATCCATGTTGTTGCACGTGGCAGTATTTCATCTTATGGCTGAGTCGTGTTCTGTTGGACAACATGTACGTGCCACACGTGCTTCATCCAGCCCTCTACTGAAGGCCACTTGGGTTGTCTCCACGTCTTGGCCACCGTGAATGACGCTGCAATGAACATAGGGGTGCGTGTGTCTTGGTGAAAAAGTATTTTTGAGGTTTTTGGGTATACCCAGATGGGGGATTGTGGGGTTCTATGGTAACTCTATTCTTAATTTTTTGAGGAATCGCCAGACTGTTTTCCATAGTGGCTGTACTAGTGAATGAGGGTTCCTTTCTCTCCACAACCTCGCCAACACTTACTACCTGTCTTGCCAATAACAGCCATTCTAGCAGGTGTGAGGTGGTATCTCACTGTAGTTTTGATGTGCATTTCCTTAATAGCTGGTGAAGGTGAGCATCTTATTATGTATCTGCTGGTCGTTTGTATGTCTTCTTGGGAGAGATGTCTGTTCAGGTCCTCTGCCCATTTTTTAAATTGGGTTGTTTGGTGTTGCATTGTGTGAATTCCTTATTGGATTCTTTTGCGGGAAGAGGGGGCGGGTGTTAAGCTATACAAGAATATCACATGCAAGTAGTGATAATTTTACTTCTTTATTTCTGATTTTTAAATCTATAATTTCTTTCTCCCACTCAAGTGTGTTGGCCAGCTCTTCAAGGAACCATGATAGTGGACATTTTGTCTTGTTCCCAAGTGGTGAAATGCTACCGTTTTGCATGCTGAGTTTTCAGTCGAGATGGATGTATTTTATTATGCCAGAGAAGCATCCATCACTACTTCACTATTAAGCATCGTCACAGAGGCATCTTTGAAAATTCAGACCTGATCCTGTCACTTCCTGCTTCTCATCGCTGTGAAGAGGAAACACTTCTTCCCTGCATCCCAAGGCCCTGGGCCGTCTGGCCTTGTCTGGGCAGAGGCTGCGTTTTGCTCCACTGCAAGCCACCTGTTCATACAAGGGAGGGGGAAATTTAAGCGGTATCTGGAGGAAAGGCAGGAAGAGAGAAATCCAGAGGAAAAGACAGAAAAATGGATGAGAGAGGGCCCCGTCTGGAGAGCCAGGGCCCCCGGCGGAAAGGAGAGCTCACTGTGTGGAGTGCGTGGGCATGTCAGCCTCGCACGGGGGAGGGCCATCCCTGCCCTCAGACAAGACGGGGGAAGGGCCGTCGTGGGCATTCCCACCTCATGGCCTGGATTTTCTTGGTGTGATCAGAGGCCAAGTGAGAAGAGACGTGGAGGTTCAGAGTTTGGCAGTGTCACTTCCAAAGTGAAACAGGAAGGGGCCCTGTCTCTAAAGGTGTGACAGGATCCCTGGGCCCCTAGGGTTGGAGACCATTCCTGTTATGGAGAACCCGCCCCCGGCTTGGGGTTTTCCCCACCGGGGCCCAGGAGCTCGGGGTTGGTGTGTAGGTGGTGGTGGTTGGCCTCACTCAGGGCAGGAAAATTTAGCAGAGAACTTGCAGGACCAGGAGGCTCAAAAGCCAAAGCCAATGGCAAGAGAAGCCAAAGTAACGAATCCTGGGGTGCAGGCTGGCAGAGGGAAGTGAGGAGAAGAGAGGGGTCTGCAGGCATGGGGAGCCGGCCTGTGGAACTGGGGCGGACTTCAGAGACAGCAGGGCTCTCACTCCTGCAGGAGTGAGAGTCAGCAACCTGACAGGAGGTCGGCCCACCTTCTGTTAGGACGTGGGAATGTTGTTTAATCGAGACCCTGTGTAGGGCGTCTCGGCCCCTCAGGACGATGCATGGGGGGCCTCCAGTCTTCCTCTCCGCTGAACTGTGGCCTAAGGGGTAACTCTGAAGCACTCCTGGGGGGGGCGTTGTGTTAGAGCAGCACTGAGTTCCTGCCTGGGGGTGGTTCTGCTGTCCACATGCATGGTTTTCAGCACGCCCCCCCCCCCAACTTCGTCATTTTCGGCCACAAAACGCGTGGGGAACACTAAGAAGCTTCCACAAGGGCAAGGCTGTGATATGACCAAGCCCTGAAGTCACCGCTGTTGTGTTTGCTCCCTGCCTCGTCTGGGCTGCATCACGGAGCCCCAAGGCAAAGGGCTGCGAGCCCCCTTGCACACGGGGCCCACCCAGCCTCCGCTGGCTCTGGCCACCGAGCCGCCCTGTAGCCGCTGCAGGACCAGCCAGGGAGAGTGGACTGGGTATGCCCAGCAGGGTGGTGTTCTTCCAAACTAGTGATCTGTGAGCTGGTATCAGTCTAAAATTAGCCTGTGAAAAGATAAGCTTTAAGACGTGTTATTAGGTGGAATGACAAGTCATTGAGAGTGAAATTTCCCGTTTAAAAAAAAATCCCTGTGCACAGCTGGCGCTCACATCAAAGGGTGCTGTGACCTTCTCAGCTGCTCTTCCCAGGGAGCCCCTGACGCTGGTGGCCGTGTACCTGTGGGGGCCCCTGGGGGTGAGCGCAGGGACAGGCCCCGTCCTGCTCAGTTGTCACCTGCAGCACCGGCTTGCAGGGGCAGAGGCCAGGTCTTCTGCGTGTTCCCTGTGGACCTTCCCAGCACGCGGGGTTAATTACCACACGTTCCCGGTCACTGGCTGTTCTGTCCAAACGTTCCGGTGTTTGTCCGCACGTCAGGTCTGCACTCCCTCCCTTGGTTCCGTGTGAGCAGGCAGGGCCTCCTCTTCGGATGCTGCTGTTTGGATGCTGCTGTTGGTCGCTCGGAGCTCCTGGCTGGGACTTCACTTGGCCACATTCACCATCATGTACCTGGTTGATGGGAAGAGTGAGTCATGGTTTTCCACGCTCAGTACCTCGAATTTCTTCTCTTCACATCGAAGACGATGAGACTGTGTCGTGCGTGGGAGGGAGAGGCAGTGACTGTTGCCATCGCAATGAGTGGAACCTAAATGGCAATCTGAGCCACCTCCCCCCCACACCCTGTGCCGGCAGCCAGCAGGGGCAGGAGAGAGGAGCGGTCTGGAGCCGCCTCCTGTCTTGAGGAATTCCTGAGGACTCTGCCTCCTGGGGCCTGTGTGGCGAGCATCTAGGCACAGGGGTCAGGACCCCTGAGTCATGTTTTTCCAACTGAGGGCTGTGACCCCTTACTGGTTATGAAGTCAGTTTCATAAGTTGCTGGTCAGAATTAAGAACAGGAGAGAAGTTCCAGCCTACTTTGGTAAAGATAGTGTTGTTTTGTAACAATTTTGTCTAAGTTGTGTGTGTGAGACGATGTGAAAATGCATTTTTTGCGACAGGTCATGGTCCAGAAGTAAAAGTCACTGCTTTAGATGGATGCTCAGCCTTGAATGAGCTCTTTTGCTTGAGAATTGAAGATTGTTTGTTCCATCTTGTACTCCCTTCCCTCTAGGTGTACGTAACAATGTTAGGTGCTCAGTGGTTAGTTGGGGGAGGGAGGGAGGGAGGAAGCTCTGACCTCACAGGCCTGAAGGGTTGGAGTGGGGCAGATCCGGGGATCGTATGTAATTCCTCAGCATCGTCCTAGCATCCCAGCTGCCGTTTCTCTTCTCCTCCCTTTTCAAAACAATGTCCTGAGTCATCTGGACATTGGAACCTGATGCAGCGGAGACTCCCGTAAAGGTGGATAGAGGTAACCAGCTTCAAGCCAAAAGCTGAAGAGCAGAACAGTAAGGAATCAGCAGGAGAACATTGGGAAAAAATGCTCTCACTAAGGTTTGTATAATTTCAGCTCAAGAGTTCTTGACTGGGCAATACTGCGTATTAGTTCCCCATTGCTGCGGCAACAAATGACCACAGACTCAGTGCCTTGTAGTCCAGAAGCCCAAAATGGGTCCCACCAGGCTGACGCGGAGAGGCCGACAGGCTGCGTTCCTCCCGGAAACCCTCAGCAGAGTCTGCGCCCTTGCCCTTTCCAGCGTCTGGAAGCTGCCACATTCCTTGGCTTGCAGCCTCATTCGTCTGTTTGCAGAGCCAGAGATGTTGGACTGAGTCTTCCTCATGCTGCCGTCTCTCTGGTCCTTGCTTCCAACATTCTCTTCCGCCTTTAAGGACGCTTGAGGTTACAGTGAACCCACTGGAAGAGCCCGGGATAACCTTCTATTTTAAAGCCAACGGTTCAGGCAACCATAATTTCACCTTCAACCTTCGTTCCCCTTTGCACGTAACCTGACGTACTCGCGTGTTCCCGGGATTGGGGTGTGGACAGCTTGTGGGGCCGTCATGCTGCCACCCCATCTGGTCTGTGATTCTATGATTGCCCGTTGCTGGCAGCCCCTGCCAGGGCTTTTGTGTCCGTGGGGCGTGCCGCCGGGCTGGCTCGTGTGCTGGGACAGCCCACAGGGCTGGTGAACGGCTCTGCGCCTGCAGAGCCGGGTCGCTGGCCCAGCAGGAAGGCTGGCCTGGCAGTGGTTGGCGGGGTTAACTGTCCAGCCAGCTGGCAGTGCGCTCCTGCGCGGGGCATGCGCAGAGCTGACATGGTGCTGCCGGTCACCTCGAGAATTGTAAGTAGCATCTGTCTTCATCTGGCTCACCTGCTCCCACCTGCCAGGTGGTACATGGAACTCGGGGTGAATGAGTACAGGGGTGGGTCGTGGTAACTGAGAGCCTTCACCAAGCTCTGTGCAGTATTATTTGAATTTAATGTCCAGAACAGCTGTCCAAGGTCAGTGCCATTACCATCCCTGTTTAGAGACAGAGCGAGCAAGTCTCGGAGGGGGAGGGGTTGGGGGGAGGCCAGGATTCAGCCAGTGGATGACTCAGCTGGGGCAGTGACAAGGCCTGGGCTCCAGCCCAGCACACGGAGCGGGGAGATCAGCACCAGGTTCCGTGCGCTGGACGGGAATCTCCCTCGTTGGGTCAGCTGTGCGCTCAGGTTTCCCGCCTCCGTTAACGGGGCTGGTGGTACCAGAGTCCACATCCTGTGCAAGAGGCCATCTCACTGACGGGAAGGAGCCAAGGAGCCACCCTGGGCCTGAGATTCTGAGGAGATGGCTGAGGATGAGTGACCTTTATATTTGAGGCGACCTAGAGGGCACATTTCTACATTGTTACCAGTGTGGGTATGTTGAATTCTCTTAACTGTTGGGGGGACCCAGGGTTACTTCAGCTCCTTAGAAATGCAGCCTGAACTGGTGGTCACAATAAAGCACATGAGCACCCACATTCCCCTTCCGGCCCTGGGACGTCCGTCTCAGCCTTTCCTTGGGACTCACAGAAATGCTCAGCCAGGAACACTCTTAGTGCAGTAAAGGGGCCTGTGCGTGGGCTTGGAAAAGGCCAAGCGAGGAAAGTTTACCTGCAGCTTCTCTGTGTTTGTGGTGAAATTTACGTAAGACACCGTTTGAGGATTCTTGTCCTGGGCACACTTGATTTTTAAAATAAACAGAAAACATTTTAGGTAGACAAGAGAACCTCGTCTCACTCATGGTGGTGTCTCTGGGACTGGACAGAGTGGGTGCGTGACAACTGCGCAGAATGAATGATCCCATTATTCACCCCGTTGTTGATACAGTATCATTGTGGGAAGGGACTGCGTGGGGCAGAAGGGAGCAGGGCTGAGCCCGTATGTGACGACAGACCCTCCTGTCCAGCAGATGTGTTCGCCCACTGCTTTCTAAGGACGCGAGTAGTGGCGTAGAAGGTGGGACGGGAACAGAGTTCACAGGTTGACTGAGGCTGGACGGCCTCGCTGTTTTCTTCGTGTGGGGGCCTTTCGGTAGGAGGCGGTCTCTTGGATGATTTCCATTATAATTTAAAACTTGATTTCCTGCGGGATCGAATAAAACGCGTTAAGACTGCATGGAGGCGGACCTGTTTTGTACTAGAAATCTAATTAGAGCCACTTCCACGTGGCTTTACGAACGGCAAAACGGCTCTCATGCTCCGCCAACTACTGACAGGAGCCGGGGCTTCGACCTGCGAGATCACTAACAGAACGTAGGAACAGGGAGCAGGAGAAAAGCGGCTCCTCCACGCCTCTCAGAGTCGCCATGGACCCCTGACATTTAAGCATGTGCTATTTTTTGGGACCATTTTTGTGCTTTCGAATCCAGATGGTTGTTCCAAAAGGAGCACTGTCCCTGCTGATCAAGTGGGAAGGAGAGAAAAAGTTTGGAAGCTTTAAAATCTGCCTCAGACAGCAGCCCTGCCGCTGCTGACCCGGGCCTGGCGCCTTCCCTCCCCTCCCCCCCCCTCCCCCGGCCAAGCGCGTCCACGGCTGAGGAAGGCGTTTGAGTGGCCTGCGGTCACTTTTCTTTGAGGATCCTTCCGTGCGCCTTAGCAGATGGCGAGCTTGCATTTGGGCGTGAGCTCCAGCACGCGGCTGGCACGGTCGCTCTGCTTCCTGAGACGTATTTGGGTGATCAGAATTTATAATTGAATTAAGTTGGCCCTTATAACTGATTATTTTAATTTCGTGTGGGCACACTTTTGCAAGCTGCATACCAAATACCACTGTGTGCCTTTGCTGACGATGGGAGAGGGGCAGGTCTCCTTGGATAGCTTCGTCCCCCCTCGGGACGTGCATTTTCTTTGCCCCAATGCAGAGCCTGGTAGGTGCTCACTAAGCGAAGGAAGAAAAGGATCACAGAATCAGAGGTCCAGACTCGGGGAGGCTGGGGTGAGATGTTTGGGAACAGTTGTCTAACCTCTGGGGCACTGTGTTGTCCTGGTTGTGGGGCGGCAATGGGTCAGGGGGGCGGAGCAGGTGAGTTCCAGGTCAGCTCCAGCTCTGAAGCTTCTGACTATGTGGCCAGGCTCCTGGAAGGGCGGGTTTTGGCACAGCAGCCGGACAGAGTGGCATGTGCAAGCGAACACGTGTACAGATGCACCCCCTCCTGATCCAGAGCACAGCTGGTGGCCCTATGACCTTGACTAGTGTCCTTTCCCAGTGGAGAAGTTAGCGAATTGTGACATGGCGTGTGCTGTGAAGAGGGAGGATGCTTTGATGTCTCCCAGTGGCTGGCTTGCGTCTCTCCTGAGAGAGCAGCAAGCCCTCGGGTAAAGGGAACAGCAGTGACTGGGAGAAGGGCGATCGTGCCCGTCCCTGCAGACACGCGCTCTGTTCCTGGTAATTGTGTCCGAATGTGACTTAGCCAAGCGCAGGCTTCAGCAGTGGCTGGGAGCCCGATGCCAGAGATGAAGCTTGGGGTGTGGCTTTTGACTCTGCCATGAGATGGTCTAAAGGAATTTAGAAAAATCCGCATCTGAGATGACAGCCTCTAACAACCAAAAGAAAACAGGAAAGAAAAACTATTATAACAAATGGATAATTAATTGTGAGTAATCTAAAAATAAGCTAGCTTATAAAACATATAGCTATAAATTACAGGTTTATGTACAGTGGTTCCGTTGTAGTTTGAGTGCCGGGTCATGGGGCCGTTCTGATGTGCTGAAGAGACTAAGTGTGGGGGAAGTGGGGATCCCTCCTGTTGCCCCCCACGGCGGGGGGAGAGCCACCTTGGGAGCTGCGTGTTTCACGCCAGCCCGCGCGGTGGCTGAAGCGGCCCCAGTGTTCTCCGTTCTGCTCTGGGAAGGCCTCGCGAAGCCTGCATCTGGTACAATGGTGTGCACTCGGTGGTGGCCTCTTCCCACTGGTCCTCACAGTGCCTGGAGGTGCCTTGCCCGTCGTATCCGGGTCCCCGAGGACAAGGTTCTCAGATCACTGGGGCCACGGGAATAACCGCCATCAGGCTTCCTGTTACCATCCTCTGGGCACTTTCCAAATGTAGCTCTCACCCAGTTTCATTGGGTTCACCCCATGTTTGCCGTGTGGATGGGGCCACGTGGAGACGAGACTCCCCGAGGATGGGAAGAGCGGGATGTTTTTGAAAAGGCAACTCTGGTCTCCTCCCTTCCTTGATTAGCGTCTGTGGCACTGTTTGCTTAGCGGAACTGGCCCTGTCCGCGGCCCCGAGGATCCTCGGGGCGGGACGTGTCTGGTGATGGCCCTGTCGGGGTTGGCTGCCGTCTCGGGAGAGGGGAGAGGGGACCCGCTCAGGGTCGCCGTCCCTGGACTGCCCGCAAAGCCTTCAGAGAACGAGCTTCCCGGGTTCCTCCAGCATCTCCTTTGTTCTGACCGTGACACAAAGACGGAACCCGAGCTGCCCGCGAAATCGCTGAGCACAGGGCACCTCCGCCGTCGCGCCTGTGAAGTCTGTCTTCACATGGCAGGAATCGCCCCATCGGGCCCTCGGAGTGTTCGTCCCACTGAATCCTCACGTCTAACGTAGGGGCTTCACGGACGGGGAAACTGAGGCTCTGTGCAGTCACCAGGTCGTAGGAGGTAGGCCCAGGGTTTGACTGCTAATCCAGGGAGTGTGTAAACCAGGAAGAAGGCAAGACAGAGTAAGGGCGCGCTGTGAGAAAATGCTGGCACCTGTGGAGGT